>CAUJNA010003449.1:297168-332168 GCA_963377175.1 Effrenium voratum | reverse complement strand
TGGAGGGTTTCCCCCGAAGCTTCCCGTGAAATCTGGATTTACCTCGAAGTTCTCCCAAGCCAAACTTGAGAGGAACAGCTTCTCTGAGTTGTCGGCTGTTGTCAGTGCGGTCGTAGAAGTTGGCTTGTTGTTGAAGCAGCACGTGCTCAAACCTTGCCCCAAAACGACAATTCTGGATATTTGACCAAGGACTCATCCCGCGAATCAGATACATGGATGATCCTCGTGGCTTTCTTCAGAGGGCGTCCACAATCACGGTTTTCCTTTGGGTTTCTCGGATAAAACCAGGCAAACAGGGGCACCATCAAAAAGGAGAGCCCCACATCACTTCGGGACTTCGGGCTTTCGTGAAATGCTCAGCCGCTGAGCTGTGCCAATCCTGATGCCCTGCTTCTTCCATGGCGCGGGCTAGCTATCCTTGGACAATGTTGCGGCCAATGCGACGCTGCGGCTTGACTCAGAAAATATGATGATGATCTTGTAAATAACCTGACTACTTCCAACACTCGGTTGCCTTCAAGAAAAGGATCATCTTTGCCGAGGAACACGCGGTCGGCAAAACCGCCGCAGCTGTAACAACTCCTGTCTGTTGCACTTCCAAACCGAGGTCTCTCAATGGAACAGCCAGGTGCTTGCCCGGTGAGCTACCTTTTGTCAAACACGGGCGCTTTCTTTCGTCACGCACGGGTGTTCAAACACAAAGCGCTCCAAAGAAACAGATAAAGATGTGTTTTCAATGAAGCAACCAACATGCCTTCTCAAGCAGACACGGGAGCACAGATCTTACTTACCCACTGCAGAAGCCAGGGGTTCAAATCCAAGCCGAGGTAGCTGATCTTCTGCCCTTTTCAACTCCCCTGACTCATCGCTTCCTACATCCGCAGAAGCGAGGCAAAATTGCAGAAGTACCCTCTCCAACCACCCCAAGACCACAAACCCTGCCCCCGCCAACGCACCTCCCAACTCCCCAAACCCGCAACCCCCCAAACCGTCCCACCCCTCCCCCAAACAGAAACAAACAAGCAAACCTTTTGTTGACGGGCTCGTTCTTGGCGGGCCGTTTTCCCCATTGTTTTTACTCACATTCTGAGTTGGCCAAACAAATCCAAACTTTTCGGTTACCACAAAAACTGTCTTCCCAACAAGTATCAAGCCCAACAACTCCGGGAGTGAGTTTAGCGCCTCTAGGAACGCCCTCCCCACCAGGTCACCACATTTTTCGGGGAGCGTTTTGTCCGAGGCTGGCCACTTGCGCCCCCTCCAGCCACGCCAGCAGCGGCCCCAGCGCGCGGCGCCCGCCGCCCTCCGCCGCGGCGGCGAGTTGCTCCGCCGCCACGGCGTCGGCCTGGCGGCGTCCAACAGAAACAAAGAGACAACCAGGCAACCAAACAAGCGGACAAGCAGGCAAACAGAAAAAAATGCAAAACAAATAACAGGCAAACGGAACAACACCAACAAAACAAAACAACACAAAACAACTTAGCAAGCAACCATTCAAACATTCAAACAGACCAACAAAGCGACAACCAACCAACCAACAAACAAATAAACCAACAGACCAACCAACAAACCAATCCAAAGCGAAGCAAAACCAGGGACCGGGCAGCCGCGCCTCCAGCTCGCCGCCCACGGCGAAAATGAGAAAGGCCTCGGACCTGGGATACAAAACTCCGATGGGACCCTTCCGTCGTCTTCGCCCGGAAACAAATCGGCACATGTGTCCAGTTGTGAAATCGATCCCTTCTAAGACCAACCTGGGAAAAATAAGAAACCATGTCCAGTTGTGAACTCGACTCCCTTTAAAACCAGGGGAAAATGCAAGAATGTTCTTAAGCAAATGGAAGGACCTGGTTCGCGTCCTATGGGAGGGCATCGGTTTTCACCACGATTCATGCGCGCGCAGATTTCTTTTGACGGGAAGCCAAGAGGAAAACTGCTTGTTTTTTCGCGTGGCCCCCCTCCCGCTCCCCCCGCAAAACAAAGAAACACAGCAGAGAGGCTTCAGCTTTCTTAGAATGAGACCTAGGTCAGCTATCGGGAAAAAAAACAAAACGGATTACTGTCACGTGGCTTCTCTGCAAACACGACGACAACATATCCAATTCTACACTTGTCCCCAAAAACAGCATCAGTATTCCAGTAACAGGCAAGTGTCCTGTCCCGACTATTTGGAGTATTGAAACTGAATTGCTATGCCGTGTCAAAAGACAGTTTTTGTTTGAATGCGCGCTTTTCGCCGTGGTGCTTATTGGGAAACCAAGGAAACCCAAACATTTGAACGAGTCCCCAATAGGCGAGCTCTCCACTCCTATTGAAATGGCCATCAAGGCCTTTGGGGGAGGTTCTTTTCAGCTGGGCTCGCGGGTTGGTTAAGCCCAAGGTTTTGATTTAGGCTCGCATGGCGTGCCTGCTGTGGAAGTTCAACCATCTTCTTGCGGTGGGGGTTTGTGCTGCGTGCAGGGAGGGCTTGCGGTTTGGGTTGGGTTTAGGATGGGCTCACGGCGGGTGCGGGGTTGGTTTTGGTTTGATTTGTCGTTTGCGTAGCGCGTGTTTAGGGTAGTTTAGTACGGTTTTAAGGTGAACAGGGGTGTTTAGCGTGAGTTTGGAGCGCTTGGAATGCTTGCTGGCTGGCTGGCTGGCTCGCTTGCCAGGCAGCGGTGGAAGAACAAATCCGGTGAGAAAGAGACATCCTTGAAGAATGTAGCACCCTTTTCTCAACCAAACGTGGCCCGCAGCCGGCAAAGGCTACATGTGGCACAGTCCAAAACAGAGATGGCAGTCCCATGCACTTGGCTTGGTTGCAGTTGACCCCTCTGCAAAAAGTTTAACTATCTTTGGGTCCAAGGGAAATCCGCTTTTGCCCGAAAAGTTAAAGTCCAAGGATCCAACCAGATTGTCATAAAGTTGGGAGGCCCCTGCTTGAACTGAAACCAAGGCTGATGGTAAAACCCAGCATTTTGACATGACGCAATTGGGTGTCTGGCTCCCCAACATGATCCTAGCTGTTTTTGTGAACAACACAACATGACCTGGGGTGTTCACCGGAAGCTCATATAATCTAACATGCCGTCAAGAGGTCGGACCAACGCTGCAACTTAGCCAAGACCTGATGAGCAAAGTCCCTCCTCAACTACAAGAAAACAATGGCCCGTTGGGTTTTGGCATCCGCCTTGTGAATGCAAAAGGAGCTACGAGGCACACGCTCGATTCCAGACATGCTGCAAGGGAACCAGGACAACTTTCTGTAAATTGTCATGGTTTCCAGGTGACGTGCAATATTCTGAGTACATATCGACCGTACTTGCAAACAGCCTTCCAAACCACAAGAGGCATTTGGATCCAACGTGTTGAGGCACGCGGTGGATTCCCAAATGTTGCAAGTAAACCAAGAGCTGGAGACCCCTTCCAACTGATTGATATCAGCTTGGTCGCAAAGACACACGTGTTCAATTTGATATCAGCTTGGTCCTCGCAAAAAAAACAAAACCAAAAAAAAAAAAAACAGCTCATCCTTTCCAAAACAGGCAGTCTGTACCCCCGATTTAGACACGTTCCCCCCGCATTTGTAAAGGCACAATACACCCTCCCTTTCCAATGGTCCCACCAAAAACTCATCCTTTTCAGCTTGATATCAGCTTGGTCCCTGCAAAAACCAACCAACAACACATTTTTCGGGGAGAGAAGAAGCAAACACAACCAACACAACCAACACAACCAAACACAACCAACACAACAAAAAACACCAAACAACTTTTCCTTGGGCTCGCTTCGGCCTTTTCGGCTCGCAGTCGGCCGAGGCGCCACCGCGCCGCCTTGGCGCACGCGGTGGCCGCAGAGCCTCGAGCGGCCGCCGGCGCGGAGGCGAGGGTGGACAGCAGCTGGAGGGCGCGAGGCCAACAGCCGCCTAAGGACCGAGAAATCTCCTGAGCCTTTGGGGTCACTACCCAAAATTTTGGGATGTGACCCCTTTTGGCAGTCATGGAGACCTAGGGACTCGTCTTTCCTTTTGGAGTTGGGGCCCTTTTTTGTGTGTGTGTGTGTGCGCGTTTTTTTTTGGGGGAGGGGGTGGGACGGGTCATTTGGGCGGCTTCATTGACCCGACGCTATGGGGAATTCAGTCATACCGACTCCAAACTCCAAAACGTGGTCCTATCCCGTGAAACAACCCGGGATACCAAAACGATGCTTGGTTAACAACAACCAAGCGTGGAGTACCCAGCACTACGAAGTCCAGGACAGGGATTGAATATCCGGATTGCATATTACCCCGAAGGACATTGTAGTTTTGGATGGCGAGGGGGATGTTCACGTCGAAGGTTTTCTGCACTTCCCTCAAACATCCGGCCGAAGACTTGAGCTGTCGGCATGCTCTTGGTCTGCGCTGCTGGGCGTCGACATGCCAACCCCCGCTTGAAGCGAGGGCCTTGATGTCTAAACCTACGTCCTCCAGTAGAGAGGTCAGAATAAGGGTACCCTTTTTTCTGTGGTCAATTTAGTAGGGGAACCCTCCCCAAAAAAAGAAATGGTAAAAGGGCACTACTGGGGAACCTAGAAACACAAGCCAAGAGTGTTTCGTCGCCGCCCTTCAAATCAACGAGGTTAGTCTTGCCCCCTGAACCCTGCGCGGGACGTGTGAAGCTCTGGCCCGCTTTGACGAGCTGCTCAACCCCCAAGAATCAAGGCTCCCCACTTCCACATCCTGCATTTATGCGCCAAAATGACAATGGTGACTTTCCTGTTAGTTTCCCTGTAAAACCAACCAAAGGGGGGGGTCCACAAAAAGGCACAACCACAGAGAAAAAAACACCAAAAAACAAGCCCAAGTTTGCGAGATACAGCAGTGAGAATCTGATACTCATCCAGAGCACATCCATTTTCAACCAACCTCTCCAGTTGATTCCCCCCCCCCCCCCCGCAAAAAAAAAAAAAAAAAAAAAAACGAAAAGACACCGGCCTGCCCGGATTCTCCTCTTTCTCCCCCCAACCCCCTCCAAAACAAAGGGGGGCAACCAAAACACAACAAAAAAGACAGCGACCGACCTCCTTTCCTTTCTCCGCGCCTTTCTCGCAGGCGCTGATGGCTCCCCCCGTCCCCACCACGTCCAACTCCTCGTGTCCGTCGCTCCTTCGGTCCGTGTGGATCGCCGCGCGCCAGGCGGAGGCGCTGACGCAGGCGCTGCAGGCGGCGCTCCGCAGCACCGGGGTGGACTGCCTCGAAGCGTCGCGCTGAATCCAGCGGCTTCGGGGAAAAGCCGTTTTGGCGCCTGAAAAGGCGGGGGGAAGAGGGGGGGTGGCACTTTGAGGGGCGGAGATCCAAGGACTGAGGTTGAGAAGAGCCTGTTAAAAGGAGTTTTGGGTGGGGTACGCACCGTTTTTAACCGTTCGGGGAGCCCGTATGAAGAAGACACTGAATGCCAGGAACCTTAAAAACCTGACATGCAGTTGAAAGTCGGCCTACTCAGAACTGTTTCAACTTGTGTCAACTGTTTCCTGAAGGCTTTCCATTCACCTGAACAAAATCCAGCTCCCAATCCAAGTGTTTTGTACCCACATGTCGTGTGGCCATTTCGTGAGGCACAAGAGGGAAGTCGCACCTGTTGGATCCTCGAGGCTTTCGTTTTGGGTTGGGGAGGGAGCGGGGGGGGGGTGGGGTTGGGATCGCTTGGGAGAGCCCGAAGATCCGGCGAGCTGCAGGCTGGCTCGCTGCACACAGGCCTCAGCCCACAGCCCGGGGCGCGAGGCTCATCCGATGGGCAAATCACGAGATTTGCTTCTTCGGTTTAAGGAAGACCAAACAAACAACCACGATTTCGGGGGTCCCCTCAAAAACGAGTTCGTTTCGGATACTAAAAGTCGACGTTAGTTTTTTCCCCAACAGCTGAAAGCTTTGGGGTCTCAGCCCAGATAATCCGGGGTGGTCCGGGGCGGCCCTGATGTAAGGTTCCACGAGGGTTCGAAGTTTTGCGAGGGCTGCGGGGTGGTGCGAGCTGTAAAAAGAGCACCGCATGCTGTTGGGGATATCACCTGAGCTTATTTTCTTCGAAACTCCTTCCTTCGGGAAAGGATTCCTTGTTGAGGGTCCATGACTGCTACCAAGCCCACGGTAAGGGGCACTTTCGGATTGTGCTTCAAAGGAAATCTACACCCTGGCACATGTTTTTTTTTTGGGGGTAAAGTACATGATCAACAAAAAACGGAGGATGTGAAACCCATCAACTTTTAACAACACGTTCCCCCAACGGAGGTGAAAGAATTGGAATGAGGGATTGGCTGCTTTAGAGCCAAATTGAGTCATGATGCGCGCAATTATTTAGCCCTGTATGGGATTTTCTCAAAACATAAATCGGATCCCCCATGTTCTTCGATATTTTTCATACATATCATCTCATATTACCTGATTTAACATATGGTTCACCCATAAACCATTTTGGTAATGTGAGTTTTCGTTGTTTCCCCCAATGGTCATGCCATGTCTTACAGACCTTTTCATCAACCCTCCAATGGGTATGGGTCAAACTAAAACCACCAAACATATGGACTGCAGGTTCCAGCCCATTCCAATGTACCAGGGCAACCCATCTTGGAAGTGACTCCCCTTTTTTTTTGGACCACCCAATCAAGGGCCCCCCCCCCCCTGCCCGCCCCCCGCCCCGGCCCTCCCCGGACGGCCGGGCGGTTTGGGCGCCCCGGCCAGCAGCTGCGCCGCGCCGCGCCACTCCCACAGCTCCGAGCTCTGGCAGGCGCTGGCCGCCGAGCCGAAGGCCACCACGTTGGGCTGGAGCCTCGCGGCGCGGAAAAAACGCGCGCGCGTCGTAAGGGCCGTCGGTCGGTCGGAGGAGCCGGGAAGCCAACTGGGACACCATCATTCTTGGCAATGCGCTTTTTTTTTGGGGATTGGGGGGCTTTAAAGGTAAACAAACAGAAACCGAACACCCATCTGATATGCCGGCTGGCTTGCAAAAAGCGTGGGGAGTGAACCCCTCCCCTCCAGTGGATCCGAGTTACCTCTAGGTCACTCTTCGGAAGGGTGGTCCCCTTGGTTTCAAATCGGGGAAATGGGTCCCAATCATCCCATTTGGCTGTGTCTGTTGAGTTGGTACCCCTTTTTGGTGATTTTCAAGACAAAGGGTTCCCTTAAACCCATCTTGGTGCTCCAAATCCTGAAAAAAAGGAGGAGCCTCCCATTCCTGCCACCCAAAAAACCGAAAAAATGCACCAGCATAGACCCCAGATAGCAATGATTGCACACCAGCACCTTCAACAGCACCCCAAAACGAGCACCCCAAACAGCCCCCACGCACCCAGCCGCCCATCCCAAAACACCACCTGCACCAGCAGCTCAAGCTGCATGCCCCCTATCACCCTACCGTCAATCTTGAAAAGATGCGCCCGCACTGCCATCAGCGCCTCAAACAACACCCCAATCAGCACCCACACCAGCACCCCAAACTGCACGCTCCCTAGCACCAGCCCATCAATCTCGCAAATCACTTCCTCCTCTTCATTAGAAGTTGGCACCCCTAAAGCTTTCAGCTATCTGGGGAAAAAAACAACAAAAACAGAAAAAAACAACAAACACCATCACTAAGAACCATCACTAAGAACCCCCGCACCCCTCGCGGAAAACAACAAAACAAGCAAGACGCGGACAGCGCCCGCTCGAGGGCGCGCGCGGCGCGGGGCGTCCCTTCCGAGCGAGTGGCGCTTGGTGTGGCGCCGCGGCGAGTAGGCCGAAGCTCACAGCCCAGCGGCTCCCCAGGTCCATGGCCTGCCGACCATCCAACCCGGGTGCCTCGTCTTTTGGGGATTCGGGCGACCCCACCATGGCTCCAATGGCTTTGCTGATTTGGTCCCCCTGTAAAACCCTCAACAAAAGACACGCCCAGGTGGACGGATACTGGGGATGGACACCATCCACTTCGCAGCAGTTGGGATGGATGAGGCATTTGGTATAAACCACGGCTCCCACCTGGTACAGGATTCGTGTGTCCCTTTGAGAAAATCACGCCATGGGTTGTTGAGCCAAGTTTTCGCCACAGCCGGGGGACAAAACACCCACGGTCAGAAAATCATCGCTTCCAGTGGGGAGTAGTGAGCCTACATGTGGGAGTGTCTCATGAGCCAATGGGAGGTTATTTACATGAACAAAACAAACTAATAAGTTGAATGCACCGTGGGAGATTTGAGCCAAACACCAACCGAAACAAGGATTTCCTACAGAATGTTCTGGTTTCGAGACAAACCATCTCCAAGAAATTCCAACTGGCTTCTATCAGAAGAAACCTTTTCTTGGGCACAGAAAACTCCAGCTTGGCTTTCGGAGGGTCTTTGACGCCATAGAAATTGCCGGTTCCGCTCGTTCCTGCTCTCCTACAAACTAGCATGGAACCCGAAGTCCTCTACAAACCATGTCTTTTTTTTGTGTTCCACCTCAGAGTTTGTAGGGCGGTGGCTTTTGTGGGTCTGTCTTTGTTTGAGGGTCTCCCTTTTTTCCGTGCCTTTAAAGAAATGGACACCAGTTGGTGGCCTTAAAGGGAGAAGACATTTCCCCCCCGAAATCCATGTCTCAAAGACCCGCCTCTCCCAGCTCTTTGTCGCATTCCGCAAATTTCACCCGGCCAGATCTCTCTCCAAGGCGCCGCCATCACGGTGCCCAGCGTCACCACAGAGCTCCGCAGCCTCGCGGACGCCATGCGCGTCGCAAGCTGCAGCGCCGCCTCCCAGCGGCCTCGAGCGCCCAGGGCGCCCAGCAGCGGATTAAAGGCCACCACGTCCGGCCTCAGACGTCTGTCTGACGTGTCGCTTGGACTTGGGAGAAGGAGACACTTGAAAAAAATCGAAGCCACGGTGGAAAAAAACGAGCCGCTTGGTTGAAAGCCACCCTCTAAACCGCCTGGTGTTTGGGTGGGCCTGTTTTTGGGGACCAGCTTGGCAGAAGGAAGCCCTCACACATATGGCGAGGGGGACTGTGCAAGTAGTTGCATTTGTGCATTTCGGCGTGCGCGGGTGGTGTGGGTGTGGATTTTTAGGGAACCCGCCTTTTGGGGGTTGGCTTAAAGGGTGACCAAAAGGAACAAGGACCAATTTAGCGTTTCCCTATTTCGAGGAGTTCGCCCTTCATCGGTTTTTGGGATAGCGTTAAAAACCAAAATCCTCCTGGGAGCAAGCCGCTGAGAAGGCTGGTCCACCTTAGCAGCCAAGCCCCCATCCCATGCTTTCATCTGTGTTGCAAACTACAATAACCAGTGACACAGAAGGTCCATGGCAACCTGCCCAAGCAGCAACGGTCTGAACACAGGCTTGGGTTGGCGAGGTGGTTGATTCAACAGCTAAAGCTGCCATCTTATGTACGAAGGCTTACTGACAGATGTGCCTTAAATTTCCGAAAACGCCATTCAATCAGGAGCCCCTTGGATGTCGACCCCAGCAAGTGGATCTCTCCAGTGAATAAGTCCCAGCGATCAAGTCATTTATCAACTGGGGCCAGTAGCCCCTTACTGCGTGGGGCGCTTCTTTTCCAAAAGCGCACCTTCTCGTGGCAGGTAAAAGGAAAGCACACATAACCTCATCATGGGTCAAAATCCTGTACCCCCAGTGAACATCCCAATCCCCACTAAAATAGACTAAAATGGGTGGTGCACTTACCCCAGAATGGTACCATTGGTTTTGACCCACAGCCATTTAGAGACTGCCCTGATTTTGAGAAACGCCCCCTGCACATGGCGGCAGGTGTTCTGTTCATTTCCCTTTGAACACCATCCAAATGATGCGCTTTGCCAATTTTGGGACAAAGGCCACGGGCAATGCGTGGTCAAAGGAATGTTCCATCCGGGTCCAAGCAGTCCCCAAGCATCACCAAAGGCACTCACCAAAACGGAGTCCCTGTTTTTACGAAACGGTTTGGATGCGGTTTTTGTGGATCCACCCCTGTACAGCAAAGGGTTACTAGAAGAGTACTTAAAAAGAGGACCAGCTGGTAAAATAACGTGGGGAATCCGCAGAATGCGCATCCAATCCGTTTGCTGGACATTCACTTGGCTAAAATATTGGAGGATATGTTTGTGTTCCGAGAAAACAAGAACACGTTGGCAGGTCTATGGCAGTGCCCTGATGGTACAGGAGAAGGGATACATCAACTTGTTGGGGTTTTCTAATCCCCCCCTGCGCTGCTTCCTGGTTCACCCATAAGCAAAACTGCAGGGAAAGAACAGGCGAGAAGTCAGGACCAAAAGAAGCGTCCACCATTTGTCATCTTTCCCGGGCCAAGCCCCTCGCCCCCCAAAACTCCCCCCTCCCCCACACAAACAACAACAAACACTCGTCAACCTCCATCCCCCCGCTGCTTTCCTCAACAGAAATAAGTAGCTTCCTGGCACTTGTGGTTGATTTTGCAACAGTCCCACCCCTGAAACAAAGGAAACAAGAAAATGCTTGAGTGGAGGTCTGGCTTTCGAAGGGAACCCCTCCAAAACTTGTTGGTGCTCAGTAGAAAATGACCTTACGGGTGTTGGGAACAGATTCCCTCCAAAACCCACAGGAGAACATTTTAATTTTGAAAATCACCCACTCCCCCACAAAACGGGACAGACCAAAAACAACTCGCTGGGTCTGCATTTTGAAGGGAACATCCTAAGGGAAAGCATACAACCCACCGACCACGGCAAGGCCCTCCCCACAAAAATTGGGGGACACACACCCCCAAAAACAACTCCTCCCCAAAAAACACGAGGAGGACCCCCCCCCCAAAAAAAAAAAGAGGAACCCTCTCGAAAAAAGAGGAACCCTCCCGGAAGAAAACAAAACAAAACAACAACGAGGAGGAACCCGCCCAAAGCAAAAACCCACGGCTTCCGCCGGGGCGCCGCAGGGTCTGCAGCAGCAGCTGGGCGAGGCCCTGCGCGGCCCAGCGCCAGGCGTGGCCCTTCTCGCAGGCGCTGAGCGCCGCGCCGAAGGCCACGGCGCTGGTCTGCGCGGCTGGCGGCCGGGGGGTGGCGGCAGGGAGTGGGGTGGGGGGGGGAGGTTTGACTCCCCCCTTCACTGGTGGAAACTGTGTTTTTTTTAGACACTCTCCGTTCTTTTTCCTATAAAAGGTGCCAAACCAATTGTTTGAACCAACCCTCCAGCTTCCAGGCGTTTTCGCTCCACTTCCGCGCACAAACTTCCCGGTCCGACCTGCGAGCTCGTGTCCAGCAGCGCCAGGGCCTGCTGCCAGAGACGTACCGCGCTGATGGCCGCGCCACAGGTCACCACGTTGCCCTGCAGGCCTCGCGAGCGCTGGGGTGTCCCACTAGCTGCGGCTTTCCTCTTGGTCCCCGTTTCAAAAAACAACTAGGGGGACGCCACGAACATGAGTATCTATTCAAAAACAAACGGTGCATAATGAATGAATCATAGCCCTCTCATTTGTTATACGTTCACAGATAGTTGGGGGTGGGGAAGAGGAAAATCACCAAGTTTGGGGTTCGCCTTGAATTTGACTCCCCATATTTTCTATTGACTATCACTCACAATTGAACTCTGGGGCCTGTACATGTGTTTGTTGCCCCCGTCTGGCATTTTCTCCAGGGGACCCTCAAGCAATAATCTGGGTCTTGATGCGGGCAATATCTGAAGGGAACACATGGGTATGAGGGCAACCTTCCGGGTCCTTAGGCCATTTGCGCTTTTGCGTCGGTGGGGTAAGGGCCTTTTTCCAAAACCAACCCGCAAAAGTGGCAACCATGTAGGAAGCTCTCGCCTCCGGGGCGCCCTTACAAAAAACCCTTACAGCAAGACAAAAGTACATGGCGCAAGTCCCTTTCCCTTGGGCGGACCAGACCCAGATGAGGGGAATTGCGGCATCTACTTTCGCTCAACTGTGAGGTAACAATAAATAATCCTGTAACTTCTAACAGGGACCCTTACATTATACACCTGAACATTGCTTGTACATGGTGGTTTCCCTTATTTTGGTGGAAAAAAACATGTTTCAAATGGGCAAAATGTATCTTTTAAGGAGCCCTCTTCTAACTTAATAACTTCTACAAGTCTAACTTAGAAGGTTAGGAAACCAGGAAGCTTCCAACTTCATCATGGCTTTCGTTCGGTACCCCTGGATCGGTGAGCTCGCCGGAGAATAGGCAGATCAAGGGGTGGGGGGGGGTGGGGGCGGGGGGTTCCTTTCGGTTTCACCTTACAGCAACGCAAGCGCAACAAGGGTGCCAACTAACAAAAAACGCCCCCTCCCCCCCCCCCCCCCCAATTTCGGAACTAAACAAAAAACAATAAAAAACCGAGAACGCCGGCATGGCGTCCAAGTGGCCGTGGCTGGCGGCCTCGGGCAAAAGCTGCAGCGCCCGCGCCCAGTGCTGCCCTGCGCGAAACGAAGAAACGGCGCCCGGCCGGGTCATCAAACAGAAAACACTTCTGAAAACTGGTGCCAGGCTATCGGGGGAAATAAGGTAAACAAGGGCGATTGGTTCCTTTGCGATTTGTTTTGGCGCTTCTCGGCTTAGGGTGGGCCCTCTGCGGACTTTCGACGGGTCGCATAGGGGGAAATAAGGCTAGACGAGGCCAAAGAAGGCTTTGGCTTTTCGGAGGGTGTAGTGTGCCTACAGAAAGGCCCGGAACAGGTTGGCCTCAGCTTGTGCTACTTTACCGAGTTATGAAGGAGCTGGGTCTTTGGTGTCTCGTGTGGACTATAGGGTCCCTGATTGCTGCGAGTTGTATGGACTGGGGTGGAGTCAGGCCCTCAAATGCAAAATAGGCACTGGTCTCCTTCCTCTTGGTGGTGACATCTGGCCAGGAGATGTGATTCCCAACTCCGGCCAATGTCAGGGTTCTGGAAGTTATCCCCAAACTCATTGAACTGGACTAAAGTATGCAACCCAGCGATCCGGCTTGTGTCATGTCCTCGTTCTACCATACGTCATGTGCGGGTGCAAATGAGAAGATTCATGGTGTGAAGTGTTCTAAGCTTCGCTGTCCTCAACGCTGTGTCAAGGCCACAAAAGGATATTTCTGCAAGTCCGACCCGGGCTGGGCTTTCACCCTCCTCCCTCCCACGTGAAAGGTTTAACTTTTTGATAGCTGGTGATTTGTTGCTTGTCATTTCCCACAAGTAGGAAGCTGAAGCTTGAATCAAACCAAGTCACTAACAGCTCACAAAGTCCCTTGTACGAGTGCTCCGCCTAGCTTCTTCCGTGAATTTTGGGGTGAACACCTTTTCAGCAAGAGTTCATGAGAACATGCTTTGCGGGAAAGGGCTGGGCTGGCTCTACAATAGCTCTGGATAGCTCGATCTCAAGAAAGTAGCATAAATTACCAGGGCTTACTATTCTGGTGACAAAAAGAGCGCCTTGGAAAGGGGAACAGTAAGGAAATCACCTATGGGTTCCCTCACAAAAACAACCCTACATGATTCAAGTCACAGATTGTGACACTGTTGTCACCGCAAATGAAAACATGGACTTCGGCTTACCTGTTGGTTTCACTTTCAGCCAACCTGAAACGGCCACCCTCCAAAGAACAGACCACACACTCCTCGCTTCGATGTTCCGCCTGCGTCCCAGCAGCACATGGCCGCGCCGTAGGACACCACGCCTCGGCAAGAGCGCCCGGGTTCTGGAGCTCGGTTTGGTGGCTGGGGCTGCGGTCTCCATTCCAACCCAGACTACCCATGCAAAAAAATGCTTGAAGGCTTATTGCTGGGTTGGTGGTTGCTGTGAGTGAGATCGATGCCATGAATCCAAGGCGCAAGGAAGCCCTTGCTTAGGCTTGCAATCCCATTTCTGGGCTTTCATCTTGCGGGGTGCAAGACGATCTTCCTTCAATTGGGACCCTCTGCTGGGTTCCGCGTTAGTGGATAGGAGGGTATGGACCCTGGGGATTCATATATCCACCACCTTTGAGGTGGTTCCCTATAAAATCCATGGCCAAATAATACGAACTTCAGATTAATCCGGAGGATCGTGTTAATAGAAGGTGATTCCCGGACATGAGCAATTTCAAAGGTTTCTCTGACTAGCAGCGTCCTCGATCTGGATTTTTTCCGGAAGTTAACATCACGACATGGACGAAGCGCAACCATTCTCGCCTCGTGAGGCTCCATGTCGAATGTACCCACATTTGGGCAGTGGACAATGGTTTCGCCTCATCCGGAGAAAACATTTGGGCATTTCTCAAAAGTGCGCACCCTCATTTGGCTTGTATTGAAAGGGAACCGCAACAACTCCATCTCGGTGCTTCTCAAGATGAGGAGCCCTTTGAAATGGCGGTTCTCTTGACTTCCAGAAGCCAACCACAAAGCCGCCTGGTGTTCCCTTCGAGACACATTGTCTTCAAATGCTTGCCCAGACCCGCCGTTGGAGAAAGGGAACTCCCATTTTCAAAAGTAGCAACGAACCATGATATATATATATGCTCACCCCCCCCCCAGGGCCTACCTTTCCACTTCAAAATGTACAAAACCCTCTTATTTTAAGGACAGGGGGTGTGAGCATATATACGCAAGAAGTGTGCTGTTGCTGCATATTTGTTTGTGGGTGACAAGTCATGTTGAGTAACAACAGCAAAGAGTTTATAAACTTTCAAGACAGTTTATAAACCATGTCAAGGGTTTGACGGTTTCCTTGCAACAAGGGCAGGGGGGGGAGGGGGGGGGGGGTACTGAGAAGTCTTTACAAAGTTGGCTGAGTCACACCTCACTGCTAAGACTTCCAACCAACCACCCCCCCCCCTCCTTCAACGATACCATGAACACTTCGTAGGGTGTTGTTGCCTTGATGCGGGAAACTCGTCAAACACTCAATAAGGTTTATAAACTTTTCTGAAAGATTATAAACCTTCTGTAGGCTTATTGCGTAGCAAGTGGAAACTATTGTTTGGGAAGAAAAGGACACTCATTTGGGGCCTTGTTTGATGTGGTTTGGGCATGTGGTCCTAAAAGGTTGATGATTGTGTGTGTGTGTGTCATCACTGCTGCACTGTTATATCAAAGGCTGTCCTGTAAGCATCTGATTTATCAGTAGAGCACTCATTACCTCAATGGCTTGGTTTCTCAATGGCATCAAAGCTGGCCACAGGCTCAAAAAAATGCAAAAACTGCAAAAATCCAGACCAATCAAGCCCTGACCTCTGACTTGCATCTGGGTTTTGCATTTTTTGCATTGTTTTGAGCCTGTGCAGGTTTTGGAGCTTCCAGGTTTGGTTTTTTTTGCATTTTTTGAGCCTGTGCAGGTTTTAAGCACCCAAGGCTCCAAAACCTGCACGGGCTCAAAAAAATGCAAAAAATCCAAACCAGGAAGCCTCCACAGGCTCAAAAAAATGCAAAAACTGCAAAAATCCAGACCAATCAAGCCCTGACCTCTGACTTGCATCTGGGTTTTGCATTTTTTGCATTTTTTTGAGCCTGTGCAGGTTTTGGAGCTTCCAGGTTTGGATTTTTTGCATTTTTTTGAGCCTGTGCAGGTTTTAAGCACCGAAGGCTCCAAAACCTGCACAGGCTCAAACAAATGCAAAAAATGCAAAAATCCAGACCAATCAAGCCCTGACCTCTGACTTGCATCTGGGTTTTGCATTTTTGCATTTTGTTGAGCCTGTGCAGGTTTTGGAGCGTCCAGGTTTGGATGTTTTGCATTTTTTTGAGCCTGTGCAGGTTTTAAGCACCCAAGGCTCCAAAACCTGCACAGGCTCAAAAAAATGCAAAAAATCCAAACCAGGAAGCCTCAAAACCTGCACAGGCTCAAAAAAATGCAAAAACTGCAAAAATCCAGACCAATCAAGCCCTGACCTCTGACTTGCATCTGGGTTTTGCATTTTTTGCATTTTTTTGAGCCTGTGCAGGTTTTGGAGCTTCCAGGTTTGGATTTTTTGCATTTTTTGAGCCTGTGCAGGTTTTAAGCACCCAAGGCTCCAAAACCTGCACAGGCTCAAACAAATGCAAAAAATGCAAAATCCAGACCAATCAAGCCCTGACCTCTAACATTGCATCTGGGTTTTGCATGTTTTGCATTTGTTTGAGCCTGTGCAGGTTTTGGAGCTTCCAGGTTTGGTTTTGTTTTTGCATTTTTTTGAGCCTGTGCAGGTTTTGAGGCTGAAACCATCAAAAAACGTTAAAAAAAAGGGTGTTGTTTTGCAGTTTCCTTTAAAAACACTGCAAATAACAGTGATTTCACAACTGACAAAGTTGCATCTGAAAACGCTTTCCGTTTTCGTGTTTGTTGCTTTCTCGAATCCTGTTTTGCATCAAGTACAGAAAGCACATCTGAGACAATATCAAAAATTGCACAAAAACACCGTAAATTACAGTGCTTTCTGCAAGGCATCTGCAAACCAAGTGGACACTGAACATCTGCAAGAAAATCTCTTTCATGCAACAAGTAGAAAGGTAGGCCCTGGGGGGGGGGGTGACCATATATATATATATATATATATATTAAAATATATACACACATATGCTCACCCTCCCCCCCCCCCGCAATGAACTGCATATATACCCTCAGCACGGGTCGCTACATATACATATAGAAGGTGCCGCAAAGGCGCTGGCCCTAAGAAGCCGCTGCCGTAGCTCCTGTGCGACGGGGGAAAGGATTGAACAGTTTGTCTGTACATCTGATCCCTTCAGAAGACTCCCATTGTTGGTTTTTACTTGGGAGAGGTCTTTAGATGTCACACTCCAACTCAAAAACCTACCTCCACATTTGTCTTCAACCACCAATGTTGTCAACTCCAACGAGCAAACAAACGCCTTCCTCTTGTCGGTCAACCAATGTGTTGATCCCATCCACATCCACCGACGTGACCGAGAGCCATGGCATGGACCCTCCGCGCGCAGTTGGGTTCTCTTGTGGTTCTCCGCTGCCCCAAAAACTGGGCTGTCCGTTTTCTGATCTGCTAAAAGTGAATACCTTTCAGCGGGTTCTATGGAAACCACTAAACCAACCAAAACGCCACTTGGTGTGGGCATGGATGCCCCCGAAATGGGGCCCTGTTGGTTTTCTTTTGGCTTCCCTTTTGAACCGGCCTGCAAAAAAAGGGCTCAACAAAACACCCCATTTTTGATCCAGCCACATTAGCTCACAAACACATGCAGATTTTTTGGCTCGCGACAGATTCATTCCGCCGAGCTCCTCTCCTCAAAGAGGTCCAGCGCCTTCTGCCAGTGGCTGCTCTTCTGGCACGAGGTGATGCAGGCGTTGAAGGTGATGCAGTCTGCCTCCAGCTGGCGCCTCGATTGAAGCGCGCCCGACAACTCAAACCCACAGATATTTTTTGTGGGTTGATGTACTTGTTCGACCCTGTTGGACATGAGTCCGGCCATTTTTCTTTTCTTTTTGGGGGAAGCCTGATATGATTGTGGGTTGGTTCCCTGTTCTTTCCAACCATGGTTGTGTTTCAAACACCAGCAGCTTTCCTGGGCTTCTAGTGCTTTCTGGGCAGAAGAGCCCAAACAAATGGCAAAGTTACCCCTTTCCATGTCCACAAAACTCGTCAGGAAGCTCAAAGAGGGACGATCAAGCACCCAGGTTCAATCGCTTAGACTGGTGGTAGGTTTTAAACCTCCGCCTAAAAGGTAAACCATTTGACCAACCTATCCATTCAACGAGGCGCCGGTTTGAGCGCTAACGGTTTCCTCCAGAAATACCATAAAACAACATGGGTACATATATACATAATATACCCTCCCACCAGCTAACATGGAAGTGCACAGCCCTTTCCGCTTGGAAAGGGCCTTTTTGCACTTCCATGTTGGTTGGTGGGAGGGTACATAGATATTTGAACATACACAGGATCAAATCAAGGACCTCCTCAAAACGCATCAAAAAGAATGGCGCGGTGAACGTGACTTGGTCACTTTTGGTGACTCACACGGGTTTGTCTTCTGTGATTGATTGCTTCTAAATGGAAGCCAAAAGGAAACCAACCATTATGGGGGTCCAACCTTTGGACAAACACACCCACATAAGAAGTTTTGACCATGGTATGCACGAAGCTAAACTCACAGCTACACCCAACCGAACCTTAAAAAGACATACCATTGAGGGTTCCCTTTTGCGGGTTTATCTTGTTTGAGGGCACCCCTTTTGCTTCAGGGAAGCCAAAAGGAAACCAACCATTTTGGGAGGTCCAACCTTACAAACACCACACCCACACCATCCCATCAGATCCCCACGTTTCAAGACACCCCCTTAAAAAAGACGCACGCCGCAAAATGTGTCTTTCCAAGTCACTGGGACACCTGTGAGAGCAAGAGCAGTGCCATCTGCCAGCCTTCGCTTCCGCCTCCGCTTCCAGCGGCGCTCGCGCAGGCGTTGAGCGCGATGATGTCTGGCGCCCAAGCGGCCAGAAGTAGCAGCGCCAGCTGCCATTCTTGGCCTCCGTGGCTTGTCTTTTTGAAGCTTGGACCCCCCCCCCAAAGTGGTGGAGGTCGGTTTTTCTCTGGGTGTCCCTTACAAACCCTTACAAAAAGGGGTATCCTCTAAACAAAAAACCACACGCTTATTTTGCGCTTTGAGAAACCTGCGATTTGTTCAGGAGATTGCAAACGGGAAATCCGAAAGGCGTGTGGCCTTTTGAGGTTTGTTCATTTGGTTGGCTAGGGTTGTCAGTGGATGGTTGAAAGGGAAGCCAAAAGCGACGGGTTGGGAACGAATCAATGGTTCCCCAAGCAGACTCGGGATAGGGGCCATTTTTTCCATTGCATGCCTTCTTGGGCTTAGAAACATGTTGCGGGCCGGCTTGAAGGTACATACGCACATGGAAGCTGACTCAGCCCCCTTTAAGCAGCAAACAGGTTTTTGCGGGACCTCCAGGGTTCACGATTCTCAGTCCACCAAGGGACTTTGGGAAGAAAGCGCTCGCCTTCTTCTGCAAAACGGAGGGTTGGCCAATCCGATGTTCCATCATCCGAATGGCGAAGCCACTACAACGCGGTGCCCTTTTATAACCTTTGAACAGCGGAATGGATAACTTTTGTAAACTTTGTAACCTTTTGTAACCTTTTTGTACCCGTTTGTAGCCATAGGTATGGATCTTGCGGATTACCTCAGCCCAGCTTTGTTGGTAGAGCCCCCAGCACCTGGAACTGGCAACCCGCACCGCAGTGGATTTCCGATGTTCGTTGATTTTAAAAGGACACCCACACCAAAAAGGCTGAACAAGGGAGAAACCTACTGGTGTCTGGGCAAAGGAAAGTGATTCCGCGGGCATCTCAGAGAGTTGCGTGTACACAGGGGTTTGTTTCTTTTGGAGGGCTTGCGGTGTCAAAAGTCAAGCCAATTTGACTGGAAAACCTCTTAATTGTACAAACTTCCTGGTTGGACAAACAAGCAGCCGGAACTGAACAGGTCCAACAAGGCTCCCTTTCTTCGCCATTTTTCAGCCTCGCTTTTTTCGGCCTCGCTGGCAAGCGTTGATGGCGGCGTTGTAGGTGATGGAATTGGCTTCCACAGAGTCCAGAGTCAAGCCTTGAAAAAATAAACCCTGCTGGAGTACCCTGTCTCCAACAACATGGCCCCCTGGAAGAGGAAATCGATCTGCCCTGTACTACGGTACCCTCCCACAAGTGCTATTTTGCGGGAAAAAGGATTGAATGGGGGCCCTTTATGTCCGACCAAAAAGGGTCAACCTTCGAACCCTGTGCCAAAGCTAGCTGATTCAAGGACTCCAGCGATATGCTTTGTTCTCGCCATACCCAACGTGGTTAGCACAGCCAAGTTGATCGATCCCAAGCACTCCATTTCTTTCGCCCATTGGGAAACCTCAAACTCCCTTTTGGCCATGTGAAACGAAGCATCGGTGAATGTCTTCCAGTCAGCTAAATTGGTTTCCGTTTTGAGGGGCATCGCTCCAACTCAACTACTTGCAACGAGGAAATGATCTGCCGAGACCAAAATCAAACAAATCTGAGAAGATGAGGCTCTGCTCAAAAATACAGAGACAAATTGATGTCGCCTTTCAGGCACATGATCCATCCTATTGGGAAACGGCCACGGATGCTCCACTGATCAGTTCATGAGTCCGTACAGTCCATGAACCCTGTCAACCCTTAGATCTAAACAAATACCCCTTCACGGTTTAGATTGTTCATGTCGCCCACAAAACCAGAAGGACTCCCACAACCAGGGCTGGATTCATCAGGGCTTTTATCCATTATCCACAGGCAGGGTACTGAGGACCCCACCCTAAACCTCCCCTTTTTGGCGGGGATTCATCGCTTTTTGGAGGGAACACCCTGATCAGAGCCGGGGTCAACATTAATCTATGCAACGAGGGGAGCTCGAGCTGGAGCAAATTGGGAACCGCGAAGCCCCGGAAATTCCGAACAGCAGCCGGGCAATAGCTGCTAGACTCGGAGAAATCACTGCTAAAAGGAACCTTCATCCAAGAGAACCACTAAACTTCACCACTGAAAGGACCAGGTTGCAGACCATGATCCTTTGTCGCGAGTTCATTTGAAGAAATATGGGAAGCCCGTTTCGCTGTTTCACCATCCAATGGATGTAGCGGGGGCTGGGGTCGGTTTCCAGTCCCAGTGTTTCCGGCGAGACCAAAGTTCAAAGGAAACATCAGGCAGAGACACACATCAATTTGGGGGATCCCCTATAGTTTTCGCGAAAAACATGAGGATCTCATCTTATGAGGTTTTAATTGAAACCATTTCTCCTAGAGGAAAACTCGAGGAACATCCTTTGTGCAAACACAAAGGATTTGGGGGGTCCAAGCTTAAAAATGAGACACCCGCACCGTGTGAGACACAATCAAAACCCGGTGTTAAAATGGTCGACCCAGAACCATGTAAATAATTATGAAGGTGGCCGCAGCTACTTATTCTTGGGATTGCCTTCACTTACCCGGGTTTTGATTGTGGCTCATGTGAAAAAACGTTGCTGAAAAGAACGATGGGCGATTTTCCCTTGTTTGTTAAAGGCAAGCTAAAAGGAAAAAAACAACACTGATTTGGAGGATTCCAGCTTAAAAAGGAGACCCGCACCATGTGGTTTCAGGGATCCCCACGTTTCAAGACACAAAAATCCGCCCGGCGCCTCGCAGCAGTGCCAGGGCCGCGTCCCATCGCGACGCCCGCCCGGCCGCGGAGATGGCCCGGGTATAGGGGCGCTGATCCGGAGAGCCTAGCAACTCAGAGCCATGGAACGAGGGGCCGCCCCACTTTTTCAGTTGCGTAAGTAGGCAAGTTCCAGTTTTGGTCCATTTTTGGTTGATGTTTTGTTAGACAAGTCTTTTATCTGTTGGTTGCTTTTGCGTAGTGGATTTCCTCTTTTTTGCTCGTGGTGAGGTGCAGGGGCACCTGCTTTTTCAGGGAAAAAAGGGCCCCGAAGGTTTGGGATGGCAGTCCGTTCCTAGAGTCGACATCGCATCAACGCGCAGTGAGCGCTCACGGCCGCATTTTGCATATAGCATTTCCAATGTTTTGCGCATGTTCGACTGCACACTGACACACAGGCTCAATGTGAAGGGCGAGGTTTAGCCGCCAGGCGCAGAGAACACGACATGTAGATCCTGTCCACAGGAAATGGCTGTTCGACTAGGCGTACGAGTGTAACTCCATAGAAAACAAGACGCCTCTTTCCTGCTAGAAAAAAACTGCAGTTTGTAAATCCGCCGACGCCAGTCGAGCGTGATGGCAGTTCGCAACTTGGTCTTCCTTCGGATCTCTTATCAAAGCCGAAGGCTTTTGGGGCTGCCATTTTTTGGGCATGGTGTGCTGGGTGTCCAAAACCCTGTAATTTTCTAGTGGTTTTGGGGCTGCTGAAAACCTGCGTTTCGCCTAGGTCTCTAGCAAGGGGGTTTTCCGGACACGCAGGATCTGCATCCCCAGCATCATCAGGGTTACCTTGCTGCTATGAATTTGTCTTTTTTTTTTGCAGATACTAATTGTGTTTTGCTGTTTCAAGCGATGTTGGAATCGGCCTGGGTGGGGCCAAGTGCAGTCATACGTTGAGGAACTGTTTGAATTTGCAAAAATGTGTGTTTTTTGCAATTCCCCACCTGTACGGAGCAGTTACTGCGAAACATCCCCTGCATTATCGTGGTTGCTAGTGTCTGCTTTTGATGGTTGATGTTGGGAAATCTCAACAAATCCTGGTTTTTTGGACTTTTTTGTGGCCAGCCGGCTGCATTCCCAGCATTCCCGACATCTCTGGTATTTTCTGTGGTACGTCAATTTTGGATGCGAAGATTGGGTCTGTTCCGCGTTGTGTGGTTGCATCCCTTGCATTTCAAGCATCCCCAGCATCTGGGACATGTCTCCTGACTGAAAAATAGGAAAGTGCCAAGAAGGCCTTGCTGTGGCACTTTCAGACTTCCACGAGAAAAAAAAAGGTCTTACAATTCCTGGCACCCCACTGGCGGCGGCGGACCGCGCAGCCATTTCAATAATCGTGTCTACAACGCCTCCTAAGAGATGTGGTCATGTCCGACGGAAGTATAACCGTATCTTTCGGAAGGCTTTGAGGACTTAGAAACTGCCGAAAGCCCGGAATGCATGGAACAAAAACCGGTGCATTCGCAGAATGCGCTGAACCGCTCTCACGACAGTCGCGCGACGCGACGTCCGGCTGGTGCAAAAGGGGGCACCTGCCAAGAGGGAGCTCAGTCGTGAAAAGTCCGTAGCGAGTTTCCCGGTTTTCCGAAAAATTGGGGGGGGGGGGGATACACTGGGGATACTGGAATAGCCGCCACAAAAGCCAAGGGGAAAAGGACACATGCCGGGGCATGAAGGTGTCAAAGTTCGTTCCAAGAGTTGACATGTTTCTTTCGACAAACAACAGGGGCTCCAGAAAAGCCGGGCTGTGAAGCTAGACAGCACAGCTTCAGTGCAAGGCCAGGGGTCAGGAACAAGATATGCCCCAACTAAGAACACATACCACAGGGTGACCAAAGTTCCTTAAAGTCTGTTCCTTGTGTCAACAAGCTGGCACGCAGCATTCGTTTGGCTTTTGGGTTCCCTGGCTTTTCCTTGTTTGTGGCGGGAAGCAAAGGAGATAAATTTGATGTGCTTCAGAAAAACATAGAATTTTGTTCAAACGACCTCCCTCGATTCTCCTCGAAAGGGGGGACAACAGGCAAAAATTTGGGTGTTTGCAACCCCCCCAAGCAAACCACCAAAAAGAAGCTGCTTTCTTAGCGAGTAGGAACCACCTGGTTGTCGCCGTCACCATCTTTCCCTTGTGGGCATCCACCACTTTGGGTACTTCAAGATTTCGGGGGACTCCGCGAATTTGCGAGGCCTTAGTTCCCCTCTTTCTTCTCGGTGGGGATTGCGACGGCCCAGCCCCTGCCTGCTGCCGTTCCGCATGTTGAGCCCGTCATGCAGAGGCTTGAGGCTGAAAGTTCCCCATCCGGACTTGTGAGCAAGTTGAGGGCACCCCTTTCACCAAAATGTCTTTTTGAGAGAATCCACAGAGACAAGACCCATCCCGAGCGCATTTCATGGGAGACTTTTGGCCGCAAGCCAAAACTTGCAAGAGCCCGAAATATCCGACAGAGCCAACGGATTTCACGGGCTCAATGCAAAACCTTGCTTGTCTTTAAAAGAAACAATGGATGCCACTGAGCGATTGCGCATTTTTTGTTTCTTACCCCAAAACCACATGTTTGTCAGGTAACCCTCTTGTGGTTCGGATGGTCTGGTGGTTAGATGTACCCTCCACAAGACAAATCTCCAAACCACCCAGGCCACCAATGCGCGGAAAGCTGAGTTCTGGGTGAAGGCCACTTCTGGGGTACTCTAAAAATCACATGTTCCGAGTCTCTACCCACAAATAACATATTTATATGGAGGAGACCCAGGTTTCGATCTCCTTTTTGGGAAATCATAGATTATGCTTGGAGGGTGGCTGGACCCAAGAAAGCCATCGAGGCAACAACAAACACACACATCCAGCTCCGCTTGCTTCTCGCTCCCTTGAGCCGTTTGCAAACCTGCGATGACTTCCTTGGGCCGACTGGTGACTCGGCGCCGCTTTCCGCGCAAGGCGCGCCACTCCCAGGTCTTCCAAGCGGCGCAGCAGGGCCGAAGTCTTCCGCGGCGCGGCAGCCAACGCGGCGCCAAGCGCCACCTGCCGCTTGACACCGGACGCGGAATCGCGCCAGGTCTTGGAGCCCTGCAATCTATAAGTTTAGGGTCCCCTAACACCCATATGGGTGTGTCGTTTTTTGTTGGGGGGCTTTCCTTTTGCCAATATCTTTTGGAAGAAGCCTAAGACCTTCTATGTCTTCCATTTCAATTTCAAGTTGGAAGACCTGATGCACCATGTCCCCGCTGGTTGCTGAACAACTAAACACGCTTCCGTTGGCTTAGCTAGTACAAAGGCTGGGCGAGAAGCACATGTAACACTTCTCCGTTCTCGCCAACACCTAAACAATCTTCACAAGGCTGGACAGATTCCAAGCAAGATTTGAGCTAGGTTCAATGTCCTTTCAGGATCAATATCTTGTGCAATGAACTTGTATGGGTTGACCACCACCGAGAACTGCATTTTGGGAGACCATGAAGGGTGTTCTTTTCGTGAGCTGCCGTTGCTGGGTTTCAGAGCGGTTTCCAAAGGAAAACTCTCATTTGGCCCCCAAGAAAAAAATAAAAACAAGAATACCAAGCCAAATGTTCTTCCCTTGTGATTTGATCATCCTCTTTCGGAACGGCCCCATTCGTAACCTTGAGTGATGTGGAGTGAACCCATCCAATCCACGAATCCACAGATCTGGGCGGCTGACCGAGTCGAGCGCCACCCGTTCAGCATCCAGCTGGAAGAAGATTCGAAGCCTGAGGCTCGCGGTTTGACGCCTCTGTCTTTCCTTTGCTTCCATCTGCTTAAGCCCTCTGAAAAATATATATATATATATATGTCCAGTAGTGATAGATTCCCTTTAAAAGCTAACAGGGGGGAACAAATAGTCTTAAGCAAATGAAAGTTTGGGTGGTTGATACGTATTGTATGCATATGGGGGTTGATTGATATTCATGGCGACCAAGGGTGGGACATATGATCTTTTTAATGGTTTTCCCCATGGTCGTCCCGTGCAAAGGACCTTTTGATCAACCCCAGATGCTTACCAGGTGTTTCTGTTCCCAGTCCCAGGTTCATTAGTCGCCCCCCATCCCAACGGTATCGCCCCTAACACCCAACCATCCCCACACCCCAGCACGCCCTTCGGACAATTCCAAACCCAGCCTAAACCCACTGCACACTATCCAGCCTAACCTTTCGTGGGTGGATGTGGGGTACCATCAGCTTGGGGGGGGGGGACCTAGTATCTTGTATCATATGTATATATGTATATATACATATATATATATATATGAATGTGTATCTATATAGATATATCTATATCTATATCTATCTATATCTATATCTATATCTATATCTAGATCTAGATCTATATCTACCTACCTACCTATCTTCTACCTATTTATCTATCTATCTGTCTGTCTGTCCGTCTGTCTGTCTGTCTGTCTGTCTGTCTGTCTGTCTGTCTGTCTGTCTGTCTGTCTGTCTGTCTGTCTGTCTGTCTGTCTGTCTGTCTGTCTGTCTGTCTGTCTGTCTGTCTGTCTGTCTGTCTGTCTGTCTGTCTGTCTGTCTGTCTGTCTGTCTGTCTGTCTGTCTGTCTGTCTGTCTGTCTGTCTGTCTGTCTGTCTGTCTGTCTGTCTGTCTGTCTGTCTGTCTGTCTGTCTGTCTGTCTGTCTGTCTGTCTGTCTGTCTGTCTGTCTGTCTGTCTGTCTGTCTGTCTGTCTGTCTGTCTGTCTGTCTGTCTGTCTATCTATCTATCTATCTATCTGTGTGACCCTGAAAAACATTGAGTCTGCTTGGGGCGATGGTTAAACCCTCCAGGATACATGTGAATCCTCGACACCCCCATTTTTACCACCGGAAGCTCGTTGCCTTTTGGTTTGCTCCAAATGCCTTTTTGGGAAGGTATATCCTGGGAAACGGAAACCAAAGAAAACCAAATGATCCAAGCGAACAGGAAGATAATTCAAGTAGCATTTGAACACATGGCCCAGCGTGAATATTAAGGTATTCTCTGAGGTGCTGGCATGCTCCCCTGCGTTTTAAGCACTGGTGAAATTCTCAGAAAGCAGTACCACCAGAAGCCACTCGCCCGGGGTGATCCATAGAGGGTAGATATTGAATTCATTTCTCGTTGCACGTGGTAAAGCTTGGGATCCCTATTCAATACCAATAGGTTGCTACCAACTGTTGATTTGCTCGTTGAGTCCGTAGGTGCAATCCGCCCCCCAGCCAGGTGTTTCTTGAACACTACGCCCAGATGATATCGGAACCCTTCCGGAACCCTTCGACTCCGGATCCATTTCTTACTGAAACAAATAAACATATGTCCAGTAATGTTGCACCTGGTTTAATATCGCTGGTCTGAATTCTGCTAAGCACTGTTTTGACTGCTTGGGGAGGAGAGGGGGGGGCCCACAGTAAACAAGGTCCCACATTAGTGAAACCAACAGAAAATTTCAAAACATATTCTTGAGCAAACGGAAGATTTGGGAGCCTGTCTGGGCCCCAGGCAGAGGTTCCAAAGCTCAAGGTGGGAAAAACTTGCTGGCGCTCAAGAAATGACCCTTCCGGGTGTTGGGAGTGAACAGGAAGGGGACTTCCCAAAAAACAGGAAACCAAATCGGGGATGGTTCAGATGAAGGGTTCATTCCATTTCTCATTCCCTGCATCTCTCGCGTCAGCGGGTCAAAACGGTCAGAACTTTTGGATGAGACGCGTGTGGCGCCAGGCAAACGCCCCGCAGGCACTGAGCACGGCGTTGTAGCTGATGGCATTTGGCTCCTCAGGGTGGAAGTAGGGGGCCGAGGAATAAGGCTGCCTGTATCTTGCTGGTGGGAGAGATGCAGGAAATGAGAATTGGATGACCCCGGATTTCTTCCAAATGAAAGCAGGTTCGTCGAGTCCTAGAGTTGACACAGCTGTGGAGCACGCAATCACATATTCCTATCCGGCAGTGGTGCCAACCGTGTGGCAGACTGGTGCCTGATTTGATGGTTTCATTTAAGGGGACCCCTGGGTTCCACCGAGCACCAAGGTACTTCAGCTCTCAAGTTCACCAAAGGAGACTTACCGTAAACTGGGCAGAGGTGAGAGGTGATGTTTTCACCAACCCAAAGCGCTAGAGGGAACCCGGGATGAACAAAATCCCGGTTGCTTCATGGGGTGTCCCAGGCCAGGGAACCCTTCGCTTTCAACACCCCGTCGGCTTATCCAACGGCTTCTGGAGAAACTCCTGAGCCAAGCGCTACCCCTTGGATCAAAAAAGACACCAAACCTCGGTTGCGAAATCTGCGAAGCCCTGCGAAAAGTTTAACTTTTAGTGGTTTAATACGGAAAAATCATTAGTTGGCAACAAGTTGAAGTCCTAACATCGAAGCAACATGCACCAAAGAAAAGGTGCGCAGATTTTCATGCCTCCCAAGAGGCGATGTACTTTTTTTGGTGCCTGGAAACCTCCAATTCGCTTGTTGTAACTTATCACACAACGTTCTCCGAAAGCCATGTCCACTTCGTACTCCGGATGGGTGTAGGCCCCGGTTTGAGGCAACATCGCGTGTTGCTGGGGTCAAGCTGAGATGGCATGTGATTTCTCCAGTGATGTCTGGCGTGTCATGGAGAAAACATGGAACTAAACCCAAGTTGCAAAAGGACTTGATTTTTTTGTCCTTTCGTCTCTTGCGGATTGCAGAAAAACTCAACATAAACAGATATTGCGCGTCTCGCTCGATGCTGCAGCATGCTGCGGAGTTGGATACTAGTCGGGGTCCAAGGAGCACTGCGAAAGGGATTCATGAACCTACGAAATCCCACCTTGTCGCCAAACTGAAACCAGAAAGGGACATGGATGTGAATTTCAATGAGAACCCTTTGGTGGACATCATTTGCATGCCCACGAACCAACCACTTTTGAGGTGATTTCCTACTTCAATTCATTTCCAAATGGGTTGTCAAAAATTAGGGACCCCTGTTTTGGTAGTTTGTTTCAAAGGCAACAAGGATTCTGAAAGGGGCCACATTTCTGACAATTCCCACATAAGCAATTCCTATGCGCTTCGGTTCGCTCCTGGCGCCTGCCGCACATCTCGGCGAGCAAGTGCAGACACTTTTGCCAGCGCTGGCCCTTTTGGCCTCACGGGCATTTTCTCTGCGGTTTCGAGCATCCGTTTGGCCGGTAATGTTCAAAAGGGAAACAACAGGGAGCCTTGACGCAGGCTGGGTGGGGACAAACAAGAGGAAGGGAGGTTAGGCAGGAGTTGGGACCTGCATTCAAGGCTACCAGCGCTGCCCTTTGCAAGGATCACCATGCCCTGAGCAGAAAAGCTATAGCTTCATGAGAGGCGAAACAGGACATCTGCCCTCTCTTCAACAAGAACCTCGAAAAGGCAGTCCCCCACAAGGAGAGTCTTCTGCAAATGATGAGTTTTGCACGTCCGGCGGGTCAATCGACTAAAGGCGTGGGCAGGCAAGTGAGTCTGAGAAGGCTGCAAGCCCCACCAAGCCCCACAACCTTCGGCAGCATGTCGGGGTTGCAGCTAAAGTTCCACTATATTGACTTGATGCAGCATAATATCTATCATCATAATTTGATTCAACAGTCGCGACTTGGATGCCAGTTTACCGAAGTTGAAAAGAATGCGCACACAAGCACATTGCAGTACGTGTTTGATTCACACATCGGAGCTTCCTGCAGTTGCCCAGCAAATTTGGCCGACGTTGTTCCGCATGTTGTTTGACTGCTTCTTGTTTGAGTACTCGGAGTCATGTAACTGGACAATCAGTGCGTAAACCAGCTGTTGAATCATAAAGCTCGTCGTTCAACCTCAACTCTTTTAGATCCCCCTTTAAAGGGAATCATGGCCCGGTCGACGCTTTGCCTAGCTTCGTGCAGCTAAATTGCGGCGTCTGAAGGCAAAGCCAAGACAGCAATTGTTGGGACTGTTTAAAACGGAAAGAACTTGACACCGAGCACTTGGATGGGTAGACACACGGCCTGGGCCAAACGTAGACCTGCAAAAGGTCCAGCTTTGGTCAGTCTCGCAGCGCTAGAGGCTTCTTTGTGCCAACATCCGGACAAGGGTCCACAAAGAGTCCTATGGTTGCCAACCCAATGCGAAGGCCATTTTTTATTACACTTTATCTTTTTGTTTCTTCTCGTTTTTTTTTTGGGGGGTCCCATTCCTTGTTTGTCCTTTGAGTTCACTTGACACCGACCTAAAAAAGGCGTGCGATTAAAAAACAAATAATAATAAAACAAAAACACACACACACACACACACGCATACTTTGGACCCATCTTCAGAGCCGCGCGGCACGCTTGCAGAGCCGCGTTGTAGGTCACCACGTTCGCCCGCAGCGCCCGCGCGAACAGATCAGCCAGCAGCAGCAGGGCGTAGTTCCACTCCTTCGTGCCCAGCGCTGTCGGAATGGGAACGCTCTTCTTCTATTTGCTTATTTCCCCCCTGGAAAAAATGAAAAAACATGTCCAGTAGTGAAATCGATTCCCTTTAAAACCCAAGAGGGAAAACATGAACATATTCTTGAGCAAATGGAAGTCTGGGTTGCTCAGGTTTGGGCGCAGCCACCAAACCTTTGACTTCGGATACACCATTTGGATGCGACTTGATGTGGGGAACATGTCTTAGACTCCAAACCACTCGCAGTTCGGAAAACACCTGCACCTCTTGGGAAGGCTTGAAGGCGAGAGCAATAGGAAGCCTGTCAGTTGAGCAGGTCGCAAGTCTGGCTCTCACCCTTACCCGTCAATCAAAACAGCGGCACGAGGCGTTTTCTTGGATTTTCGGACACCAATTTAAAGTCAAGGCTACACTGGGCCCACATCGACACAGAAAACACTACGTACTTGCTTGAGGGCATCCTTTTCCGGGGTGCTGTAGAGGGAAACCTTTGAGGAAACCACCACAGATTTTGGGGAGCTTCCAACCGATTTTGAGACTCCAGAACTGTTTTGACTCTTTAACCCATTCTTTGTCTACCCAAACATTAAACGACTATTTGACCAAGCTGCTGCCAGTTTAGACCAAGCGGACAGCTTCTGCTGGGTGCGTGATTTTCGAAGGGGAACCCAATCTTGGCTGCTGATTGAAAGGGAAATCCAAAGGGAACCCACGGGGGGGGGGTCTATTTTGACGCATACCCAACTTGATCCTGAATGGGCGCATATCCATCAGTTGGGGGCCTTGGCACAAATTGAACTACGGTCAATGTTTGTTGCGTGGCCCACCTTGAACTTTGGTGAGCAACTTTCCGTTCCTGGCAACTTGGTGAGCGCACTCAATGCCACTCCATCTAGGGAGCCTGCCCACGAAAAAACTCCGAAAACCCTCCGAGCCCCGATGGCGTTGAGGCCCCCGATCGAAGGGTGATCGAAGCTTTCCGCGAAACCGCCCAAAGCTTGGGGCCCTTCGGGTGGGTTTTGGGAAACCGATCTGCCAGAATTCCACCTGGATGGTTTCTGTTAAAACCAACTTTCCCTACCGAAGCCCGGCGATCCCGCCCGATTTTTGGTAGATTCTTCAGGGAGCTGTCCCTCCAAAGCGGGAGGCAGGGCATCACTGGGTGGGACCGAACATCCGCCATAACCGAAATAAGACCCCGATTCAGAATGTTCGTCGGGGTAGGGTTTGTGAAAGAGATACTCAAAACCACGAAACACAACCCTGTTTGGCCGCCTGGTTTGGTTATCAAGGGGGTTGTAACCCTCCTAAATGGGCGTTGGGTTCAGTTCAGCATTCCGTTCGGCAAGTACTTGCAATCATGGGTACAAGGGGACCAACCCCAGTTCCCCCAGCTGCCATGGTTGCAGCTTAGCTGTTCAGTCATGGGTCACTGGACTTCCCCTTCAAAAGTTTTGCAATTTACCGGTGGATGCCACCGAAACCGCCGCTATTGGAGGTCGACAGATGGATATCCAAGGACCCCTGGTGGGTTGAACATTCAAGTCAACCTTCTGCTGAAAAGTTGTGAGGCGGGGGATCGGTTCAATAGGAAAAACCCGGCGACCGTCAGCCAGGTGTCTCCTGAAAAGTTGTCCCCTGGGGACCTCCCAAAGGTGGGGATCGGCTCAGGAAAAAACACCGGCGACCTTTGAGTTGGCTATCCAGCACCATGTAAAGAGAGAAGAGGAAAGAACGGATTCCCGCAGCTGCTTGTGGGACTGTCCCCTCACCTTCTTCGACCCGAATCAAGCTTTTGACTCTCAGAACCAAGTGGGTGTGTCAAAATACGTGGACCTCCAAATTGGACCAAACTGGATGGTTTAATGCCCTTTTGGCTTCCCTTTGAACCATAAAAAGGTACCCTCCCACCCACAAACATGGAGCCCCACAGCGGGTCTGGAAGACCATTTCCTTTAAACAGGGCCCTCTGCTGGGTTCTATGGCACATGCAGGGTCCCCGACCAAAAGTCAGCTGGTTCGTTTCTCTTTACCCCACCGAACAGAGGCCAGTTTTATCCCCTTGGATAACGCCTGAACAGGCGCCGCCGGGAAAACTTCCCCGAATGGCCACGGTTTTCCTTCATCTCCCTTTCCGCGACCCGGCTGACATCCGCCGACATCCGCCCCGCGTCCGATCCGCTCCTCGCAGGCCTCGCAGGCGCTGATGGCGGCCCCGTAGGCCACGGAGGACATGGCGACGCGGCCCCAGGCTGCGGACAGGAGCTGCACCGCCCTGGGCCGCAACGAGCCGCGCTGGAGAAGCGCCGTTGCCGCGTTTCGGGTGGCCGTTTCAACCGGGGGGGAAACATGGGGTCAACATCCAAAAACGAAGCAGTTTTGGTTGTTTCGGGCGACTCATTGAGTATATCCAGCAAAGAAAAGGATGGAATCTCCGCTTTTATGGGTGGAGACTCATAATTGCAAGACTTCCATCACAACTGGAACTCAGGTTTGCCCCAGTGACCCTGGGATTCCCATTCCATTAAACCAATGGCGTAAAACAAAACCAGGGCCCAATGAAGCAAACTGAACATTGACCCCTGGGACTCCCCGGCCCTTGAAGTGGTTCCATAGCTTACAGTTTGCCAGTTTGAGGTCCTTATTCCATCAAACCAATGGCTGGGTTATATAAGCACGAGCGCCCAGTGAGGCCAGCTGCTGGTCACTAAAGCAATGAGTAATACAACGGGCATTGTTTACTGTGGAGTTTCATCCAAATTGGGTCCCACGTTGCCATTCTTTTACTGCGCTTGAGCCCTGAGGTATCGCCAGGGGAAAGTTTGTGGTTGTTATAGTCGCCGTACATCGCTTTCACTTAGCCTTTTGGGGGTAGCGGGGAGTGGGAACCATCTTGCAGAGAGAGAGAGAGAGAGAGAGAGAGAGAGAGACCAAATTTTTGACTTTCGAGGATATTGCAAGAAGTGCTGTTTGTTTTGCTTTCCTTTCTATTTGGGTATGGGACTGTGTTAAAGCAGGGATTTGGACTCCCTGCAAAAGCCAGCCTCAAAAAGGGTACCTCAACAGCCGCCCGCGCACAAACGACACACACACACACACACACTCACCGGGTTGGTGACCCGCAGTTTTTGAAGGGCGGAGACTCGACTCCAGGCCCATTCCCAACAAAACCCGCCACACTTCCTGCTTGCAATGCCACAAGTGTGGCAGTTTCAACGGGTCCCAGATGCAAACTTTCGGAATTGCCCTTGTTTCAACATCGTCCCAACGCCCGACTTGGGGGCAGTCCCTCTGATGTTGACGCCTTCATGAGACGTGCTTGAACCAGCTTTTCGTGTCAGCACCCCCCTCTTGCGATCCTTCTAATCCAACCATGCCCTTTCCCTCCTGCATCTGCATCCCGCCTTTGCCACTGCTTGCCCTTCTCACAGGCGCTGATGCACGCTCCATACATCACAACGTCTGCTTGCGCCGCCTGGCCTCAGTGTGGCGCCGGCAATCTCATGGCTGCATTTCAGTCAGTCAAACCCTGGTACTAAAGGGGTCCACTCAGAACCGCCTGAAGAAAAGTCAAACGGTCGGCGTCAATCTACTGCTTACGGCCTTCAACTACTCAAGAGTTTGACTATGGCTCCATTGCTTGAATATCTTAAGGTAGACTTAGCGGGGTTCCGGCTGTGGAAACTTTACTGCCGTCGGGTTTAAGTCTTCGCTGGGGTAGTAAAAAACATGAGTCCCATTTCAGGATGGCAGAAGCGCTGGCATCGCTTGCAGTAGGGTAGCAACAGTTCAACAAACAGAGTGGTTTTTAGGGCAAACCATCAAAACCCGATCCACCTTTTGGCCACCAAGCAAGTTTTGCAAAATGCTGCCATTGAAACTTGTTCAAACAAATTGGTGCCGCGCAGGCTTTCGCCGTTGGTTCCAGGTACCAAGGTGCATTTTGGGGATTCCATTCTTGAGCAACAACCAATTGTCAACAACTCAGCGATATCCATGTCCGGCTGGAAGTTCTCGTGCTGCTCGCGTTTCAAGCTCATGCGCATGGATGGTTTGTTGTAAAAATAATATATATATATATATATATGTATATTAGGACGTCCGCCTCACCTCGTGCAACAAGTCGAAATTTGTCAAGTAAAAAACAAAGCCTGGATAGGGAAACCATCCCCTTTCTGTTTTGGGATCCTGGGACCTTCCCTGAGACCCTTCCTTGACGTCACGCTAGCATGGGGTTGGCCAGGAATCAATGCAGCGCAAGACAGAAGGCGGGGCAGGTACGGCCCGCCTCATGCGGTAAGCTTGACGAAAAAGAAGCAAACAGTTTGCCGGTGTGAGTTGTTTCTACACATATGCCGCTTGCGCCCCGATGCATCGACTGAGGGGCGGGGAAGGAAGTGAGACCGTTTTCAAAGCTGCACATATAGGCTAAAGAGGGAGTGAGACGCGTTGCCGCGCCAAGACGCCGGCCAGCGCGTTCCTTTGTTCAGGCTATGCTGGTGACAGGGAGTTTCGCTCAACGCCCTCAACCACACAAACGACGAGGGCAAACAGAGCAAGGTCGCCGCGAAGCACAAGCGCAAGACTCCATCATGAATCAGAGCTGAGCTGGCATTGAAATGATGCGAAATATGTTCAGCCTCTCGCTTTCCCTGCTTTTTGAAAAAGCATGCTGCTGTCTTGGATACTTTGCAAAGATCTTGGCGATTTTACAAAAAGGCTCGCGGTGCCGGACAGCGGCAGCGGAGTTGTGTCTTTACAACAGCACGCTGAAACTGCAGAGTAGGCTGCAGAAGATGGCGCGCAACGAGGTCTGTGGCGCGCACGGTGAGAAGGTACGAGTTCTGAGACACATGCCCTGGGTGTTGCTCCAAAGCCTTCACGGCAGCGACCGTCGAAGGGTCAGGTGGGTAGAAGTTCAGGCGCTTGTTCCGTACGATTTCACCGTACGCCCGAGAACAAGTCTTTGGAGCTGACTCCCCGCCCACTTCAGGTTGACCAGCGTGGCCAAGATTGGCTCGTCTGATCGCGCTGTGTAGTGGAGAGCCAGCTCAGTATGCGTGGCCACGTGTCTGCTCGTCAAGTGACACTTGCAGGGCCCAAAGTGTTGCCAGCCTATGCCGGCAAGTCATCATTTGCCACATCGACACAGAAGCGCAACTCAACCCTGAGGTCTCACGCCTAGCGGCCCCAGTCTCATAGCACCTTTCTTCTTCCTCGGCTGAGCGAAGCGCAACATGCAGCCAAATTCGAGCGCGCGGCACCTGGTGACGCGGCCTGCGCGGCTTTCTCTATGGCCTTTGCCCACTCGCCTCCGGTCATCTTGCAGCAGTTTGTGGAAAAAGGCTGCTGCGGCACGCTCAGCCCCGGCCGCAATGCAACAGTTTAGAAGGCGGCCCTCAGGGCTGCTCCTTGCCGTAGCCAGGACGGATCAGCAACTTTACCGCCAAGCAATCTTGCGGGGCAGAGCCAAGCAGTTGCACCGCCATTTGCCAAAACCTGTTTGGCCACTTCCACGCAATCAACTGGCCTGTCAGAAACTCTCTCGCTCTCGCTCTCTCTCGCTCTCTCT
>CAUJNA010003449.1:247168-292168 GCA_963377175.1 Effrenium voratum | reverse complement strand
CATACATGTACATATAGCTATTCTCCTGGAACCCCCTATGCCCATTTTATTGGTCATGCGCCTTGGCCCGAAAACTCTGCATACGGCTTTTCGCTTTTCCAGGTATGGTCGTATACACAAATGGCCGGAAAATATGTCGTACGCGCAAGGGGGCTTGACCGGAAAAAATGGCCACACTGGGTGCCAGCTGTGTATCAGTAGAATAAAGCGCAAACTACGCTTAGCCTACTCACGCCCTTGAGACTTTCCGCGTGGTGCTCAAAAGGGATTCGCCTGATGTGAGAGTGAGGCAACTCCAACTCCCAGGCGGAAGGGGTCTTAACATGACTTTGTCTGCTTTTGAGGGTCTTTGTTGAGTCACCCGGCGGTGAGCGCCCCTAGCACCACCTGTGCTGTAGTAAAGAAAGGATTTTTCCGCTTGCTCAAGATAGCTGTTGTTCTGGTCCGTAAGCTAAACTGATCGACACCCTAGCATCACCGTATCAACAGTGCTTTAATCAGAAATATGTTTTCCGCTGGCTGAGCAATTTCAAGCCTAGGACGATTCAGCGCCCGCAAGTGTGCATCAACTAGCCGGGACGGGAGCCGTCCGGAGACTGAGTGCTTTGGGAAGAGGACGGGGAAAGCATGGAGAATGAGAGGAAAGTGACCCAGAGCAGACCACAAACGAAGTCCTCGCATATATTTACATATTTTGCTAGGCATAGGTATGTGGTCCCTTGTTCCATGCTGACTCCCTCCCAGATGGGTGAGGCCCGGCGACTTTACCGTCGATGTGCTCAACGAGTCCGGACACGCTGGTTTGCGCAAAGAAATACAAGAGTGTTGAATTGTGTCAAACCTGGTTCTCCCTGACAAAGCCAGGCGTCCCTTCCAAAACCGGGTTTCCAAGTTGCAACGCTCTTTCTCGTTTGCTTTCTGCTCCCCTGCAAAAAAAATAACTTTTAGCGGTTTAATACGGCAAACCCATGAGTTGGTAAAACGATAACGTCCTAACATCCCTTGGCAAAATGCACCAAAGAAAAGGCGTGCCATTTTCGTGCCTCCCAAGTGGCGATCTACTTCTTGGTGCCTGGAAACCTCCGACTTGCTTGTTGCAACGTCTCCTGTTTGGTTTCCCTCTATCTTGGTGGCAAAAACAACCATGTTTCAGCCGGGGCAACATGTATCTTTTCAGGAGCCCCGAAAATGCGCCAAAGCCGAGAGGTGACGCCGGCCGCCAGTTTCGCCTTGACCCAACTGGCCCCCGCCTCGCGGAGCAGCTGCGCGGCCGCGGCCCACTCCACAGCGCCCACCAGGAGCCCGTAGGTCACCGCCTGCCGGGGTTTCCAGACCAGGCTTCTAGGGGTTGATTTTCCTTGTCCACTCTGTTCAGCCATCGCTCTTTTTTTTCTTTCTCGTTTTTTTTTATTTTCTTCAAAAACCAGTCATTTCCCCGGGGTTTTGGGTGGTTTTCTAGAAAGAAGGATCCCTGGAACGAATGGGGAAGTTTACCCCTAGAACGCTGAACTTCTCTCATTTGGAAACAAAAGGAAAAACCACCGGGAGAGCATAGGTGTCAAATTTTAGGGAAATAGATGGCACTGGTAGATGATTAAACCACCAAGTAAACCAGGGCCACCGATTTGTCTACCAAAACAACCAAAAAAGACACCTATGCTTGGAGAGGTGAGGCAAGACAGGCCCGAAACAATCAAGAAGAGAACCAGGGGAAACCAAAAAAAGCGCTACACCTCAAAGAAAAACCCGGAACAAGGGACAAAGCCCAAAAGAAGGGAACCCCAACGTGGATTGCTTGGAATCCCACACCTTGCCCAGGCTGTTCGAGCATCGTGGGCTTTTCTTGCCCACCGCCTCGCGCAAAACAAAGCAACCACAGCAAGGGTAGGGTGACCGACTGCGGAACTTCAGCGCCCGGAGCCCGCCTCTCACAGGACCCGTTCTATAGGGCACCCCAAAACAGGTGGGGTGCCTTTCCTTGAGTCTCCACAAGAGGAAGCGCCAAAAAGGGTACCCTCAGACAAAAAATGTCCGCCTGGCAAACGTCACCCTACCTAAAAGAACCTAAAGACTTACACCAGCACTCCTCCTGGTTGTTTGAGTATATGGGGGTTTTGACCACTATTCCTGGGTTTGATATGACTTTTGAGAAGTTTTCCATCATCTTTGTGGCGGTTTTCCTCGAATTGTCATCTTAGGGGGCCCCTAAAATGTTTTTGGGTTTCGTCTTACATACCATTTAAGGAAACCAACTGGTTCGAGAAGCACTTTTGAGGTGGTTCCAACTCTTACAACCCCACATTGCGGCTGCCTTTCGAACCATCCAACAACATGTGTGGATCTTCTTGTTGTCCTTCGTAAGACCACAAAAACAGGGGCGCCACACCAAAGGCGAGACACACCCATTTTGGGTATGAGCCAAACATAAAACCACCAGAGGACCACAGCTTTACTCCATGTTTCCATCTACCAGGGTTCCCTTCCTCACTGGCTGAGTGGATGGCCCAAAAAACGTTCAAACTTTATAATTGCCACTAAAATGGTCTTTCCAAAAAGTTTAAAGTCCATCAACTCAGGAAGTGAGTTACTTCATGTTTCCATCGACCAGGGTTCCCTCCTTTCTGGGAATACCTATTTTTGACCCACAGCCATTTCGAGAAACGACAGCTCTCAGCGCGGCACGCTGGGCTGCCAGCCGCTGGGCCGCAGCGTGTCATGCAGCGCCAGCGCCTCCCATGATCCACATGGATGTGGGTGTTTTCGGTTTTTGTTGGATTGGAGATCCCCCACCATGAGCCGGACAAATCCGCTTTGCGCCAGTTGTTTACCCAACAGTGCGAAGCGGATTCTGTCCACCCACGGGATCGACCACGCACATGCCCAAAATGCACAGGCGGACGAGTTTTTCTTCCCTAGGTTCGCCGCGCAGTTTTTTCTCCTAGGCTCGGCAGGCGCTAGCATGCAGTACTTTACAGCATGTTCTACCCAAATGCAGCTGCTGTACACCCTAGCGTCCCCAGAAGCTTTGGCTTAGGTTGGTTCAGGGTTTGTGCATTTAGGGCTGGTGTAGCGTGGGTTTAGAGGGTTTAGGGTTAGGGCGGGTTTGGGGGTGGTTTTGGCTTAGGGTTTGCTTTGGGTTGCTGCAGCGCTTGGGCTGGTTTTGGTGGGCTTAGGCTTGGTTTAGGGTGGGTTTGAGGTTTCTGTTGGTTTGCTTCACCTTGCTCAATGCAAGGACGCAGCTGAGCTGCAACTGTGTTCTGCCACGCTTTGCGTTCTGACTTGCGCTCGGTGAACATTTAACGTTGACAATTCCAGTCAAACAAGCGACGCTGCCCGTGGGCAAGCACAAACATGTGCGGACTGCTTGCGCGTTGTTCATGGAACACCTCTTGGTCACCTTCTATGTGAAGTCCTAAGATCTGCTCTCTTGCATGCACGCGTTGCGTGTGCTGCATCCTGGTCTTCCCGCGATTCTTCTCAATCTCGGGACAACTTTCGATGAGACACTGAATCACTTTAGCTCCACTTTTCCATGAGTGAAGACAACGCCTACACCAAACTGGACACGTAGTGTGATCTGGTTCGAGAACAAGCACAAACATGAGTTCCCTATGTTGTGGTGCTAAACAACCCGACTGCCGGAGGTGTTCGTTGAACCTGTGGCACGGGCTGTAAGTCTGCATCAATCTCTTAAGGGCATGTTACTTCAAGCCAGAGCAGCATCAGAATTGGGAATCAAGCAAAAACTCCCAAACTCCAAGACTCCAAAACTCTTTCACTTTCTGGCTGCAAAAGCCGAGCCGTGTTGCAAGCTCACAAAGGGGCGGCGCGCTGGGAGCAAGTATCGATGTTTGACTTCTTCTCTCCCGAGACAAGACGCATGCCGCAAAGAAGGCTGCAACGCCTTCCGCGCGATCAAGTAGCCCTCCTCAAAGAAGTTGAAGCATTTCCGCGCGGGGCCAACTCCAAAAGAACAGCTGCGCGACAGCCGCTGGAAGTCCACACGCCATGCCTCGCCTGGCGTTGGAGAAGGCTCTTCTTGGGGGCAAGCCGTCTGCTTATCACCCTTTCCCGCGCTTCCACCACATTGCCGAATTGGCCGCGGCCCAGAGGACAGCGTCTCAACATACCAGTTCAACATAGGCGGGCAAAAAGACTGCACCACCATGCGACGCCGCCGCCACTTCGCGCAGCATGAGATGCGCTGGCAATGACCGTGTGCATGCTGATCCCTGCTTGTCTGGTCAGAGCCAAGGCTTGCCTCGCACAAACTACTCATGATTGCAAAGCTCTCATGCTCCAGCAACAGATCGTCATGGCCTCAGCCGATTAGGTGGACCTTCCTGGCGTTGGCACAGCAGGGTTGTTGAGCCAAAATTCGCTGGACGTTCCTTACTTGCTTGCAGACGGCGCAGACCAACCCTCTGCGGGGGTCGGCGTGGTCGATGTCAAACAAGTGCGGGCTTTGTGTGATTTTGCCATGTGCGGATCAAGCCGCTGCGGTTCTCGGCGGAAATCGTGCAAATCGCTCTCGCTGTGGTCTCGTGCGAATTTTGTCACTCGCTCCCCGCAGCTCCGGATGGAAAGTAGTACGCGAAGCGTGTCGCCGCAGCAAATCGAAACTAGCACTCGCGGAGAGCGACGTGCAGACTTGCACAGGGCAACCAGCGCAGGGCGACTTGCGCAGAATATTCTTGCACAGAGCATTTTGCAGACATGCGTAGAGCAACTTGCACAGAGCGCTTGCTCAGAGCAACGTGCGCAAGGCACCCGCGCAAAGCACTTCCAAAGAGCAACTTGCAGAGAATGTCTTGCGCGCAGAATTTGCGCAGGGCAATTTGCATAAAGCAACATGCGCAGAGCACTCGCAGAGATGGACGTGCAGACTTGTACAGAGCACGCGTGCGCAAACAGTGTCACAATAGCAACTTGCGCGAAGCAGCTCGTGTAGGCACTCGAAAGGAGCTACTGCAGAGCAATTCAGCACGCCGGCCTTCTATGCCAATCGTCCTCTAGTTCTCACTGCAGACCCCATGTCCCCACGCCCATGGGGTCTGCAGGCTTTCTGGGTCTGTGTCATGGACAACTTGAGTTGTTTGCAGCGTAGGGGCTGCAGTTTATTGAAAACTCAAGGACAGCCCAAGAAATCCTGAAGGTAAACACAATTTCAGTTCTATAGGTTTGCAAGCAGCAGGGCTTCAAGTTGAAATGAGCTTTTGTTGCTTGCATTCAAGTAGAAGTGATTGCTGCTGGGTGCCACTCGGCCAACGCCAGATTCACCTTACGTCCCGTCATTTCAACTTACATTACTCTGCTGCTGCTCTTTGCAATACTTTTCTCTACTGAATTGCCTTCTTTACTCCACTCTGCTTACTGTAGCTGTGTAGCTTTGTGCTTCACTTCGCTTCACTTTGCTTTTTCCTCGCAGTGCGTATTGCTTTTAGTAATACGAAAAGTAAACCGCAGAATCGTAAAACGTCCTCAGCTTTTTGACATCAACCACGCCGATCCCCGCAAAGGGTCACGCGGGCATGTTAAAGCCCTGTTTTTTTTGACATCGACCACGCCAGTCCCCGCAGAGGGTCGCAATCCCGTGCAATGACAACAACCCACCCACCCGCCTTGAAAGAAGAATCTTATTACCTATCTCTGTCAAGCGTTAAGGAATCCTCGCTATAGAAACTTTAACAAAAACTTACAAAGCTGCTAACGCAGAACCCAAGAAGGCACAAACCAACAAACAAACAGGTCACACAGCCGTGAGGCGCGGCGCCATTCACGCGGCGCACCTTCTCAATTCACTGCGCAGGCCTACGACGTCAGCAGATGTTATCAAGCAACAACTCAAACATAATTTCAATTAACTAGTTCGTTTCGGCCATCCCAAAGTTGCACACCCAGTGCGCCATGCTCCAAGTGCTGCTGGCACGGGTGCAGCGGTTGTGTCGGGTAAGCGTGTTTATTGTGATTTGTGCCAGCATCGGTGAGGTTGTGGATGCGCGTAAAAGTGCTTACTATGTTTTGTTCCAGCATGGGTGCGGTTGTGCGCGTAAGTGTCTTAACTATGATTTGGTGCCAGCACGGCTGCAGTTGTGGATGCGAGTACGCGTGTGTATTATGATTTGTGCCAGCATGGGTGCGGTTGTGGATGCGAGCAAGCGTGTTTGTTATGTTTTGTTCCTGCATGGGTGCGGTTGTGCTCGCAAGCGTCTTAATTATGATTTGTGCCAGCATGGCTGCAGTTGTGGATGCGAGTACGCGTGTGTATTATGATTTGTGCCAGCATGGGTGCGGTTGTGGATGCGAGCAAGCGTGTTTATTATGATTTGTTCCAGGATGGTGCGGTTGTGGATGCGAGCAAGCGTGTTTATTATGATTTGTTCCTGCATGGGTGCGGTTGTGGATGCGCGTAAACGTGTTTATTATGATTTGCTCCAGAATGGTTGCGGTTGTGGATGCGCGTAAGCGGGTTTATTATGATTTGTGCCGGCATGGGTGCGGTTGTGGATGCGCGTGAGCGCGTTTCTTATCATGAGCGTGCTGATGCTTATGTGTAGAGACCCCGAACACCCAACAAATTCAAAATAACTCAAACATGCACGACACAACCGGGTGCCCGACGTGCTTGCTTGTTTGCGTGTTTGTGTGCTTCTTTTTTCTTTCTCCTATTTGTGTGATTGTTTGTCTGTCTGTTTGTTTGTTTGTTTGTTTGTTTGTTTGTTTGTCGGTTTGTCGTTCTGTTCTGTTCTGTTCTGTTCTATTCTGTTCTGTTTGTCAGTTTGTTTGTTTGTCTGTCTGTCAGTTTGTTTGTCTGTCTGACCTCCATTGTGAAATGCAATGCATCATCCCTCACGAAAATGAAGCATCCTCGTGCAACGCGACACTTCTTCGTATTCTGGGCATGGAGCATCCATGCGCAAAATGCTGGCCTCGACCTGCGCTCGACCCACACCCGTACAAAGCCCCCGCCAAAACTACTACACGACTCTAGCCCACAGTCACCAACAACTCCACCAAACGCTGGTACGACCAAAAACATCTCCTCTTGCTTTGCCTTGAAAGACTATCACTGTTCTAATTCAACAAGCTCCCCGGTCCTTGGATATTCGCCGGGATGCTTCCCCTTTTAATCCACCTCCGAGCATAGTTGGCCCTGGTCAATAGCAAAAAAAAACTAAACCAGTGCCCTCTATTTTTAATCAAACAAACCCAAAAAGGACCCTATGCCTCTGAGTCTTGTCAGAACCCCCCTGCAGGAGTGTTGAAAAAAACACAACAACAAAAAAAAAAAAAAACGGGCGCACGATCCCCTTGGCCCACTCCGCCGCCCGCGACCTCCGCGACCTCCGCGACCTCCGCGCCTTGCGCCACTGGCCCTGGCAGGCGCCGAGCCGCGCGCCGCAGTTCACCAGGCCGTCGCCCGCCAGCGCGAGGCCCGCGCGCCAGCGCCGCCCCGCCGCGGCCGCGCCTGCGAGAGACGCGTGCGAAACACGACGCGTTTAGCGCGTGGAAGCAAGCAACAATTGCTGGGTTTCGGGGTGATCCAGCTGGATGTTCAACGTGTAAGTTGGTTTGAACCGCATTGCCATGATAACTTGGGTAACTGGTTCCGCTCATGGGAGCTCCACTTCAAGCCCAAGGATCCCTGCTCCGTATCCATAAAAACTCCGGAAACGCCAAAAGCCACCTACCCCATGGCTTTTCGGAAAAGAGCGCCCAAGGCACTTCTGGACATGATGGGCTTTTTGCGCACCATGCCTCCTTCTGCTTGAGTCCCCTGCAAAAAAAGAAACACATGTTGAGTAGTGATAGGTTACCCTTGGAAACCGACACGGGAGAATAAAACATATTTAAGCAAAGGGAAGCACGTTTATCCTGCAGAGAAAGGTGTGCCACAGGGCACTTTTTGGAACTGAACGGCGACCCCACCGCTGGAGTCTATAAACTTACGTGCCTCAAGATTGGAATGGCTCAACATGAGGGACCAGGGGAGAGACCCCCTGAAATGTCGCCAGAGAAGCAACTGGAGGGGTTGTTGACCAACAACTGTTGTTAGCTTGCTGTCAAAGTGCCATAGAGCTGTTTGGCCGAGAGGGTGACACCCGAATGCTTTGCAGGGAGGCTTCTTGGCGGTAGTTGACAAGAAGTTCCTCAATTGGGCCACAACTTATGTTTACAGGATTGCCCAGAAACTGTGGCAGTGAGGGCCAAGCCTTGTCAAGGTTGTTTGGAATCTCCAATTCAGAATGTCCGATTATCCAATGTGGTATGTTGGTGTGCCCCAAGGGTGGTGCAAGTTGCCCCTTCTCAGACCCGCTGGCAGTTGAAGACCCATGTCTGTACACCTTATCTTCAAGCCATGCGGATTCTCTCTAAGGGGGGCAGCTCCAATTGTGGCCTCGTGTTCAAACCGAACCTCATAGAGGACAGCCTACCAAAGTTCCCACTCCTCTTTGGACATACCTTGTTTGTACCTCCAGGCTATTCACATGCCTTCTGGCTACCTTGATCCCTCATCAAACATAAGCATAAAACCTGAATCACTGAAGTGAGCGCCTGGAAGAAATTGTTCAGGTCTCTAACCAATCATCCATGGGGTTTCAAGGTCTTCGCGGTTCGCCCGCCAATCATTGTTCTGTAGGTTAAGTGCGTGTTCAGCTCACCAATCTTCCAGAAGGTTTTTCACGGCCCCCAGGTCGCTAACTCATCAGTTTCCCATGTCGGACACAAAAAGTGGCACCCAAAATGGCACCTTTGTATACGAAAGCAAGACTAAAACCCGCGTAACCCCCAGCTGTTTACTGAGCCACGCCCAAATAGATTTAGGTCAAAGCACCCCGCCGAGGAGCTGAGGGCCGCATTGCTGGTGGCGCGGTTGGAGGTGGCGCTCTGCCCCGCGAGTCCTTCAACGAAATCTGGCGACACGGACCCCGCCAGCTTGCGATCCGTTGGCGGTGGGGGGGAACTTGCTTGAAACGATGAAACATGCAAAACTGGCTACATGGAGCCGGTGTCTTTTGGTAACATAGACAACCACTTGCCCATGTGCGATCTGTCCAGCCAAAAGCCAGCCAAGTAAACCACTGCAGTTTTGTCGCAATTTTGGTTTGGTTTCCCATTCACGTAAACGGGCTGGTTGCTTGTGCCCACTGCTGCCTCAAGCTGTCGGCCTGCGAATCAGGTCCTGAGTTGGTGGCTTGGATTTGCGGTTTGGGTTGAACCCCGTCTCCAAATGGGGAAGGCAACCCGTCCAAACCACCAAAGCAAAGCACCAATCAGGTTAAGCCTTACAACAACTGAGCCCATTGGGCAACGGTCCAGATTTTCACCCAAGTCCACGTTGGGAAAGTGTTCGCCTGTTCTCCCAGCGACAGTGGATTGCGGTTGGGCTTTTCGAGACAAAAGTAAGACGCACCTCTTGAGGGTCAACTGAGAAACACCACACTAGTGCTCCTGGAGTAGTTCGGTTTGCTGATTAACTGAGCGTTTCTCAAAATCGGGGTCCTTTTGGTTTTGCTTGGGAAGACTAACGAGTACAAGGGGATCCATTATCGCGAGAAACTCCCAACAAGCAGACATCCATTTCAAACTCTGTCCATACTATCTACCGACAGCATGCGGATGCAGGGAAGGAGGAACCACCCAAACTAAAACATTGCAAGAGGAGCAGGCGCAGACTTGAAGGCACACGTGCGCAAGGCTGACCTTCCCTGCAGTTGAAACAAAAAACATGCTTCAGCACGACTGCATCTCTGATCCGGCACCCCAAACGAACTAATTTTCAAACTATGCGCCAGCTGAAACGCAACGCTCAGGGGCACCCGCGAAGAATCACGACGATGAGGTGTTGTCAAAACCTGTTTCCCTTGTCAAACTATTTTGTTTTGACTGCTTTTGCCCGACGTTTCATTGGGCCGAACGCACCATTACCCTTTCGCCACTCACAACAAACACTCCCATTGGAATGGCAAAGGGTTCCTCGCAATGTCTCTCGACTCGCATTGAGCGCTTTGGCAAAGCCACGGACGGTGCCACTTGGTGTCGGCTTCTTGATGCCCATCCCTCGACCTTTCGGGTTTGCTTTGGCATTCGCGGCAGTCTCCCGTGCGTTGACCCCCGCACACGGCCAGCTGTGATCTACAGAGCTCTCAAGCTCAAGGACACGAGAGGGACTCTAAGGAACTCCCGGACCTTCGCTTTGGCGTCTTACCGCGCGTAAAGGCTCCGCGCCCGAAGCTCCGCGAAAGCGCCACGCCTTGCAAGGCCAGGGCTCGTTTCCATTCACAGGCGCTGATGGCAATGCCACACAGCACGCTGCTCCGCTGCAGGTCCTGCGGCATTTTTCTTCGAACCAAACCAACAGCTCATAGGGGTTCATGTTTAGGTGTGTCTTAAAATTGGGACTCGGACCCCCAAAATGGATTTCGGCTTTCCCTTTTGTGTCCCTTGAAGCCACCCCACCCCTTAGATGAGGTATTAGAGGAAAATGAAGAGGACACCTACCTGGAGGACTTGACCATTCCCCAATTTTCCGATTGAACCAGAGGTTTCTTGAGGGAACGGCTTGCTAGACTTGAGTGGCTGAAGGTTCGAAGGTTGGCCGTGGGCAGAGTCTTGGGTTCTCTGGCCAAGAGGTGCCTGCGAAGACGCGAGTTGTGATTCTTCCCTAGATCCTCCAGTAGAGTGGTTAGAACAAGGGTACCCTTGTTTTCTGTAGTCTATTTAGTAGGGGAACCCTCCCACAAGGGGGATCTGGTTCCCAATTCTGTACTTGATACATTGCCGTCATTCAGCAACTGAGATTCAACAGACGATGCATGTTTGTCACAGGACAAACACCTGGAAACCGGCTGCGCCAATTTCAGACGTCGATCCTAATCATTGGCCATCAAAGTTGCTCCATGGAAAAAGACCCTTCAAATGGACTTGGGCATGTGTCAGAACTATAAACCTTTTTTGGGGCCGCGTTCTTACAGCCAAAGAACACAACCAACCATGTCCCTTTTGACGCCCTTGGAGTTTCGTGCTGGCTTCATGATTTTACTATCACCCCTGGGGTAAAGAATAACCACCCCTCTTTGACTTCAACAATCCCAAGCTAATACAAGGACCCTAGTAAATGGCAGACCAGTCGGCGGCTTCTGGGTCCAAATGGTCTACCCAGAACCATGTGAGGAACTCATTGACGGCGGCTGCACTCACTGCTTGGGATTCTTGTCCTAACTTCCTACCCGGGCTTTGATAGGTGGCCTTGTGGACAACTTGATGGGTTTCCTGGTACATGGGGCTTGCAAAACCCAGCCACACCAGTGGAACCCATCTATTTCTAAGCAAATTAAACCAGTAAAGGACCCCAATGCGAGTTTGATGACTCACCTAGCCCTCCCTTCGGCCTTCTGGGTGCATTCCTCCAAGACCTGCTGAGCTTTGCTCCAGGTTTGGAAGGCTCCGGCGGCGGTGCCCTCAGCAACCACCTGAGAAGAGACACCCGGACGTCTAAGAAACCAACGCCGGAAAAATCCGACAGGAACAACGTTTCCTGCGTTGGCTTAAATGATGTCCTGTAGAACAAAGAACGGTATTGAAGATGGTTTCTATGATTCAGACACCCCCTTTGGAGAAAGCCAGCGGGGCACCAGTTGTGATTGATGGCTTACCCCAGTCGTAGAGTTTCATCCATCCTTCCCGACTCGTGCAATGTTGACCCATATATTCATGACTTGAGTACGTGTCAAGTAGGTCTGGAGTGTATATTTCAAGTGTGTTGATCTCGGAAACACGTGGTCTATCCCTTTCGGCCTAGAGGTCGTTTGTAGGGGAAGTTTGACCAACCAAACAGTTCGCTGGGGCCTTTGGCCATATCGAAATGGAACTCATCACATAGTTAGAAGCACGTGAGCCCAAACTTGGAATTTAAGCTGTTCGAGTGGTTCCTCGAAAACAATCCAACATGACACGACCTGTTAGAGATCCACGCTACGTTTGTTCAGATGTCCTCTTTGTTTAGCCCCAGGAAAGCAACACTTCCCAACGTTAGTGGATGGCTACTGCAAACATTGTCTGGTAGTTTCCTGCCCACGCCTCAAAGAGAGGGTAAAAGCGGTGACGGGGTGTTTGCCCCAAAGTCAGGCATTCCCTCTAGGCTTGACCCGCCTCACTCAATCTACAAAGGAACCCAACAGGAAATCCTCCTTTTGGGGGGTTCACATGGGTCGTTCCCCTCCTCCCTGTCCCACCCGAAAAACGCCCCCGGTTTGCCGCGGCAAACCCACGCCGAAGCGGCGGAATGCTCCACGTTCCGCTGGCGGATCTGGTGGATCAGCGCCAGCGCACGCGCCCAGGCGCCGGCTCCGGCTCCGGCCGGAGCGAGGAGGCGGCCCAGGGTGCAGAAGGTCACAGCCTGAAGCCAGTTTTTCTTTGGTTTCCGTTGACCTCACCCCCAGCGAACATCCCAATCCCCACTACAATAGACTGAAATGGGTGGTGCACCTACCCCAAAATGGGATCCCATTGGTTTTGACCCACAGCCAGGTGACCCTTTCTTGGTATGAAGGGGCTTGGGCTTGGATGTCCACCCCCACATGTGGATATTGTCTGAGTCCCAGTGAGTTATATGTAGAAGTAAATCTCCGTGGCTTTTACAGATTTGAGCCCGGGGCGAACTGTTCACAGGATTTCTACCAACCCATTGGCCCCGGCAAAGGACTCAGGCGTCGCCGGATTTCCGATCAAAGGTTGCGATGGACGCTCGTGGCTTCCATTGAAACGAGGCTCCAAAAAGGGAAATGGAGGACACCTTCTTTCAGCCACCGGGTGGCGACTCTGTTGTTGGAAATGGAACCTTGGATGTCCATCCACAACAATGTGGATGCTCGACAAGCATCCTTGGAATAAATCTGCCAGAGAAACACACGCATGGCACTTGCGGCGTTTCCAAGTAGGGTGAGCTTGGAACGTACAGGCAAAGTGCTTGGTAATTGAGGTAGGGGCAGCATTCCGCATGAATGACAACCAATCACTGGAACAGGGCGTCCCCAGAATCTTTGACTGCCTCATTCTGCAAGGAGCTTGCCTAGAATCTGAACATCTACACACCCAATTGTGGCTGGTGTGTGTGTGTGTGTGTGTGTGTGTGTGGGTCGGCGTCCGCGTCCGCGTCCGCGCTCGCGCCCGCGGCCGCGCCCTCGCTCGCGCCCGCGCCGCGCCCGCGCCCGCGCCCCGCGCCCGCGCCCGCGCCCGCGCCCGCGCTCGCGCCCGCGCCCGCGTCTGCGTCTGCGTCTGCGCCTGCGTCTGCGTCTGCGTCTGCGTTTGCGTCTGCGTCTGCGTGTGTGTGTGTGTGTGTGTGTGCGCGTGCGCGTGCGGAGTTCCACTTACTTCCTGGGGCGTGTGGCACTCTCATTCTACCACACGCAACCGGAGAGTGGAAAGCGAGGCCTGATCAGCCTTGCAACCTGCCCCCTTGGTTTCGGCTGTGCTGTATGTTGGACTTTGTAGCGCTTTCGATCCTAGCGGGAAGCCACTTGAAGCATGCCCACAATGATCCCAATTCCCTGCTCAATGCGATGACTCGATATTGATTGGCTCTCTCACTCGGGAGTCTAAGCGTGTGTTCGTCATGTCCACGAAATACAAACTACGAGTGATTTAATAAGGGCTCAAATCGCGGACAAAATCGTGATTTTTCCACTTGATGTCTTTGGGCAACAAAAATACAACAACCTTCTACCCATCAATGCCATTGCTGCTTGTCCGGGCAAGCTGCTACAATTCACCTTTGATGATGTTGTCGGCTGCACCCGAAATGTGAGGCTGCTACATTGTGCCCAAATCCATTCGGTGGTCCGAACGATGTCCCAAAGTTAGGGTCCTTTTGCCTTGAAAACCGACCTCTTCCCCCAAAGGCACACTCGTGGTTTTCCTTGGATGTGTCTCAAAAAACCTGCCAAAAAAGGTTTCCCCTAAAAAAGACAAAGACCCATATTCAGTCCATACCCCAAATAACAACCAATTTCGGAGACCCGCACGATGTAACAAGTGGCATCCCGAAGACCCTGCACTCCCATTGCCCCCAGCCCATGACCGCACGCCGCACGCCGGGTGGCCGACCACCGCAGGCCGCGGAGTTTTTCGGCGGAGCAAAGTGCCGTGGCAGACCTCCAGGGGCTCACGTTCAAGGCGCGGTTGAGGCTCACGATGTCCCGCTGGGCGCCCTGTAGGACAATTCTGGTGGCCGCCCTACTAAGGGTGTGCCAATTTGTTTCAGGCTTTTAGGGGAAGGGGGGGTTAAATAGAGCATTTTGAGGGTCCATATTTGCAGACACTCTTTCCCACCCACCTCTCAACTGTAACTCTGGCAAGGAACAAGTGAAGTGCATAGATGCATGCGCAGGGAAAGTAGACAGTGAAATGGCACAGAGTAGACAGTGAAATGCATAGTGGGAAAATGGACCGATTCAGGCTGCGTGTCATGGAAAATGCTTTTGGGCCACCCGTCTTCTAGTTTGATTGCCCCGAAAGGAATTCAACAGGCGAAGCTTATGGACACTAGGTGGACCCTGTTCTATTGACTCATCGTCTTCTTTTTGGAGCAAGACAAACTAAGGGGTCATTGGCGCGTGGCGTGGCGTGGCGTGGCGTGGCGTGGCGTGGCGTGGCGTGGCGTGGCGTGGCGTGGCGTGGCGTGGCGTGGCGTGGCGCGTGGCGTGGCGTGGCGGGCGTGGCGGGGCGGGGCGCGGGCGGGGGGGCCGGGGCGGGCGGGCGCGGGCGCGGCGCGCGGGCAGCGCGGGGCGCGGGCGCGCGCGCGGGAAGGCGGGCGGGCGGGCGGGCGGGCGTGCGGGCGTGCGTGCGTGCGTGCGTGCGTGCGTGCGTAAAGCGCTTGGGGATTGGAAGGGGGGCCGAGTGGTGAGAAAAACATCGTTGCCATATACAAATATATATATATATATATATATATATATATATGTATATATATATATATATCAGGGATTCCTTTAAGGATACATGTTGTTGCAACCATTTGAAACATGGCTTTTTCCACACCAAAATAAAGGGAAACCACAATTTACAAGGCAATATTCAGGGGTATAATATAATGATCCCTGGTTTTTGGGGATTCAATCCAAGACGCCCGCAAGAAAATCATCGTTGTAATGATATACAATGCTAGACAGTGCCATGCAATGCAGCGCAATGCACTAAAATGCAGTGGTATGTATTGCAATGACATGCAATGCGATACAGTGTAATACAATGTAATACAAGGCAATACAATGTAGCTCAATGACTCACGTGGCATACATGATTTATCACAAGTAAACACACACGTCAAAACACACAATTCAAGAACGGCACACCGTCAACATATTCGTGTGTATGTTTTTGAGGGTACCCCTTTTCCGTGGCTTAAAGGGAAGCCACAAGGCAGCCCGAAATCCTTTTTTGGGGGGTCCCCGATGTTAAGACACTTCCAGGCCGCATCATTCAAACCCGGCGGATTTTGAACCCCGCCGTTTGCTGGGCTGCGGAAAGCAGCGCTGCTGCTGTTTTCCATGCGGCGCAACTGGGCGCCTTGCGCGTTGCGCGGAGCCAGCTGTGTCAATAGCGAACCGACCACCTGAAGAGGCCCCTAGAAACCCCCATGCGGTGTGTATGCTTTAAGTGCGACCCTTTTTGGCGGTGGTTTCAAGGGATGCCAAAAGGATAGCCATCATTTTGCGGGTCCTTTTTTAAACACAGACCCGCGGCAACATAGGAATGCGCCGCCTAAAATGGGTGGCGTCCCTTGAAGCAACCAAACGCGGAGCAGGTTTTCTGTTGGTTCCTCTCTCACCAACCAGAAAGTGGTCTGCCGTTTTGAGAGACACTCATTTGGCTGTGGGTCAAAACCAATGGGATCCCGTTTTGGGGTAGGTGCACCACCCATTTTAGAACCTATTTTAGTGGGGATTGGGATATTCACTGGGGGTACGGGATTTTGACCCATGGCCATTTCAGAAAAGCGCAGGTTGTGGAGCACCTTGAGGCAACTGAGTCTGGATGAATCTAGAAGAAGCAACTCGTGACTAAAGGGCTCTATCCTGTTTCTGTCTTTTTTTTGGAAGGGCGAGTCCCCGGTGTTGCGTTGTAAATGGTTTGTGAGACCTCCTCCGTGGTACCCCCCCCATATTTTTTGGTCGTCGTCTTGCTTTGTGTGCTGAACCCACCCTCTTCACCTGCCTCGGCATGACGGCCGCGGCCAATCCCCGCGCCGCGGCCGAGCGCTCCTGACATGCCAGTTGGACAGCATGCCCAGACGCAGGGAGCTAGATCCTTGGCCATAAGCTTTGCAAGGATGTCTCTTCACTGAGAGGTAGATCCTTGGTAAGTTTCCATGTGGGTATGCGTCAAAGTTATACCACGGGAGCGCAGGTTTTAGACGATGTTTCCATTTACCAGGGTTCTGTTTGGGGGCCTTATTTTTGACCCACAGCCATGTCTCTTGACTCAGTGAGTTGGCCTAGCTCGATCGATCGTCATCAATTTCACTCAGGCCAGCGGTGAGTTTCCCGCGCGTTCGTCTGCTTGAGCCCGCCCGGCAGGCCATCGGTGGATCTGGGGACTGGCTCTGTTGCTCTCTTCAAAGGTATAGCCATTCAGGACTTTTTAAAGGTATAGCCATTCAGGACACATGAGGAACACATTCTTGGTGTCGCCTTGGCTCGTTTCTGGAAAGCAAGTGTGTCCTGCACTGCGATCCGAAGTTCGCATCCATCGCGCGATAGGCTCTGGCCTGCGTGATTAATGCCTGTATGCCGAAGGAGCTCTTGCTTTCAACCGAACCCGTCGGTGTTGGGTGTGGGGGTAGCCAATCGACTTTCTCAGAATGTGTCCGACAGATGTGTCTGTGGTCAACACTCTGGCTGAGTAAAGAGACCTAAGCTGATCCATTCGAATCCTTCCATGCCCACTCTGATATCTCCATCACGGCGTCTAAACCGATCACCCTCCGAGCCGTATGTGCAAGGATTGCCATGGTCGGACGAAACCAAAAGGGGCTGCGAGAGCGAGGGGCGCTTTGCGGGTGCGTCGAGTCTGACATGAGAATCTACGCCCAACTCGCCGTCAACCCAGCAGATTCAGAGCTGGTCGTCTAAATGCTGTTGGGTCCAACATGGACTGGATACCCACTTCTGCACTACCTGAGGCCAAAAAACAGTGCGAAAGCGAGGGGCCTGCATTTGCCAAAACAGGGGTTCGGACGTATATTCGCTTGCACCAATTTAGGTCCGTCTCAAAACAGCGAAGCCTTTTGGGATGTTTGAGAGGAACTGCCCTGCACCTGATCTTTAGAAAGGCTCATGGGACACCGCCCTTAGTGCAGGAAACCCTTATCACCAATGGGTCCTCCAGTAGAGAGGTTCGAATAAGGGTACCCTTTTTCCTGTAGTCTATTTTAGTCTCCCCCAAGAAAGGGTAGAAGGGCTCAACGGGGGGACCTAGACCAGCTCTTTGCTAAACCGGGAGAAGGGCAAACACCAGCTGGGCGCACAAAAGCATCGAGCGCCGCCGTCAGCAACTTCAACTCTTCTGAGCGAAGGCGCTTTCGCTTTCGCGCCCATTTCGCAAGCTTCTCCTCTTAAAAAAAAAGACCGCCACTTGCGGGTGTCGTTTTTTTTGAGGGTCCCCCTCTTTTTGTGGCTTTCAAGGGAGAACCAAATGGAACCCCCCACGGGTCCTCGAAGTGGCTGGACTCAAAGGGGGGCTGCCGAAATGGGCCGAACCAGCCCGGAGTTGGAATCAACACCTGTGCAAGAAGGGCGTGCTTTGGCTTGTTTGCGTCCGTGCTTTTCCTTTTTGTCTTGCTTCTTCTTTCTTCCTCTTTGTTTCTGATGTTTCTTCGGTTTGTTTCTTTGCCTCGTTGTTTCGTTGCTTCTTTGTTTGCCATGCTCAGAGCCCGACCTGCGAAGCGTGGTTTGTCTTGGTGGTCTCCAGGGGTTCGAACACCTAAAGTTGTTTGTTCCCGGTTGTTGAAGGAAACACTAAATAAATCGCCCCCCCCCCCCCACTAATTTGGAAGGAAGCGCCGAACAAATCGTTCTCCCCTCCCCCCCCCCCCCCCACAACTTCGAAGGAAAGGCAAAAAGAAAAAAACACATGTTTCCCGTCCCCTCCCTGCCTCAACCCCCAACCTCCCAACCTCCCCCCTCCCCCCTCCACCCCAACTCCCCAACCCGTCCCAACCCCCCCCCCCCCCCCCAAACAAAAAACAACAAACCTGTCTTTGACGGGCAAACCGTTTTTTGGCCGCCGCGCGGAAGCCGAAGGCTTCGGCTCGAGGCCGCGAGCCGCGGGAGCCGCCCCAAGCCGCTGGAGGAGCTCGAGGACCTCGAGGCACTCCATGGCTCGCCGGCCGCGCTCCCAGAGCCGCAGGGCCACGGACTGGAGGATCACCTCTCCGACGCCGTAAGCAAGCCGCTGGACCGTTTTTTTTTTTCCCCCCAAGTGGTGTGTGTGTGTGTGTGTGTGTGTGTGTGTGTGTGTGTGTGTGTGTGTGTGTGTGTGTGGGTGTGGTTTCTCTTTTTTTCAGGGGACTCCAACAAATGGTGTGTGTGTGTGTGTGTTTTGTTGAAGGGGCCTGCGAAACATGGTGGGGTTCTCCTTGTTGGTGTCCCTTAAAGACCGGAAGAAAGGGGTACCCTCAAACAGGACACGGCGAAATGAAGCTAACAACCAAAGGTACAATCACATGCTAAAACCCGTGGAGGACAATCCAGTGGAGCAACAAAACAACCCGTTTCTTGGAACGTCTGGGTCTGGGGTCTTTGGGCTCTGGCAACCCGAGAAATCTGATTCAAAAGGGATGCCCTTTCACTTGGGTTACGGTACATCGATTTGACCAAACTCAGCTTGGCTTTCCACAAACAGTTCAATTTGTTGCAGCGTCCAGTTGGACAACCTGGGCATGCTTGCCCTGCTTGCAAAATCGCTTCATGCTTGTAGGGGGGTCAATACCAGTTCAGACTATAAGGTGGGTTGAGACTTAGCCTTAGAAAAAACAGAACTATTCACACCTTGTAACATCAAGTAATATGGAAACCCATCACAGATTCAGTGATTTAAAGTTCTATTTGCATCAAGCTATGCTTCCCACTGGACTTGATCATGGCTACTACTAACTTTCAGCGCCTGAATGAAAGTGATGTGACGGCATCACTCCCTCGGGCCATTGGCCAGGGCATGTCTTTTTGCGGGTTCCTCTGTTCGAGTCAGCGACGAAAGGAAGCGGAACTGCTCATTGTTCCATCTCCCATGAGGCAAAGCCTCTTGACCCGCGGGTCCAACTTCTCGACCAAGCAAAACGTCATCGTTGGAAAGCTGGAGTCTTCATGAGGAACTTCGGCCGCAACCGCAGCTCCTTTCGGATACTCGCGGTCGACAAAACACGATTCGCACGTTTTCCTCGGGAAGCGAAAACGATCTCGATCGATTGCTGGACTGAGGGCGCCACGTTGGGTCGCGTGCGTGTGGCCACGGCCTTCGAACGTGTGAGCTTGCGACACGTTAGCATAGCCAACTAACAGGTCAATTAGAACACACTAAAAACCCAAACACACTGGGCCACAATTGGGTTCCATCTGCCTGATTACTCGCCTGGAAACTCTTCCAAAACTCATGCGGTTTGCATTTCAGTGTTTTTCTCCTATTCACCCTGGCAAAACCTTGGGAGACACTGGAGAGACCAAGGAAAGTAGTTCAGTGTGTGGGAAAGTGCACCCTCTTTTGTAGCAGGCTTGATTTTGAACGCAAAGGGGCGAGCATCGGAACAAACTCGAAGGATATCAATGTCTTGCCTATTGAACAGGATTCTTCGTTTGCCCCCTATGCCCTCAATGCCCGGAATTGAATCGGACCGGATTTAGGGCCTCGATCTCGCGGGACATGGTTCCAAAAGCTCCTGAATTCACCGGCGTCCATTGAGACTTCCCACTTTTGGAGGTTCCAAGGAATGGAGGAAGACAGGTTTGTATAGGGTACCCTCCATATTGCAGAAAAACAACTGCACCCTTATTCTACCCTCTCTGCTGGAGGACCTGGTTTGTATAGGGTACCTTCCATGTCCATTCCATCCAAATCTTTTTACACCCAAAACCCTGGGGAAACAGCGATCGGTTTTTGAAAAGAACGATGCTTGAAAAGAATGGCACTGTCAATCCTTAGAGGTTTGGAAGAATCCAAAACCAGCCACAAATTGGACCCGGGGCCCCTGGTTCCACAAAGTACATGTCACTTTTAGCTTCCTTGGAGAAGCACACGTGCCTTTTGGTGTTCTTGAACACAAAAAACACCCCTTTGGCTTCCTTGTGAACAAACGACTTCTATCTTCTCAACACACACACACACACATCCGTGTAGCTTCAAAAGCTACGCATCTCTGTTGGTTTTCCTTTGACAATAGACTGGCGAGTTTTGACCAAACCTTGCCTCGGCCCAAGGATAAACCATTTGTGTATATATATACATATATATATATATATGTGCTACCCCCCCCCCCCCACCCCACCCATGGACCCTGGTTTTACTGCTTGTTTTCGGGATGGCAAATCTAGAATCTCAAAATTTATAATCTCGAAATTTCCAATTGTGGGTCCCCAAAGCCTGATTTGGAGCCCGGAGTCCTCCACAATGTCCCAATATGATACGCTTTCCAAATCGGATTTTACTTCAACTAGAATTGGAATTTTGAATATAGCTTAGTAAGGATACAGTTTTCAAAAAATGTGTTTATGTTCAATTACAGCTTAACTATGCAAATCCTTTCCAAATAGGAGCTACATGAAAATGAAAGTATAGTTTCGGGTAAACTATCTGTACCAAAAGAAGTTAGATAGGAGTTTATTCCCAAATGCAATCTAAGTGTTAAATATAATCTAATACGAACACAATTCAATCAGCTTTTCACAATAACAATTAAATAGAGACTACTTCTCAAATATAGTTCATATTAAGGGACTTCTAAAAGGAAACTCAAAATACGATTGTGCTATTCACATTCTGGCCCTTTTGGAGCATAAGAACGGTCCAACATTGAACTTGTTAGACGGTGTTCCAAAGGGAAGAGAGGTTCAAGTTCTAAAACTATCTCGAAACAGGGGTTCTAGCTAAATCAGTTGTATTTAAGCTCTTCCTAAAATACTGTAAAATACAGTGTTTTTGAGCATGACACCACCTTTGTTTACCTCCTGGAAAAAGGGTCAACATGAGCATAGCTGACATGAAGCTCACCAAGAGCACTTGAAAATTTGTCTATATATCCAGTAACTTGAAAGTGTTTCCACTGGATCGCTAAGCACTTGAAAGTATTTTACCACTGGATGGAAGATTCAAGATTGAAGATTGCACAGAAAACTTTCCCGAGAACTGTCAATCCTGGCCAAACCCAACCGACATTCAAGTTCTTCTAACACTTGAAAGTGCTTCACTGGATTGAGGATTTAATATTTGAGGAGTGCGCTAACAACTTTCCTGAGAATCATCCATCCTGGTCAATCCCTAAAAATGTTCAAGTTGTTCTAACACCTCGAACGTGGTAAACTTGTTTTGCCACGGGATTGAAGACTCGCGATTGAAATATTTCACGAAAAACTTTTTCGAGAATCTTCTTGACCACCGAGAGTATGGGGCCAACCCTGTTTAAACAACATGGGATTCAAGATTCCCAGAAATGATTTCCTCAGTTTCTTGAATCTTGAGTCCAGAAATGTTTAAAAGTATTCAACAATTCTGGGATTCAAGATTCAACATTCCCAGAAAATATTTTATCAGATTCTTGAATCTTGAATCTTGAATCCAGGATTTTGTCATTTTTAAAATCTGAGTTGTTCTTGTACTCTTGGATGCATTCAAACTCTTTCAGATTGCAGATGCTGATGTCATTGCTTTTATCACATCTGTATGTATGCATATACATATGGCACCCCCTAATTTTGACACAAAATCCAAGAAGCAAACAAATGCATAACATACTGGAAAATACCGGTCAAACACACCAAACCAGGGTCCATGATAAGGTAATCTAGATATATATACATACCCATAGAAATGCTCAGATTCTGTTTCATAGCCGCAACATGAGACATGGCTGTGGGTCAAAACCCCGTACCCCCATCCCAATCCCCACTCAAATAGGTTCTGAAATGGGTCCAACATGGGATACCATTGGTGTTGACCCACGGTCACATCGGAGAACACACCAACTGCCCACGACCCACGACGGCCTCCCGCAGAAACGCGGCCGCGCAGCGCCAGGCGCAAGCGGTGCTGGCGGCGGCGGCCGCGCTGGCGGCAGCCACTGCGCTGAGAGGTGCCTCGTGAGCGACTGGAGACGCTAGACGATGCCCAGCTAGGTCCAGTAGAGAGGCTAGAATAAGTTGGTACCAACTTTTTTTTCTGTAGTCTATTTTAGTAGGGGAACTTCCCCCCAAGCAAGGGTAAAAGGGCACTACTGGGGGACCTAGCCAGCCATGGAACAAAAAGGCAAAGGGGTCTTTTTCAGAATCGGGGACTCCTGTTTGGGATAGTTGAACTTGGAAACCAACAAGAAACCACCTGGTTGGCCCCCTTTCAAGAAACACCCAAAGAATCCCATAGGCTCGCAACGACCCATGGCAACAGCTCAACTTGTTATTTCCGTCATCTTCGGTCAAAGGGATGTCAGGCGGTTTGGGGGTGACGCTGTGGGTCAGCCAATGGCACCTCTTTGGTTTTTCTCAGGGCCGATCAGTGGTGGACAGTGTCCCCTCGCTTGTCCACAAGTCTAAGACTAGCGGTGTTCCTGCAACTTGCCAAAGCTTGGATTCAATGAAGGAGAGTGCCCTCCGCCCCACCCAAACCCCGGAAAACAACTGCCGGGTGGTTCCTTTGGGTTTTCTAAATATTTGCAAAGAGTCTGGTTCCTTTACTTGGGGCCAGGGATGGTCGTCCTTGTAAGGATCCTTCGCCATGATTCCCGGAAAGACATCCATGACGCTGCAGTCCAGGAACCCCTTCAGCTACTCCAAGCCACATATGGGAGAAACAGTGACTCCCAGGGAAAAAAACAGGTCGAAAGCCCATTGGGCCGCTTGGGGAGCCAAACCGAGCTTCATGGACCCAAATTGGATGAAACTCCAGGGAAAACAATGGTGGCAACAAACACACCCATTGCTATGGTGAAATTCCATGAATTCCACGAATTCCCAGGAGAATTCGACTTCATGAACTCAAGGCTTTAATGGGATTTTGTGGGTAATTGCCGCAGTGTGCCGTTGACCATTGTCCTGAAGGAATCTCTGGTTGGTTTGTAAACGGACGCCACAAGAAACCGTTGCCATCTTTGGGATTCCCTTATCACCCCTTTGAAGGCGGGTCACAGAACCGGATGGGGGGCCCCTACTATTCAAACCATGAGAAATGATGGGGCTAATATAACCACTCATTGTTTACCGCTCAGGAGTTTCATCATCTAACTTGGGTCCCCGTTTTTTCGGGGGGTTGAACCCTAGGGGATGAGCTTGCTGGCCTTTCCGGACCACAAAAAAGTCTTCGCCAATCGGACGCCTTATCTCGGCGTGGCTCGTCGGCCAACCTTTTCCGCCCCACGAAAGTGCTCGAGGTTTCGACGCTGGCGGACAGCAACTCAAGTGGCCATGGGTCAACGGCCAAATCGGTTCTAAAATGGGTGGTGAATTCACCTAATTACCCCAAAATGGGATCCCATTGGTTTTGACCCACAGCCAAGTCCCTCCCCTCAGAAAGCTTGTGGTTTTGACAGGTGTCAATCTCAAGCGCCTCGGCGCGGGAAAACCGATGGCTTTCGTAAACGATGTGAACTGGCACAAGGGGCACTTTGTTGGACCCATTGATTGACACCATGTTCGGGCCAAATTTTCGGTGGGTTCGCATTTCCTAGCAGCCCCTTTTGGGGGCTTCTCCATAGCCGGACACAGGTGATGGCCATGCATGCGCTGTGAGTTGAGAAACTAATAAAGGTTCCAACAGACCGCGCACGGTTGTGTCTCTTATCTCGGTTGCTTTCTGCTCCCCTGTAAGTTTAACTTTTAGTGGTTTAAAACGGAAAACCCCTTGGCTGGCAAAAAGTTAAAGTCCTGACATCCCTTGGCAAAATGCAAAGGGAAAGTTATGTCTTGGACACCCCGGACATTCCTCGGCGCTCCATACCCAGATTGGAGCGCTCAAACTCGCCCTGCGGAAGTTCTTCGGGTCAAATCTCAGCCGGCACGCGCCCCTTGCGCCTTTTGAGGGCACCCTCCTTGGATTGGAAAGGGAAACCAAACTCACTCGTCCAAAAGGGCCTGGATACAAAACAGGTGCACCTTTTGGCATCTTGACCAAACATGGACCAACAAGGTGCGTTTTAGGCAGAGCGCAAGGAAATCAATGCGGGGGTTCCAACCCATTGGCAGTGAGTTCTGAAAAATCCGAGCGGCAAAGCCGCCGCAAAACGCCAGAAGATGCGCGTCTTGCCACAAGAGGCCCTGCCGGCAGGCGTTCAGAACCTCAGAGATCTGTAGAATCTCAGCTTCCCTCTTCCTGGTCTGGTGCAGAGAAAGGGGTTCAAATCCCAAACTAGGGGTTACCTGCTGATTATTGAAAGGTCAGAACTACCTAAAATACAGCAAGGGTGAAGCGCGCCTTTTTACTTGAGCCGAGTATGCATGATTGTTCAATGCAGTACTACAGTACATCACAAATGACGACTTCTCAACAACCCTCATCACCCGCACTTGAAGCCGACTTCATTTTTTGCTGCTGAACACCACCACATGTTAAGCAACCTCTGGGGAACCTCGGAGAAACACCGCGACATGCCAACACTACCTACTTCCGACTCAAAGGTACCCTGCATCTTCTCCAGTGGCTCTAGCTCTATGTCCCACCAGAAACTGGGTGCCTCAATGAAGGGTTCCCGCAAATCGGCATTCTAAAGGTTGACTTCCCAAGCATCACCTCACCAAAAAGGATCCGCGCTGAACAAATAAATGGCAGCCAACAAACACAAAACGAGGTGTAAAGAGCCACCAAGGCGGCTGCGCCCATTTCCGGTTGGGACTGTCCCTACTTTCAACTCCCCGAATCGGTGTTGAGGGCGTCTTTGGTCACATGGAAAACTCTCACATCCAAATGCGGTGGGCTTTAGCTAGGTCCTTCAGTAGAGAGGTTAGAATAAGTTGATGCCCGTTTTTTTCTTCTTTTTTTCCCTTTTTGTTTTTCTGTAGTCTATCTTAATAGGGGGAACCCTCCCCCCCCAAAAAGGGGTGAGAGGTAGGGCACCTAGCTGGGGGAGCTAGTAAGGGTTACCGAGGTCCCTAAGATCAGTTCCCGCAGCTGGGCGGAATCCGATTCGGCAAGAAAGCTCCATAGCTTGATGCCCATTTCTGTTCTCTCTCCATATGGGGAAGCCCCTGGTTGTTAGTGTTTGTTTTTCCATGGGAACCAAAAGGGAAACCGTCATTTTGAAGGTTCCCTCAGCTTGAGACAGACCCATCTGAGGACATTTAAGGCCTTTTGACCAACAGCCTCAGCTTGATGTCCATTCCTTATCTGAGTCTGAGTACATTTGGCCTTTTGACCTGTTCAACAGACGCCTAATGACCATCAACAGGAATGTGTCCTTTTTGGGTGGAGCCCCCGCCCCCCAAAAAGTGGTGGTGTTCCTGTTGGTTTCCCCTTTTTTTCGATGTGTCGGTTTTGGGGAAGGGTCACAGAAACTCACTGGCTGAGTGGATGGCCCAAAAAAGTTCAAACTTTATAATTACCACTAAAATGGTCTTCCCAAAAAGTTTAAAGTTCATGAACTCAGGAAGTGAGGAAAGGAAAGCAACCATTTCGGTGCTTCCCCCTTAGACGGCCACAACTTGCATCCAGCCACACCTTGGAGCCTCCGCTTTTCGTAGCGCAAGCAACGGAAAAGCAACTCGTGGCATGCTTCTAGGGGTACCATTTCCATTCCAGGGATCCGAATCTTTTCAGGAAACCAGCAAAAATCCGGGGGGAACAGCCGGTTTCTGAAAAGAACGATGGTTGAAAAGAATGGGGAATCAACCCTGAGAATGTTTTGAAGAAAAAAAACGCTTTCGAGTAGAAAAGCATAGAGAACCACTTGACCCTTTTTGCGGTGCATCACTGGCGCAAACAAACGGATTGTCCAATCAGTCAACCCCCACGGTCGCCTGGGGAAACATGTTGCTTGACCACCGGGCCAAAGGGGCCAACTGGCAGTTTGGAATTTTGATTTGACGCCTGGCTTGATGTGAATTTGGAGCCAACAAGCCCGTTGTTTGACGCCTTTCAGCTTGTCCGGTCAGAAGGAATGTTGCGCGCAGCAGGTGCACCCATATTATTTGAAATGCGACACCATTTTGGATGCTTTTCAAGGGAAACCAAAAAAGAGACCAACCACCTGAAGGCGTCCATAATTCTAGATTTTGAAAAACGGAAATCCCTGTGGCCATGACTTACAGCAATCTGCGATGCGTTCGGACCTTCTTTTGGACCTTTGGGTTTGGATTCGTTTGGTCAAAACTCCCAGGATCATAGTCATGGTTCCCTTTTTTCGGACCCTTGTTTAAATCCTCGGATGGCAATCCCCAGCAAGTCAAAGAGTGCTTTTGACACACCTATGGATTCGATTTACCATTGTCCCCGACCGAACAATGACTCAAGTCCAAATCGTTGAAGGAAAACCCTCAAGTGGTCATGAGACACTAGGCTTGATCTTTCGGAAGAAAGGGGACCCCCACAACACCCACCCCCCATCCTTTAGCCTAAGTAGCTGGTGCTTCAAAACCCCAACACATTGCTGGTCAAAAAGGCGCCAGCCATGTCGCTAAGATCGCAACGCTTTGGTTCTGGAAGGAATTATGGGAATGAGTTTGAATCAGCAAGTTGCTGCCGGCATTGAGTTTACACCGGTATTCATGCTAGGGAGTAGGCAGGATTTCTCCCGACAAGTCGCGGCTCAGATTTTTTTCCCCAGTCGGCAGAAAACCCGCGAATCCAAATCCGACACAAAGTGACGGAACTTCCGGCGGGTTTCAAGGGACGCCAAAAGGAACGCATCCGCCTCTTTGTGGTCCGATCCGATTTTTTCCCGTTTTCCGAAGACTTGTCCTTTTTGGGACCTGGATTTTGGTTCAGCTTTTGGGACCTTGGCGCAGGCTGGTTCAAGCCATCCGGCTCCTCAGGTTCTCAGGTTTTCTTTTTTCAGTTGTTTTTTCGTTGGTTTGGTTGGGTTTGCGCTTCACCCACTTCTTGTTCTTCGCTTTTAGCAGGTCCGAAAACGGACAGCCCCCAGAAAAAGGACCAGCGAGCGGAACACATCGCTTCGGGTCGATGGCTCCGGATCCGTCATCGCCATCGCCGGTTTCGGTTTCGAGGACCGAGCCGCCGAGCCGTGCATGACCTCGTCCATGGACAGCCGGGAACCACGGAACTTCCGCAGCACTTGGAGGTCTTGCCTCGGATAGGGAGGCCCTCCAAACGGGGGGCCACTTGGGTCTCGAAATTTAGGCCACCCCGTTTTTTGAGGCTGAGCAAGTGCGGTACTGCGCTTTCGTTTTTTCGGGTGACTTTGAGGCTTGGCTGCTTTTGTTTCTCTTGTGTTTGGGGTCTTTTAGAGGAACTGGGAAGCTCAAAAGTCAGGTGTCCAAGCCGAAAAAAGGGACCTGAACACCTGAAGCAAAAAATGCGCAATGCCCAAGACCTGCACTCGCTCCAATCGTGGAAGCTGAGAGGAGGGTTTTGGAAGACTACTTTCCTTTTGAGGAAGGCCTGTGCACTTCCATGATTGGAAAGAGGCTAGCTTTGACTACCCTTGTGGTTTGGTCAGAGCAACTGATTCCAGCACCCCCTGAACAAAGCGGGAGTGCAGTACGGGGAAGCGGGAAGCGGGAAGCTAAAACTTCGGGAAGGGGGCAACAGTTGCATGGGAAAACAAGATGCATACCCCTGCTTGCGAAGGCTGACCACCCATGGGAAAATGGGACACCCTTTGAACAAAGTCAAGGGGTGGCTGAAAACACGTCCCAAAAGCCAAACAAAGACTTACCATAGCGTTCAAACCCCCCACAAATTAGATGATCAATTCCAGGGTGGTGGTTTGGATTGCGGGTTTGGTTAAGGGGGTTGTTTCCCGTTTGCCCTCTACAAACGCTAAGGGTTCAAAGCCAAATCCAAACCACCGATTCAATCCACCAACTAAGGATTACCTTTTTGTAAGCAGTATTCCCTCCCCCCAACTTAGATGATAAAGCTCCGGAAGGGTGCATCATCGTCATACGTGCTGATGCTCAGTAGGCTTTGGTCCCTTAAAGGAAACCAGTTGGATGGTTTGTCTCGGGGGTCATTCCATGCAACACAGTCGCTCAGCACCGGCAAGATGAACCATTCCTTTCACGATGGACAGGGACTCCCATGGTTCAACTCAAACGCGGCCGTGCTACCGCCACTGCCCGGCGCAAATCGACACCAGGGCGCTGTACACCTCCAGTCGCCGTTTTGCCAACGAGTTGCTGTGCTGTGCTCAGATCTCTCAGTTTCTGGGCTGTCCGATTCGGCATCCCCGGCGAAAAGTGAACAACGTTTCGTCTGTGAAATACGGAAACCCAACACTGAACCCACGAAAAAAATGAAAACTATTGAACCAAACGGCTGAGAACCACCAAGCAAAATAAATCGATTGCACTGGTACATGGAACCAAGGACCACCTGCGGCCCATATCCTGGTGGTTCAAGTTTGACCCATATCCACAACAACCAAAACAAAACATATTTGCGGTCGCCTGGGTCCTTCAAGCAATACTGTTGGGGGGTGAAGCTTATTGAACAAGGGAACCCAAATGAAAAAACACGATAAGTGGCGGGGATTCCCTTGTTTTCTCCTTGTTTGAGAAAACACACAAAACAAACAGGGAGGCCTGTTTTGGATGGGGGTCAAAGGGAAACCAGGAAAACTAAAAGGGGAGGCAGCCAGCTGGAAGGGTGGGGGATTTGCGAAACACTTATACTGCTTTTGGGGGTCGGTTTTAACCCTGCCCCGGTTTGAGAAGAGTAAGGTTCCCGCAAAGAGCTAAACCCATGTGCAAAAGCCGTACCACTTTGCCTAGCTCCTCCATAGAGAGGTTAGAATCAGGGTACCAACTCTTTTCAGCAGTCTATGTTAATAGGGGGACCCTCCCCAAAAAAAGAGTAAAAGGGCACTACTGGGGGACCTAGTTGCTGGATTGGTCGTTGACCCCATGACAAAGTTTGTTGCGACGTTCAAGCCAAAGTGATGGGCGAGATTCCTGACCCTTCGCCGGGAACTCAGGATGGGTGTCAATCGCTTTCCTTCTTCCTCGAATGCCTCGTGAAGATCACTGCGAATCAAATCGCCTAGTGGGCATTGCCATGGTTGTCATCCCTCACGCAGCAGTTCCGCGTCCTTCTCTCTCCTCAACGACGTCGTTGTCCGCGAAAGCTTTGTGATCCAGCCGCCCAGCAAGCATGTCCGCGTACTGGTTGTGGAAATGCCAGAATCCCCACTCACACTGGCCTGTCTTGAGGCGGATCGCCATTTTGGCCCCGCTGGCACGCGTATTCAATGGCCAAACCAAAGAAATAAACATTGCCACAGGTTCCGAAAATGCTCTCTCCCCCTTCACCTCGCTTTTTTTGGTCCGCCCTGCCCCCCACTAAATCCAGCTTGGGCACTCAAAAACTGACGTTTTTGCCAGACCATCGGTGGCGGTTTTTGTGAGTCTTAAAGGCACCCCACCCCTTGTTGGGGCTCCCCTATTCCTCCGTTTGTGCAAAACGTCCCCTAGAAAAAGAAAATCAAAACAATTCCCAGTCACAGATTCCCTTTAACACCAACAGGGGAACAGAAAACAAATACTAATTTCAGCAAATGGGCTTTCTTGAGTTGGTGCTAAAGGGAAACGCAAAGGGAAACCCTTGCGCCATTTGGGGAGGGGGTCCAACCTTTTGAAAAAGTCGCATCCAGAGGTGTCTTTTGGACAAATAGGCCCTGCTGAATGGAACAAAGCAAATCTAAACCGGCGGAACCCATCCATTTCTGAGCAGAAATACATCAAGAAAAGGACACCTATGGACACATGGCTGTGGGTCAAAATAAGTTCCCAAAATGGAACCCTGGTAATATGGAAACATGGACGATTCAACCTGCGGTTTTTTTCTGGTGGTTTCATTTTGACCACAAGCACATCCATTTTCACACATCCTCCAGCCACTTCCTATCCCAAGCGCTACGACATGCCCGGATCCACGAAAGCCCGGCCAGGAGGTTTATCTGCAGCGCCGCAGCTTCCAGCTGACAGAAGAGAAGCAAGGCGTCCCGCCAGCGCTCCGCCCTGAAGGAAAGGCGCAGGGTTCAGAGTCCATGAGTGTTGACCCCGGATTTGGCAGAATCCTTATTCATGACTACTGTGGATGGAAGAAATCCTGCACCAATTTGACACCATGAAACACTGTTTGTTGGTGTTTACAGGGGAATTATCATTCTATGGTTTCTGAGGTGATGCAGGATTTCGTTCATCCACAGTAGGGGCTTAGGGAATCAGACCACTTTTGGAGGGAAACACCCCTCTACTAATAGGACGGGTTCATTCATGCGGGGAAAAACATTACTTGGGACCCAACTTGAATGATGATAACTTAATGGTACAGAATGGCCCTTGCTTCATGCTGCTTTTGGAACTAATCGGGGGGCAAAAGCCAAGTGAACACACCGTTTTGAAGGATTTGCCACATGAAAGACACAGCCTGAAAGGTAGAGCTCACTTCCGAACGCAGAAAAAGCTATCCATTTACTAGGTCCTCCAGTAGATAGGTTAGAAGAAGTTGGCATTCATTTTTTTCTGGACGTCTATGTTAGTGGGGAAAAAAACCACCCCCCCCCAAAAAAAAAGGGGGGTGAGAGGTAGGGCACCAATTGCTCGGTGTTGAAACACATAGAAGCCTGTGACATCCACACTTCGGACCTAGTTTAGACTCGTCCACTTTGCTTTTCGCCTGTTGGAAGCCAAGGCTGAAATCAAACATGCCCTCCAAAGTGTCCTTCCCGAACCCCCCCCATTTTTTTTTGCTGAAGTCCCCAAAACATAAAACTCTGGGAGTGAGTTGCAAAGGCTGCAACCTTTTGTTTAGCAAAACCCGCACCCATCCCAAACAAAAAGTCAGGAGTGAGTTCGAGAGGGAAACCCGCTAGCCACTCGACAGTCCAGGGCTCACAAAACGGAAAAGTATACCTGATAGGCCTGGGAGGGGGTTTCTCCTCCCAGACGTCCGGGAAAGACCACCCCATGGGCTTCAAAGCCCCCAGAATGCATGATAAAACTCCAGAGTAAACCATGGGTCGTCATATGAACTCAGCTTCCCTCCAATTAGTGGTTTGGAGCCGAATTGGTGGTTTGGTGGTGTTCCGGAGGGGCTTCCAGATCACCAATTAAGGGGTAGGGGCTGGTCGAAATCGCGGTGATTTGTGCATTTGTTCATCTGTCTAGCTGCAGATATTTGCCGCTCATCGCAAATATCGGCGGGCAGAACCAAGATTCACAATACCCACATTGCTGGTGCTGCAACGCGAAAGAGTTGTCTCCTCGATTTCCTGTGGTTTTGAATGTTGAGCCCTGTTGTTTTTGTGTTGCCAGTACTATCTGTAGGGATTGTCAAGCGGTGAAGCAAGCCCAGTCAGATTGGCGGCCTCTTGGAGAAACAGGCGGCCGTACTAACCGGGCATAAAACCCATCCAAACCAGTGGAACCTTTTTTTTATTTCTTGACCAACCTCCCCTTTTTTCAAAAGGACACCGAGTGGGAGCCCCGCACTTCCCCCTGGGTTGGCCTTCAAGGGGCCGCTTTTCCAGCCGCAAAGACCACGAAGCCCTTGTGGCGGGTCCAAACCATGTAAGGCAGGAAGGCGAAGGCGCCCATTTCTTGGGATTCTCCCATCTGGGGTTGATTCCTTGTCCATTCTTTTCATGGTTGTTTTTCTCCCACACGCAAATGAGTCATCGAAACCTGGTAACAAGCTCTACCCAGAACCATGGAAGCATGTAAGGCATGAAGAAGGCGAAAACACCCATTTCTGGTTGGGATTCTCCCATTTAGGGTTGATTCCTTGTCTATTCTTTTCAACCATCGTTTTTGTTTCTCCAAAACTGATCGCTGTTTCCTCAGGGATTTGGGTTGTGGAAAGAAGGATGCCTGGAAATGATGGAAATCGAAGCTATCCTATACAAACCAGGTCCTCCCAGTAGAGAGGTTAGAATAAGGGTGCCCTTTTTTCTGTAGTTTATTTTAGTAGGGGAACAGTTCCTCCCCCCAAAAAAAGGGGGTGAGAGGTAGGGCACGGACCTAGCCCACCTTCATCTCCCATCGGTTTGGAGCACGTCCCGCCTCTCCAGCGCCCCAAGGCGTGCCGTGGCCTGCTTCCAGGGTTCCGCCTGGACGGCCGAAGCCCCAGGTGTTTGAAAGTTCGACCGAGTAGGTCCTCTGGGCTGGTCGTTTTCGGCTCCGCTGAAAGTTTGACTCACTGACTTTTAGTGGGTGAAATAGGGAAATCCAACCACTAAACACCAAAAGGCGAAAAAGCGGAGGGGATGGATGGGAGCCACCAAGTTATATATTGCTCATCCAACCATTGCACCATTTCTAATTTGGTGTTTCATGGGATATGCAGCCACTAGATCTATCAAGCTACCCTCCCACCAGTTAACATGGGACCTGACGTTCGGGACAAAAGGCCCCACTGAAGTCGGCGATTCAACCAAACGCTGCACCATTGCAAGGTGGGAGTAGGTTATGACCATAGTTGGCCTCTGGGAAAAAAACAACGATGGCCCCGGCAAGTGGAATGAAGCCCATCTTAAACCAGTGGAACCCATCTATTTCTATCCAAACGAACCTAAGAAGGACACCTGCGGTTATAACCAGAAGGGGACGAACCCTGTTCTCAAGTTGGCGTTTTTTTCCTCCAAACTTCGAGCAATGGGGGTTCCGAGTCATCTTTCGGTTGAAAGATGGCGGGCTAAGGGGCGGCCTTCACAAAGGATCCCTACAGCTCATTCGATCCGGGCACTGATTTGGTGAGCTTGAACGAATGCCCAAATCCTGATTTGGTGAGCTTGAACGAATGCGCAAATCCTGATTTGGTGAGCTTGAACGAATGACCAAATCCTGATTTGGTCAAATTGAACGAATGCCCCAATCCTGATTTGGTGAGCTTGAACGAATGCGCAAATCCTGATTTGGTGAGCTTGAACGAATGCGCAAATCCTGATTTGGTGAGCTTGAACGAATGCGCAAATCCTGATTTGGTGAGCTTGAACGAATGCCCAAATCCTGATTTGGTCAGCTTGAACGAATGCCCCAATCCTGATTTGGTGAGCTTGAACGAATGCGCAAATCCTGATTTGGTGAGTTTGAACAAATGCCCAAATCCTGATTTGGTGAGCTTGAACGAATGCCCAAATCCTGATTTGGTGAGCTTGAACGAATGCCCAAATCCTGATTTGGTGAGCTTGAACGAATGCCCAAATCCTGATTTGGTGAGCTTGAACGAATGCCCCAATCCTGATTTGGTCAGCTTGAACGAATGCCCAAATCCTGATTTGGTGAGCTTGAACGAATGCCCAAATCCTGATTTGGTGAGCTTGAACGAATGCCCGAATCCTGATTTGGTGAGCTTGAACGAATGCCCAAATCCTGATTTGGTCAGCTTGAACGAATGCCCCAATCCTGATTTGGTGAGCTTGAACGAATGGTGAGCTTGAACGAATGCCCCAATCCTGATTTGGTCAGCTTGAACGAATGCCCCAATCCTGATTTGGTGAGCTTGAACGAATGCCCAAATCCTGATTTGGTGAGCTTGAACGAATGCCCAAATCCTGATTTGGTGAGCTTGAACGAATGTGAGCTTGAACGAATGCGCAAATCCTGATTTAGTGAGCTTGAACAAATGCCCAAATCTTGATTTGGTGAGCTTGAACGAATGCCCAAATCCTGATTTGGTGAGCTTGAACGAATGCCCAAATCCTGATTTGGTGAGCTTGAACGAATGCCCAAATCCTGATTTGGTGAGCTTGAACGAATGGTGAGCTTGAACGAATGCCCCAATCCTGATTTGGTGAGCTTGAACGAATGCCCAAATCCTGATTTGGTGAGCTTGAACGAATGACCAAATCCTGATTTGGTGAGCTTGAACGAATGCCCAAATCCTGATTTGGTGAGCTTGAACAAATGCCCAAATCCTGATTTGGTGAGCTTGAACGAATGCCCAAATCCTGATTTGGTCAGCTTGAACGAATGCCCCAATCCTGATTTGGTGAGCTTGAACCAATGCCCCAATTCTGATTTGGTGAGCTTGAACGAATGCCCAAATCCTGATTTGGTGAGCTTGAACGAATGCCCAAATCCTGATTTGGTCAGCTTGAACGAATGCCCCAATCCTGATTTGGTGAGCTTGAACGAATGCCCCAATCCTGATTTGGTGAGCTTGAACGAATGCGCAAATCCTGATTTGGTGAGCTTGAACGAATGCGCAAATCCTGATTTGGTGAGCTTGAACGAATGCCCAAATCCTGATTTGGTCAGCTTGAACGAATGCCCCAATCCTGATTTGGTGAGCTTGAACGAATGCCCAAATCCTGATTTGGTGAGCTTGAACGAATGCCCAAATCTTGATTTGGTGAGCTTGAATGAATGCCCAAATCCTGATTTGGTGAGCTTGAACGAATGCCCAAATCCTGATTTGGTGAGCTTGAACGAATGCCCAAATCCTGATTTGGTGAGCTTGAACGAATGCCCAAATCCTGATTTGGTGAGCTTGAACGAATGCCCAAATCCTGATTTGGTGAGCTTGAACGAATGCCCAAATCCTGATTTGGTCAGCTTGAACGAATGCCCCAATCCTGATTTGGTGAGCTTGAACGAATGCCCCAATCCTGATTTGGTGAGCTTGAACGAGTGCCCAAATCCTGACTCCTCCGAGGTTGACGAGGTTGACATTGATAATTAGAGGATCAAGGTCTCTCAAGGTGCTATCATCCACAAACTGGATAAGGCAAAGACCTTACAAAGGTACACAGAAAAAACGTGTCGAAAGATTCGGTTTCATTGGGTTTGTTGCAACATAGCTATTTGGACCCCCCCAAAAAAAACACCACTGGAGTTTGATGTTAAATCAAAAGCAGATAGCCTCGAAAAAAGTCAGACCCATATGGTGGATACTCCAGCTCGTCGAAAATGTTTCGGGTGAAGACCCAAAGGGGGGTACCCTAAACACAAACTGAAACGGACCCTTGCCATTTCTTGGTTGCCGGCAACACAAGAAAAAGCGAAATCCATTCTTGGGGCTCCCGCCAAAAAATCAAAAAGCACAAACATCGTGGAGTTGTCCTCTTGGTTTTTCTTTAAAACCCTCCCAAACGAAACTTAGCCTCACAAAAAATTAGACCTCACACCCATCTTGGCCATGTGGGCGATGACCACTACCACTTCTCTCCAACAACAAGGGCCTAACCCCCTCCAGGGAGAGCTCTTCAAGGCTATCACAGTGGGCTCACGATAAACCCCAAAGACGTTCAACCACCCTGGGGTTCCCTCACAAGGGGGAGCTACACCCATTTTCGAACCCTGCCCAGTGACCATGGGAAAAAAAGGCCCAAAAGGCAAGCCTGACAAAAAACAAAAACAAAAACCCGCAAAACCTTTCGTGTCTGATCCCTGCAATCTCGTCTCTGCTAGGTCCTCCAGTAGAGAACCTTTTTTTCCTGTAGTCTAAATAGTAGGGGAACCCTCCCCAAAAAGGGGTGACTATCCAAACGAACCTAACAAGGGCACCTACCTTTGGTTATAACCTGGCATGACCATGTTGTCCAAAGGGAAAGCCTGACAAAACTCGTCTGATCGAAATCGTCGTCTCCGTTTCGGAGCCCCGTGAATCGAAGCCGATCGAAGCCGCGCAGCCTTCGGCTTCGAAGGCGCGGCGCCACTGCCCCGCGCTCTCCAAGGCGGCCCCTTTGGCCCCCCAGGTCACCACGTCGCGCCGGAGGCCCCCCGCGCCTCCATCCGAGGAGCCGCGGGCGGGGGCGGGGCCCTTTCCCTGGACCAGAAACGGTGGGAATTTGAACAAAGGAAACACCAAATGGATGCTGATTGGCAAGGGAAATAGAGCCGAAAAAGGAAATAGAGACTTGGACAATAGCTTTCGCATGTTTCATTTCCACCATTCCTGTTGGTGCAACGCTCTGAATTTTTGTGTTTTAGCCTCAGGAGCCGAACCTTTGGGCTGATCCCCTGCTCAAAGTGAATCACTTGTGGGCGAAATGGAAACCCAACCACTAAACCAACCAGAAACAATTAAAAACTTGAGACAATCGAATTCACCCGCTAAACCAACGAACAAAAAAGCGTGAGAACCTCCAAAAACCCGCCAAGTCCTGTCCAACCACGGCTGTTCCAAAGCCATCGCCCGACCACCTTTGCCGCGCCTAGCTGTGCCTCCAGCGCCAGCACGAGGCGCCACCGCCGCCGGCACAGCGCCATCCCCGCGTTGCCGGCCACCAAGTCGCCCCCTCCCAGCGCCTCAGACGGAGGCGGCCGAAGCTGCGAACTCTTCAAATGTCGACTGTTGGCTGGCACGACATGGGCCAAAACGGTTGGGGCGCAGCTCGAAAATGCTGGGAGATGTGAATGCGGTGCAACTCTCTAAACATGACCTTCGGTTGCCAGTGTAGCGAGAGGGAGAGAGAGAGAGGAGAGAGAGAGAGAGAGAGAGAGAGTTGAAGTAGGGCATGGCACCAGCTTTTCGGGGGCCGTTTTATGACATCGTCATCATCATCATCATCATCATCATCATCATCATCATCATCATCATCATCATCATCATCATCATCACCATCACCATCACCATCACCATCACCATCACCATCACCATCACCATCACCATCACCATCACCATCACCATCACCATCACCATCATCATCATCATCATCATCATCATCATCATCATCATCATCATCATCATCATCATCATCATCATCATCATCATCATCATTGTCACCAGCGCAACAGCACGCACATCGAAACTCTTGGACGAGACAGCGATGCGCAGTAACACCCGTGCGACAGTCTGGTTGCGACACAATCAGGCATGGCTATGCAAAGTCCAGGTGCCAACTCGATGCAGAAGGCTCAAATGGGGGTTTCCCAAAATGGTGGATCCCTGTTTGGGTGGTTGTTTAAAGGGCGACCAACCAAAAAAGACACCCACCCAATGTAGGGGCTCCCCATGCCAAACCCAACCAGCTTCAGCACATCCAACTTTCAAGTGTTGCAAACGCAAGGGCGAATCGATCGAGGTACCGCCCCAAACGATATGTGTCAAAAACTCCAACCAGGCTTCCGCTCGGTATGGTGTTGCGGCTGTCTTGGGTCCATATCAAAACACCCGTCCGGCGGTTTTAATAACTCAACTCATTCTCCTGAATGGCTGCGGAAAATGAACATGGCAGAGTCTGACATCTATCAAAAGGAGAACCGACCCAACTTTCGCGGCCAACGGCATGCGCTGCCCGAATCTTGTGTCCATGGCACTACACTCGAGTTGCAAAACCGAAAATGCACAGGTCCAGCAGAGACCTCAATGAGCGTTTTCTTTCCCTCTCAAATCCAACCAAAAGGGAGCCTCAGATTTGTTGGAAGCCACTGATGGCGCAGAACAAAGCTACCCTCTTGCGTTGACCCCACTTTCGGATTCCGGCAGACGGCTTCAACACAAAAACCAAAGGCAGAAACAAATCCTTGAATTGGCCATGGGTCAAAATCCAAATCGTACCCCCAGTGAACATCCCAATCCCCACTAAAATAGGTTCTAAAATGGGTGTTGAATTCACCTACCCCAAAACGGGATCCCATTGGTTTTGACCCATTCAGGTTGTTGGCTCTGGCTCACTCGGCTCAATTCTCTTTGGCCAATCGTTCCGGGAGCGTTCGCATCATGCAACCTGAATAGGAGCCCTTTTCCCCGAACCTCAAATTCGAGTCCCTGGTTTTGTTCGGCAAGTGCAGAGTTCATTTGCGCAGACGGGAGAAAAGCAGGATACCCTCAACCACAACACGCGCACAGACACAGGGTCACTCATGGCCATGGGTCAAAATCCAAATCGTACCCCCAGTAAACATCCCAATCCAACCACTAAAATGGACTAAAATAGACTAAGATGGGTGGTGAATTCACCTACCCCAAAACGGGATCCCATTCGTTTTGACCCACAGCCAAGAAACCGATCCCATCCCAACCGAAGCACCCTCCCCAAACCGCCAAACCGCCAAACGGGCGCGAGAGAAAGCGCCCGACGCCAGGGTCCGAGGATCAGAGAGTTCGTGCTCACCACATTGGCCTGGCCCCAGTTTCAGCAGAAGCCCCCCCCCTTGAGGGCTGTGGCCTGAGAGACTGGAGACCCGAGATGAACCGCCATGTGTGTCTGTGGCTGTGGGACCCTCTGTTGTGGGCGGTGTGAAGGGAAACCAACAGGAACACCCCCCTTTTTCTGTTCTTTTCTTTTTTTGGGGGGGGGTCCCTACAAAAAGACACACCCATGTTGAACTAATTTCCCCCCCCCCCACCCCCCTTCCGGTTTATTCAGCAGAAGGCTTACGAGGAGACCTGAGACGTCCATTGGCCGCTGGCCGCGTCTTTCGTCGAGGGAAACCCTTTCGGGTTGCAAAAAGGGACACCTCAAAAAGCACACCGCCGTTTTTGCCGAGGGCGCCGCAAAACAAAACAACCCATAGAACCCATGGTGAACCCCGGATTGACGATTGTTGACGATTGTTTTTTTTGGGAGGCGGTCCATTCGAAGCGTGATCCCGCGGATTCCCAAAGAGACACGTGTCCCGATCAGAATGCAGTGCTTCCGCTTCATCCGGGTGATGGCACCAAGCGCTCGCCTTTGGCCAGGGAATCCCAAACCTCGGACCCTGATTGAAGCCTCCATGTGCGTTCTTGCCACTTGGAAAATCAACTGCACATATGTCCAGTGATAGATTCCCTTCAGAGACCAAGAAAAAACAAGACCTATTCCTTTCAGCAAGTCATGAAGTTTTGCTGGGCCCTCCAGTAGAGAGGTTCGAACAAGGGTAACAACTTTTTTCTGTAGTCTATTTTAGTAGGGGATCCCTGCCCCCAAAAAGTTGGCAAGAAAGGGCACCCAGCTGGGGGACCTAGTTCACCCCACCCTTTTGATGGCCAACCGGGCTGAAGTCCACCCTCCTCCCCTTCAAACATCTTAAACTTAGAATTGGGGGCACCTGGAGTGACCCCTGGGATTCCATTGTTGGTTCCAGGGAAGGCTGCAGAAATCAAAACTTGGGGACACTCGCCTCGAGGCCCTTCTGCAGCATCTGCGTGAAGAAGGCCACAGCCAACGACCAGCGACCCGCCTGGAGTCTGAAGCCAAGACCCAACACCCCGCGGCTTGATTCGGTTTGGCTCAAAGAGTAGGTCCTCCAGATTTGAGAGGAAATACAATAAGGGTACCCGAAGTTTCTTCTTTTTTTTTCTCCTGTGGTGTGAGTATGTGTCCACACGCGACTGTCACATTGATATTGTATGAGTAAGACACCTCCTCCGTAAGCAGATGTTGAGGAAATAGGGTGCGCATGGGCTTGCCTCAAAAAGTCGCCCCGAAAAAACGAAGGACGGTTGCTGCTTTGGTTTGCCTTTAGAGCACTTGCTCACCAAAAAGAGTACCCTCCAAAAGAAAAGCGCCCATGCCAACCCCCACAAAACGAATGTTTCAAGCACAAAACTTGGACGATGAACAACTCCCGAAGGGTCAACAACTGGCTGTGTAAAAAACCCCCCCTTTGCTTTCATGGTCCTTGGACCGGTGGCATTCCAGCGACCCAACTCCTCGGGCCCTTCCGGACTCAGAGGCTGGGGTTGGCTCACGCTCGGACCGCGACCCCGCGAGCCGCCAAATGACATGGCGTCCCGGTGGATGTCCTTCCAACCGACCCCATTTTCGGAGCTGCCCGGTGTAAAAAACACCGTCTGTGAGTGAGAAACTGACTGTTTTTTTTTTTTGAACTGGAGGCTTGGCCAATCCTAGTCCATGATCTCTGAAGGGAAGCCACTACAAAGGGGACCGGTTCCTTGCGCAACCAAAGGTAAGGATCTTGCGGATACCAAAGCGCAGGGGAAAATCGCTAAGCCGGAAGCAGCCCGAGTCAGACGTGTTTGAGGCACCTGCTTCTTCTACTGTTCGGTTTGGGGAGTCAATAGTGAGGACAAGAAGAAGAAGCTACGTACCCTTTTTTGGGTGGTTTGAAGGGAAGCCTGGGGTCCAATCTGAACAAAAGACGAACCACCCAAACAGAAATCTTAAGATGGAAGTCCATCTTGTGGGTTGGACAGAGCACATAACAATCTGAAGGAACCTAGCCCAATACCTTGCTTTTGGTTAAAGTGTTCGGCAGATTAGCCAATAAAAAAGAGAAACACTTCAACGGGCCTCTATGCCGAATTGCTTTGCCCTCAAGATGTCCTTGCCACAGCTGCTGACTTCACTGGCCACAAAAACAACATGCTTACTCTTGACGGGACGCTCACGGGTTTGACAACCGGTCCCCCAAACGCTGGATGTGCTTGTTGAGAAAGCTCCATTGAGGGGTTTCAGTTCAAGATCCATGGCTTAGAACCTTTGAACTGTTGAGTTCCAGCTGCCTTTGAACTTTTGGTTTTTGCCAAGCAAGTTTAGGAACCCACATGCGTTGTCAAGCTCATGTCTAACTGGAAAGCGTTTGTCCTCAAATCTGCCTAAGCATGGAATACTCACTTGTTCCCTCGTCTTAACCTAGTGTTCACCAATTAAAGGATGAACAACTCTCGGTTTTGGGCATGCCGGGTTCAGGGTGACGCACTAGGAATGTGTCAATCATGGACATATCCCCTAACAGACCAAAACAACCTAAAAGAAAGCCCCTCTTGGGATTTGTTTCGCTTCCTCCTTTCCTCCCTGCCTGCCAATCACCCCCACCTCCTCTGCTCCAGTCTCCGGGTGTGTCAAAATATAAAAACACACTCCGAGAAACCGTGGTTTCCTTTGGTCTCCCTTGAAAACAACAACACGGCACAGCCACCAAAAGGTTGCGTACCTTTGTCGCCACACCAAAAGGGTGTCTCTTGTAGTTGACCCCCCAAAAATATCGCGGCTCTCCTTTTTGGGCGTCTCCTTTTGTCCCACCAAACCATGGGGGTACCAACTCCACCCCAAAACAAAAGACGCAGAAACTCAAGGCTGGGCTTCCGGGCCAGAGCGCAGGTGGCGGCGCTCAAAGAGAAGACGTCCAGCTCCAGGCTCCGCAGATGGAACTGGCGCACCAAGGCCAGCGCCCGCGCCCAGTCGCTCCTGAGTCAGCCAGAGCGAAGCGGAGACTTGGGAAGCCGAGGGGTCGGTGAAGCCAATGGGTCGAGGCCGTTTTTTGGGAGGGCGCCGTGATTTTTCCCGCGATGTTCACGGGAAAGAACACGGAACACGGGTCTTTCTTGTCTCTAGCGACACCAAACCTGCCTGCGAGGGACATGTTCTTGGGAACCACATGCATAGCTAACCTCCCAAGCCTAGCGTCATGAGACATGGTCCGGCATGCACCCCCAACCCACCTGAGTCAGAATCGAACCCTAGTCACTAGATTGTCCACCCAAAACCGTGTAAAGAACCAAACACGCGGATTTCCGCAATCTATGGTTGGAAGTTTGTTCCTACCCTTCGCTTGCACTGGTTTGAATTGTGGCTCCCTTGGGGGCATGATGGGGTATAAAACCTTATGCAAAGGACCGCTGGCAGCAGAGTTAGTAATTCGGCACCATGGGCAGGGCGTGGAAGGCCGTCTGTCACATACCGCGGTTGGGCGGTTGGCGAAGGATGCCAGACATTGCAACTCATGAGTCAATGCCTGTCACAACGATAGGTGCCCTTTTGGACCATATTTCATTGGGTGTCCCTGGCAAATGGGCCATACAACACCTATCCAAGCAGTGGAGCCCATCTATTTCTAACCAAACACCTACGGTCACAACTTGCAGCGCTACACGAGCTCAAGCGCAAGGAAGGATCCAAGTCATGGGGAGATATGCCATCTTGTTGTTGCTTAAACCTAGGCTGGAATTAGGACCGCAGCAAAAAATCGTCTTTTTTGCCTGGTTAGTGGAAACCAAAGGGACCCCACAAAAGCAAAAACAACAAGGGGAGCTAATTCTGGGAAAGAAGCTGGAACGGACACGAAAGGGGGCATTTGGGTGTGTCTCAAAAGGAAAGACTGAGGGTTACGCAGGTTTTTGCTGTTGGCTCCATTTACACAGGAACCGTTCTGGTACATTTTTCTGAGCCACGGCCATTTGGGAAGAGCCACTCTTCAAAAGGTGACTTAGGCGATGTTCGAAACTCCGGACGCCGCGGATTTTGTGTTTTGAAGGAGGCGAAGCGGACACTTTTTCCCTAGCGGAGCAGGTAACCATTCATGTGGGGGTGTTTCCTATCCAAAGCTGACCTCGGACGAGTTGCGGGCTGGCGGGCCGCGAAATCGTGGGATGGGATTTCCACTGGGACCCCACCGGGAATGACACAGAGTCTAGGTCCTCCAGTAGAGAGGTTAGAATAAGGGTACCAACTTTTTTCAGGACGTCTATTTCAATAGGGGAACCCTCCCCACAAAAAAAGGTAGCATTACTGGGGGACCTAGGAGTGCTCCTAAATGCGGAGAACGAACAAGTCAGAGTGTCGTTTTCCAAGGCGGAACCAACTAGCGCGAGACATCAGTAGCGCCTAGTGGAATGTCCTCCAAACAATGCAACCGTGCAAATTACACTAAACGTCTCACATGTAATTTTGCGCAAAGCAGTTGACGCGGCAAAGTCTTCGACCTTCAAGCATAGGTCTCCAGTCCTGGTCCAAAAATGGCATCATATCAAGGGCCCAACGCGCCTACTGATAATGATTCCGTTTTGGTGTCAGAAGTCAAGAAACATGATAAAGCACGCGTTGTGAAGGATCACTTGGAAGGAATTGTTGAGAATGTATTCCTAACAACAAGAACCTGGCAGACCTTCGTGTTTGAAACAGCCCATCTAGTGGGTAAGTCCACACAGATTGGGCGCCCCTTTCTGGATCGTATTTAGAGGGAAGCCAAAAGGACCCCATCAGGATCTTGTTTCTGGCAACACCATCTGGACCGAACCCTTTTCTGGCATCCGCTTGGAGAGATCCTTACCACAGACTTTCACGGCTCGCGCTTCTGTGCCCAGTTTTGATACGGGCGACAAAAAGACGGACCTTCATTCAACGGCTCCCAACTCGCCCGGCGAAGTTGCAAGACACGTTGGCACCCCCCAAAAAAAGGCGGGGTGCACTTGTTTTTTTTTGTTTTTGTTTTTGTTTTGGTGAAGACAAATGAGGAAAAACGGCAAGGAAGTGTACTACCGCAGTGTCCTGCCCTCAAAAAAGAACATCGCGCCTTAAGCCGACGCCTTTTCTGCCGCGGTGGAATCCAGTTGATGGACGGTACACGTGACATGCACCAATGAAACGAAAGAACTGGTAGCCTGCTTTCGGAGCAACCGGCCCCAAACAATATTTGAAACAAGGGGTGGGCGGTTTAAAGTGTTCTGCTGGCTCTGAGTACTGCTTGATGTAAATCCTGGCGGTCAACCTTCCTGAGTTTCGGTCCTAAAGCCGAGTTTGTGCGGACAGCAAATGGGGCCTTGACGACCAACGCAGAACCAAGAGGTCAGATCTGGTCGATTCGATTCGGCCCCCACTCCAACACTCCCAACACATGATTGACCACTGGTCTAAACAAAGCCCTCCCAAAGACGGGTGACTCATCGTGCCCGCTTTGTCCAAATTCCTGCCCCGCGTTTGCCGCCCGTATGTCATCAGCCCATCTCCTGAAGGGTCACCTTGCCCGACTTCTCCAACTCTTTTTCTCAGGATCATCAACATGCGATCATAACCACAAGTCGGCTTAGAAGCTACTTACCAAAAACTATCCAAGGACCATGTCTGACTTCATATATCTCTATCCTTAAATAGCGATCGTTCAAATCAAAAAAACACATCGAGGGTACACAGAAACTAGTCTTCAGCTTCAGCATATTTAGTCTGCCCCTACAACATATGTCATGGGATTGCCCCAAGCATCAGAAAGGACCCTCCATTGAAGGGCAGTGTACACTTGGCATGGTGTCAAAAAACCTGAAAGGACCATAAAGAGCTCTACCCTTTCTGCAAAATCGATGAGACCCGTTTCGACCCGCCGCGCTTTCGTGCGCATGTGGCCCTAGTACCCCCCCGCTTCTCTTCTCTTCCCGAGCGACGGCAGTGAGCTCGTTGCCGTCGAGGGCGTCGCGCCAGGCCAACGCCCCCGCCTTCAACAGGCAGTTCCGGGAGATCACGTCCGCCTCTGGCAAGGCGGCTTTGGTCCCCCCAAAAAAAACGCGACCTGCATTTTTTGCTCGGCCTCGCCCTTTCGGAAAGGGCGAGGCACACCCCCAAGAGTGTTTTTTTTGCAAAGGAGAACAAACTCAGTGACAGTGAAAATCTGGAAGAGTTCACCCACCTCGCAATGAACTTCGGCTGCACCTATTTCTGGTTCGGGCGATGGCCTACAATCCTGCAATCCGGGGATTGGTTGCTGCTCACTTGATGTGTTGCGCTTTGAGGCTCGGTATCCGCCGAAGCCCATGTTTGAGGTCCCCTATGACATGTGCGGCTTGTACCACACATCTGCTTTGATTGATTTGAGGCAACCAGTTTCTACAACGCGGTCGGACAATTCCCCGGCTGAGCCGGGGAATTTCCAGCCGCAGAAGGGTGACACATGTGGACTTCCGGCGACATGCAGCAGATTGAGCCACTCACACAGGATGTATTGCAAGTTGTGTAGGGTAAGTGTATGCCTC
>CAUJNA010003449.1:222168-242168 GCA_963377175.1 Effrenium voratum | reverse complement strand
TGCACCGACTCGTCCCGGAAATGCAGCTGGATGTAGCACATCCAACTCCATGGAGGTGTCTTTCTTTAGACCCCCCAAAATGGCAACGGTTTCCCAAGTTTCCTTTAAGGCTTCTCTTCAAAAGCACTCACAAAAAGGGTATTAAAAAGATACATCCAGTGGGCTCCGTAGTTGATTCTGATCAGGATGCGTCCCCTTTTGCTGGGGTTTTAGACCGCTTTTGGAGTGGAGGACCCCCCCTATTAACAGAATGAGTTCTAATTAGATCCGGGGTCAACTTCATTACCAGCGAAAACCTGGGGTGGATGAATCCAGGTACAACCTTACCCAAAAACTCACCCCACCACCCAGGAACACCGGGTGGTTCCCATTCGGGGTGGCGCACAGTGAAGCCAGAAGCCAGACAATTCCTCAAGAGTTCCACAAGTGTTGGGATTGGGGGACCATCGGTGGCTCCTGGGATTTGTACGTTAAACGCCAGCCAAGAGAAAGCTCAGCAAACATCTGTGATTTACATGATAGCTCTGACCGACGAGACCGACCCTGCCGCCCGCCTCTCAGGGCGGCATCCAGGAACTCTGCGAAGACCCGCACCGCCCAGCGCCAGCGAGCTCCGCAGGCGCCCATGGCCGCGCTGAAGAGCACCGCCTCGCGGCTTTTTGGCACCCGAAACGGCGGGCCCACATCAAAGGAGCGATCCAACGGGGTTGCCTCAAGTCTTTGAAGTGCCTTTAAACAACACAAAAAAAGGTACTCCTCAAAAACATACCTATCTATCTATATATGTTAGTGTGTATATACATATATATATAGAGTATATATATATATACATACAGAGAGAGAGAGAGAGAGAGAGAGACAAACACGCACGCACACACCCATATCACTCATCCGGTCGGGCTGCATTGGCCAGGGACTTGTCCCGCGCATCTGCGAGCAGGGCCAAGGCCGGCTGCCATTTTTTGCACTTGCTGATGGCCTTGCCATACCTGGCGGAAATCAGCGAGCGGGAGGGGAGTCCCTTTTGGCCCCCCTGAAAAGCTGAAAAGCTTTAAACAAAAGTGCCAACAAAAAGACACACCCATGTTGGATACTGTGAATGAGTGATGGATAAACTTCGCTTTGCACCAGTTGGAAGCTGGGGTATCCCAAGAGGCTTCCGTATTTGGCCTCTCGTGGGCCTGTTGAAGACTTTCTGGGACAGCAATTCAAGGTTGGAGGACGTGTCTACGTGGACATGTGTCCGGGTCAAAAGGCGAGACCGTTCACCGGGGACACCAACTGGCAGATCCTTGAGCACCCTTCTGGCCGAACTGGTGAGCCAAATGGCACGAGGTCCCCTGCCATATGAGCAGATTCCACAGACGGGAGACAGCACACGAGATCTTTGATCTGGGTGTGTCGGTTTGGGAGGAACCTGTTTTCGGTTGGTTTTTAAAAAAGGAGACCAACACAAAAACCACCTGTTTGGAGGGTCCCCTATTTTAGACAAACCCCTTTGTCGAATCACCACCCGGGCGTGGGGTTTGGCATCCAAACCAGGGTCTGTGACAGTCGCGAGGGCACGTAAGCCAACGTGACATCTCCAAAAGATCAACGGTCCAACCTGAACGCTATGGTTACGAAACACTTTCTGCTTTTTTGGCAGCCCTGCTAAAAATGAACAGAACCAAAAAGAAAAAACAACTAAACACATACGAACAACAATGAAGTCAAGCCCAGGGGGGGGGGGGGGGGCGGGCTGTTCAGTCGTGGCTGTCCAATTAGCACGCCCAAGAATTCCGCGCCATTCACACTTGCTCCCACACCCATTCAGCTGGAGGTGAGGGGGGACCAATCTAGAGGCGCCTGACCCATCCCTGCAGAGAAGCAACCACCTGGGGAATTCCCGCCGATGCTCCGGGAATTCTCCGATCCTCCTTCCAGGTCTCACAAACCATTCGCCAGCTGCCTGGTGACCCTGGTAGAAAAGGGGAAACCTACTTTGGACTTGCCCGTTTTTAGTGGGCAGCTCACCAAAGCGAGCCCCGTTTTTTGACCAACAAACGCGTTTTCAGCCCATTAACCAAGAGGCTAAAATGGAGGTAAAAACAGGCCTGACGTTGCAAAAGGACAAGGGTGCTCTGTAAAAGTTGTTTGAACAACCAACCCTGGTTCTCTTAGGGAAACCAACAGAAGGCTGTTTAAGCAATGGCGATTTGATGTGTCGTCTCAAAACAAGGGACCCCCTTAAGATTCATGGTTTGCTTTCATATCCCTTGCAGGCAACTCAAAAGGGGCACCCTCAAAAAGACCCAGGTGAAGAAACACAATGGGAATCCAAGTTGCCAAAGCTGCGTCTGGCGCGGCGCCGGCACCTAGGGTGGCTTACCGACCAGGTTTGAGTGCTTGCAGCACAGCTTAGATGTTCTGCTTGCAAAATGGCCGCCTTGAAGGGGCAAAGGATGGCAAAGGATGGGCGGGATAACATTGACTTGTTCCTTTGGATCTGTCTCACCTTCAGAAGAGTTGGAAACTTGTAGCTGGCGTCTCAGCGAAGAACATGTTTGATTGCCAAATGGCTCTGTCTCAAAATAGGGGAACCCCTAAAATGGTGGGTCGTCTTTTGGTTTCCCTTTACATCTTAAGTTTTAGGCCAAACTGAAAAGGGTACCCTCACAAAGCCGCACACACAAATAAACTGAGCAAACAACAAGCTGCCAGCAGCCAGCACCCGGCAAGACAGCCCGGAAAAGGCAACTGTCTAGCAAAAGCACAAGCGCGCACAGAAAGCACTCGTAGCGGACTGATTCAGGACGAAGGCTGAAGGTCGGCGGTTGAATCCTGAACCACAAACCAGTGGGCACAAAGCAGGGCCTCCTGGTTCCCATTGGGTCCAAAAACCGGACACAACCTCAGTTGTTCAGTGACCCTGGAAAAACAGGGAACCCTTTTTTGGGCTTGGACCATTTTAGTGGGGCAGCCACCCAAAAAAAAGTTCCTTTGGACCTGTCTCACCTTCAAATGACTTGGACACTTGCAGCTGGCGAAGCGCAACGAAAAACATGCTTGATTGCCAAGTGGCTCCGTATCAAAAACAGGGAACCCCTAAAATGGTGGGTTTTCCTTTGGTGTCCCTTTGACGTCCTCAACTTTCATCCTTCCGTTTGACATCCCAAAAAAAACCCATGGCGCTTACTTTACCAAACCCAGAAGTGCGCAACTCTGCTCGCAAGACTATCCCTCTTTCGGGAAAGGGTTAAAAAACGACATCCCCAAAAAAGCCCATGGCGCTTACTTTACCAAACCCAGAAGTGCGCAGCTGTCTTCACAAGACTATCCCTCTTTCGGGAAAGGGTTAAACAACGACATCCCAAAAAAGCCCATGGCGCTTACTTTACCAAACCCAGAAGTGCGCAGCTGTCTTCGCAAGACTATCCCTCTTTCGGGAAAGGGTTAAAAAACGACATCCCAAAAAAAGCCCATGGCGCTTGCTTTACCAAACCCAGAAGTGCGCAGCTGTCTTCGCAAGACTATCCCTCTTTCGGGAAAGGGTTAAAAAACGACATCCCAAAAAAGCCCATGGCGCTTACTTTACCAAACCCAGAAGTGCGCAGCTGTCTTCGCAAGACTATCCCTCTTGCGGGAAAGGGTTAAAAAACGACATCCCCAAAAAAGCCCATGGCGCTTACTTTACCAAACCCAGAAGTGCGCAACTCTGGTCGCAAGACTATCCCTCTTTCGGGAAAGGGTTAAAAAACGACATCCCCAAACAAGCCCATGGCGCTTACTTTACCAAACCTGGCAGTGCGCCACTGTGTTCCAAAGACTTCCTCTTGGGAAAGGGGTTTAAAAACGACGGGGCAAATAGAAACGGGGGAGCCTTCTGAAGGGTCAACGGCTTGACCAGAGGTCGCCCCAAGCTGAGGCATCGGCTACATGGCGCATGAACCGTGGCAACTTTGGGCCCGGAAACACTCGGCCGGCGAGGAAACATGCAGAATCCCTTGGTTTGTTTGGTGGATAACTCAGACAGTCCCAACCCCCCCCCAAATGAACCAGAGTGCTAGCTGGACATTTGACCAAGCCTCGTGTTATCCTCCCACGCGGACATGAAACCGACACGCGGTCCCCGAAAAACGAACTTCCACCTCCGGTCAGGTTTGAAAATGATTCTGTTCCATATTGAGTCTACCCTAAACTGTAAACTAGTTTTGGAGGAGACCCCAGGTTAGTTAGTGAGAGGGTGCGCCAAGAGAGATGCAGTCTTTCAATGTTGGGAGCTTGTGGCAGGGAGATGGTGGAAAGTTGTTTATTTTACTTTATTTTCTAAGAAACAAAGAAGAAACAACACAGGGGTGTTTCTGCGCAAACTCTACAATCTATAGCCGACCTCGTACATGTTACCCTTGATGCCCTTGCTACAGGCCACGTCCTCAGGGAAGAGCCGCCCAGGAGGAAAAGGCGGCCTTGGAAACACATCGGGCGTGAGCAGCAATTCGGTTCCACGCAACCTGGCGGAGGCTACTGCGTTTACTGGTCCTGGAGGCCTCCTGAGTGGATGGGCCAAAAAAGAGTGAAACTTTTCTGAACTAAAATTGTGTTCCCAAAAGTATAAAGTCCAGAAACTCAGGAAGCGAGAATAGAAACCTCCGGCATACTTTTGCGTTTGTGTTCTCTGCTCATGTTTTTGTGTTTTGATTGTTTGTTTTTGTTATTATTCTCTTTTTCCTTTTGTGACAGGCAACCGGACATTTTTCCATCTCAGGAGCTGGTTTGAGCGCCCAGCTCGGGCCAATCTCTTTTATGTGCGAAGGTTCTGATTGCCCGGGACAATTTTCGTTTGAGATTTGGGAGAGTCAGACGAGTGTAAATCAAAATTAGCCACTCCTGTTGATCCCACCATCTTCGTTTAAGCAACACAGGAACTGGTATCCCCTGAACTTCAAGTACTGAGGTTTTGGTGGTGACTCAGATGAGTTTCAGAAGCCAAACTTAGGCATAGAGGGTATACCCACAAGCCAAAGCTGACCTAGAAACATTGGCAATATAACACACATGACCCTAAACAAGTGAGCGATCGAGCATTCTTTGCCTTGATGGGTGCAGCTTCGAGGTCAGAGTTCCTTTATTCTTCCCAACAACTTCCACCACTAGAAAGGGGACCTTTGATACCCGAAGGGTATCAAGGCAGTAAGGATTGTCCTTGAACATCCCTCTCCAAGCATGTAGGCCTGTCGGAACAGGCGCTAAAGCAGCTTCCTACCAAACAAATGCATGTTTTTCTCGTGTCCGTCTAAGTCTAAGTGTAGTGCAAGTGTGCGTGCGTGTTTGCGTGTTTGCGTGTTTGCGTGTTTGCGTGTGTGTGTGTGTGTGTGTGTGTGTGTGTGTGTGTGGGCGCGCGCGCGCAGCCAACCCCGAAGTCTGTTCATTCCGGCACTCGCGGATTTTGGCCGCCGCAAGGCGCGCTCAACGAGCGCCTTTGGCGCACACTCTGCGACTCTCAGGGCGACTGGCGAACGGCGGACAACTCCCGAGCGCCCTCCTCGAATGCGGCCCCGGGCGGGTTTGGTGGGGTTGTTCGGGCTGTTTGGCTTGGGGTAATAATGTTGACTCCGGAGTAACAGACCCCTGTTTGTCAATATGGGGGTGTCCCTGGTTTTAGTGGGGATTTATCACTTTTAAAGGGGAACACCACCATATTAATAAACAGGGGTTTATTAATCCGGGGTCAACATTCTGCCCGAGGAAAACAAATCGACTGACCAAAGTTCCGCGTGGATTGATTGCATAAAGCTCCAGCGCGACCAAACCAAAAAGGTTGCCTTCCTTTCTTTATTTTAACCAAGCAAAACGGTTGATTCCCCCCTAACAAACACATCGCGGGTCTGTGCTTTGACTACCCTTTTCAGGTTGGTAAAAAGGACGACTCATGTTTACGGTCCAAATCCCTATTTTGACCCAAGCACACACACACACACACGTTAGACAACACAAACTCTTTCGTAGGGTCTTGTTTTTGGGGCGCCCCAGAATGGACTTCGGGTTTTTCCCTTTGGTCTCCCTTTGAAACCGTCAAACAACAGGCACCAATTCATGACAAGGCCGGGTCCTCTGGATTGCCCAGCGTAATCTGCCTCAATTTTTCCGCGATCGACTCGCTCGCTTTCTCACACGGCTTTCCCCGTCTGTTTTGAGGGTGCCCTGTTTTTGGAACATAAGGTGCCTGTGTCTGTTTTTGGCTGCCCCCCCAAAAAAGTGCGGTTGTTCTTTGAGTTTCCCTTTAAAACCACTCAAAACGAGGTACCCTGAAGCAAACAGACCCATAATGTTGGCCCAGGATTTATAAACCCCAGGGATCCCTTCACCAGGCTTGGGCAGTAAAGCCACACACCTTGCTGTGGGTGTCCTTTTTGTTGGGTTTTCCCCATTTTGGAAGGGCATGACGGCCCAGTCGTACGCATTGACCTCCTTTCACAAAGATACAAGGGTCAGTGGATGTCCATTTGAACAGTTGCCATTTCCGGGTGGTTTCCGTAGTTTTGGAGGCTCTAAAACGGTAAAATGGAGGAATGGCTGAGATATTCTCCATCTTGAGCGCCTGCGTGAATCCCTTTTAGCTCCTTTGGGCGTGAAGCAGGCGCAAAGATCCCCCCAGCTCTCAGATTCCGCACGCGAAAGGTCAAGTTGGCCCTTCCTCCCTCTCCCGTTGATGTACACGCAAAAAAAGAAGAAGAAAATAAACATGTCCGGGCACCACAGGATCCAAGCTGGACTGTGGAAGATACAGACTCTTTCTTCGTACGCGTTGTTTGGTTCCAAACCCATTTCAGTTTGGCGCCCTATTGGCTGCGCCTCCGGCGTTTTCGGACAAGCCATGGTTACACAAAGGGGACGTGTGCAACCACCCGGCCGCTTGGGCCATTTCCAGGTAACACGGCTCTCAGTCGAGGCCAGTGCTTCGACTTCACTGGCAGACTTCACTGGCAAGGCCTTAAGATGCCTTGTTCCAGTCTTCGGGGCGCTCTCAAAATGTTCCCCTGCCATTTTTTTGGCGTCCTTGCCAACCAACCAGACAAATCCCAAGCACATTTTCAACCAATTCCCAACCAACCGGGAAAAAACCCCAACCAACCAATAGATTCCCCTAGAAACTCCCAACCCAACCGCTTGGCCCATTCGGAGATGTTTGGATCCGAGCTGCGCCAGCTTCTGCAAGAAGAGTCCCGAGGTGTGAAGCTGCTTGTCCAGAGTGGCCTTGGTGTCCTCAGTCGCCACTTGCGCGCGTGAGAACCTTTGTGAGAACTTGGACGGCGGTGTTCCAAAAGTGGTGTCCATGTACCCAGCAAAAAGGAGGAGTCTCCGGTTTTGAGGATGAACTAGGTTGCACAATGAGCCATGTATGATGGCTGTTGCGCTTGGCACATGTCACGTGCCCATCTTTGACGCCAAGCCCTGAAGCTCTCACTACGACTACAAAACGAGCAAATTGCCAAGCGACCAGATCGCACTAATTCGCGGCAGAAATGATTTTGCATCCTCTGACAGCCTCGTCTGACTGGTGCCAGCTTTTGGCAAGGTTCGGCTTGACTTGCTTGGTACCGGCCCTTTTGTTGGGGGACAAGCATAGGTGTCCTTTTGGGGAAAATAGATGGCCCTGAGTTGATTGAACCACCAGCTAAACCAGGAATCGCCCTCTATTTTTTCAACCAAATCAACAAAAAGGACACCTATGGGGACAAGTCATCTGAGCCAAGCTGGCCCTATTCTTAGAGCCCGGGAGGCCAGGAAGGCGCAAAGGCTCCCAAGCCGAATGATCTCTGCAATGTCCCTTCCACAAGATGGACTTCCTTCAGATTCGGCAGCGGCTCAAAAAGGCAAAGACCAAAAAACTTGCGGTTTGCCCGCCCCGGCCCTTAAATTTTTCGAGCAGGCTCATCATCTTCTGCATATGCCCCCCACCCCCAAAAAAAAAGAAGAGAGAGGCGCAGCGGCTTTGTGTGGTGTTGGTTTTGGGCTTCCCGTTTAAAACCCCACCAAACACCGGAGGCAACTCTGCCCAAAGACGTCGATGTGGGCCAGTGCCGGGCCTTCAGGTGCTGCTGGGCCTTGGAGAGCCTCTCCTGGCGCTTTTCGGGGGCTTGGTACCCTAGGTCCTCCAGTAGAGAGGTTAGAATCAGTTGGAACCAACTTTCTTCTGCAGTCGATTTTAGTAGGGGACCCCTCCCCCAAAAAAGAAACTGTAAAAGGGCACTACTGGGGGACCTAGTTGTTTGGTGCCCTGAAGACCCTTGAGTTGGTACTCTGGGGTGATGGGACCTTTCGGACATGAGGCTTCAACAAATCAAAGGGGTGCTTCGTAGGATCCCGACTGCTGGGCATGGCGCAGGGTCGTTCCCTAAACCCCTCCAATCCCCTTGTGGTTCAACGTGGGCCCCAAAATCTGTACCAAGTCGGCTCATTCCCACTTTCTCACTTGGATTCTCTTGTCGAAATTGGTCCCAAAAGCCAAGCTTTCCACAACGGGTTGGCTTCGAGGAAATCAACGGTAAACCATCGCGTCAGTTGGTACCTTCTCCACATAAACCGCTTTCTCTTAGTTTTCTTGGCTGATCCCTTCTTGAAAGTTCAATGAAACACTTTGAATCCAGGCTCTGAAACTGTGATAAGGTGAGAAAGGCTTATCCCTTCTGCAGTGAGATATTTCAGTGATACACGACAAACTCTAGGCTCTGAACCACAGGTCCAGGGCTAGGAGCTGCCAAACCTGGAGCTGTGGAGCCCAAGACCTACATCTGGAGCCTCTCCTGAAGAAAGGACCCGCCTCGTTCCGCAGAAAATATGGTAGGTACCCCGTGCTTTTGCAGGCAAACTGGGGGAGCTTCGATTTCTCCCGATTTGGAAACAAACTCAAGTGCACGGCCAGTGCAAGCAAAAGTCCGTGACAAAGAGCACACTGCAGGTTGACATGAACCTCCAGAACCCGTTTGCCAACGAATCTCCTGTTGGGACGAGGACCGTCTTTTTGGGGCTCCATGTGTTTGTTTGGACTGAAGATCAAGTGTGTTGTTCAAGCTGTTGCAGGGCCCAAGCGTGCAGCTTTCACCTGTGGTGTTTGCTACTTTGAAAAGTGGATGGGCAAACAAGTTCATGCGCTGTACAGACTCCTCCTGCAAATGAACAAAGCCAACCAAACGACTCACAACGAACGCCCCGTCCTCGTAGGACTGCATGCTGCTCAGGGTCTCTTGCCTGGCGTCGACCCAAGGCCTAACTACTAATCCGCATTTGGGAAGTGGGTGCATCTTTTTAGGGCGGACCGCTAAAATGATTTTCGGTTCTCCCTTTGGTCTCCCTTTTGAAGCCAACCAAAAGGGTACCAACTCAATCCCGAAGTAAGGGATCTTCATAAGCTCGGTTTCCCTCCTAATTGAGATGGAACATCTTTTCTGCGGTAGCCCCCTTTCTGTCATGCCAAGGGATTTCCATGTCCGACCACACCAAAGACTTAGTTTGCAGTATTTGGCCCTAAGACTGTTGGGGGAGTGTTGTCCTAGTCAACTGGTCAACTGGTTGCCTGGCATAGCCCCTGGGGGAGTCGACCAGCTGCAGACCAAGCTGCAAGACTTTCTGCTGCGACAGCAGCGCATTGTGTCTTTTAACCTTAGACGGGGCTCTCATTAGCTGCAACATGGACCCTGCATACATGGCACCCCCACCCCCTGGTGGGTAAGAGAAACCACTGGACTCAGACAGAACTCTAGAGTGAACACCTCTCTCAACCCAACCCCACACTCAGCTTTTCTCCTGGTTTGGGTTGCCCGGCTTGGAGGTGTGGAGGTTGATCCAAGATGTGAGGTGCAGCCCAAAACCTACAAAGCACAACTTACTGCGGGGTGTGTCTGTGTGTGCGAACTACGTTGCCCTCGTTGCAAGGCATCATGGCAGAGTCCTTCAAACGCGTCTGTTAATGAAACAAAAGCTGTGCCAATTGGTCAGGTGTGGAACACAACCTTGATAGGGGATCAAATTCGAACATGACCCATCGCCGTTTGAAATTCCTGGGCAAATCAAAGACATGTCTCTTTTCTTGAGGGTCAACTCGGAAACCACCAGGAAAACCCGAAAAAGCGTGCTTTTCGTTCGCACCCCGATTTTCAGACACCTCCCCATCTCCACGTCGACCAAACAACTAGACCACGGTTGGCCCGAAAGCAGAACATCGCAAGCGAGGTCGGCCCAACGCTGCAGGATGCGTTCTTTTTCCCTACACGAAGCATTTGTGAAGCAAGCGCGAGACAGCACCAGGCAAGGTGCTCTGCGCAAACTGGTCGGTGCAAGTTGGTCTGCGCAAGTTGCTCTACGCAAGTTGCACTGTGCAAGTTGCTCTGCGCAAGTTGCTCCGCGCAAGTTGCTCCGGCAATTGGTCCCTGCAAGTGGCTCCCTGCAAGTTGCTCTGTGCAAATTGCGCTCCCTGCAAGTTGCTCTGTGCAAGCTGCTCTGTGCAAGTTGCTCTGTGCAAGTTGCTCTGCGTAAGTTGCTCTGCGCAAGTTGCTCTAGGCAAGGCGCTCTGCGCAAACTGGTCGGTGCAAGTTGGTCTGCGCAAGTTGCTCTGTGCAACTTGCTCTGCGCAAGTTGCTCTGCGCAAGTTGCTTTAAAATGCAAGTTGCATCTTGCGACGCCCGCCCGCGGACCAGGGAGGAATCGAACCCGCGACCCGCCGGTTCCGGGAGCAGGCGCGCGAACCACGAGACAACTCCCGAGGACCAGTTCGAACAACAAAAGTCGCAAAAAACCTCGAGTTTTTGCACCTCGACCACGCCGATCCCCGCAGAGGGTTGCGCGAGCACCGCAGAAATCGCAAAAAACCATGAGTTTTTGCACCTCGACCACGCCGATCCCCGCAGAGGGTCGCGCGAGCAGGTTAAACATCGCAAAAAACCATGGGTTTTTGCACCTCGACCACGCCGATCCCCGCAGAGGGTCGCGCGAGCAGGTTAAACATCGCAAAAAACCATGGGTTTTTGCACCTCGACCACGCCGATCCCCGCAGAGGGTCGATTTTCGTGTAGTGTCGTCGGCACTACCCCGCCGCCCTAAGAAGAGATTTTAACTCCTCGCAAGTCAATTGCACTTGACTCCTTGCACTTGCAACTTGCACTTGACTCCTTGCTTGTTTCAAGGAGTCATTGCAAGGAGTCATTGCAAGGAGTCATTGCAAAGAGTCATTGCAAGGAGTCATGGCAAGAATTCATTGCAAGCAGTCATTGCAAGGAGTCATTGCAAGGAGTCATTGCAAGGAGTCATTGCAAGGAGTCATTGCAAGGAGTCATTGCAAGGAGTCATGAGAGCCATTGCAAGTTGCAAGGAGCCAAGTGCATGGAGTCAAGTGCAAGTCGCAAGTGCACGGAGTTAAGTGCAAGTTGCAAGTGCAAGGGGCCAAGTGCAAGGAGCCAAGTGCAAGGAGCCAAGTGCATGGAGTCAAGTGCAAGTTGCAAGTGCATGGAGTCAAGTGCAAGTTGCAAGCGCAAGGAGTCAAGTGCAAGTTGCAAGTGCAAGGAGTCAAGTGCAAGTTGCAATCCTTGCCATGACTCCTTGCAATGACTCCTTGCAATGACTCCTTGCAATGACTCCTTGCAATGACTCCTTGCAATGACTCCTTGCCATGACTCCTTGCAATGACTCCTTGCAATGACTCCTTGCAATGACTCCTTGCAATGACTCCTTGCAATGACTCCTTGCAATGACTCCTTGCAATGACTCCTTGCAATGACTCCTTGCAATGACTCCTTGCAATGACTCCTTGCAATGACTCCTTGCAATGACTCCTTGCAATGACTCCTTGCAATGACTTTCATGATGATGATTCCTTGCAATGACACCTTGTAATGACTCTCATGAGAACAACTCAAGTGAACCCAGCGGAAGAACCCTTCGCCATGCTTTCGGGAAAAATCCAATTCCCCGGCGCGCGGGATGACTCTAAGCCGCCGGGCGCCGTCCCGCAGGCTCTGCAGGAAGAGGCTTTTCAGGCGCTGGGACGTGGCCTCGAAGCGAGAAATTCGTGTCCCGGACCCCCAAATTTAACCTGGTGGGGGGGGAACCGTTGGCCATCCAAAAGTCGTTCCGAAAACGGACTTTCTGTTGGGGACCTGGATTCCAGGTTGCGAAACCCCCTGATGGTCTTTTTCATGAGAAAACAAAAAAACATCGCCTCAGTTTACCCTCAATGTCTTGCCCCCTTCAGCGGGCTGAAGAGAAACATCGAGAGTTGGGAAAACGGCTGTGAGTTTACACCTCGGGTGCCATGGAACCCAGAGGCCCGTTCCCGAGTTCGAAAGGAGCAGCTTTCGTCTTCCACTGGGGGGTTCCCCCTGGCTTTTGTGAGGGTTGATGCTAACGGGACACTTCTCAACCAACACGCAGAAAAAAGGGGACAGAGGAAGCAACACACCTGGAAGCTGGAGGTCTCGGCCACATCTGTACTCCAAAAGAGCTTGGAGTTTGTTTCATGCTTGGTCTTCCCGAACATGAACAATAGTCGTGGAGGAGACCCCAAGTCTCGTGGGGATCTTCCCAAAAAAAAACACCACGACGAAAACCGCGTCTTGGGGGGCAAGTGTGGTTGGGCCCTAGGAACAGTTCTATTTTTAAGGGCCGCCCGGAACAATGCCAAAAATTCTGTTCAGCAAACTGAGAGTTCGGAAAAGGTCGACTTGCACCCGGGGTGGTTTGTTTTCCCAACCTCTGTTCAAGAACATCGTTCATCCCAACCCCGGAACTGAAAACCGGAGCCGAAAACCGGAGCACGTGTTCGAGGATTTTCGCCCAACGCAAGCCGTCAGCTGGAAGCCCTCAGCCCTATGAGGGTCCCATCTGACATGTCCCGGCCCGAAAGCAAACTTCACGACTGCTCCCAAACCGTCTGCGTGCAGGCAAGGCGAAGAAACGGCTCAGAGGGGGGTCCACAAAACCAGAACAACGCCCATCATCTGCGTCGATGCCCGGCATGGCCTGACCCTGGCGCTTCATGTCTTTCACACCCTCCGAGAGCACTCCCAGCAGATTCTCCGGCTCAGGCTCCTCAAGTCGCTGAGGCCAGGAAAACAAAACATGTGTTTGCGTGTTTGCGTGTTTGTGTTTGTGTGTGTGTGTGTTCGTTTTGGTTTGAGGGTACCTGTTTTAGGGTCGGTTTTTGAGGGAGACCAAAAGAAATCCGCCTTATTTTGAGGTACCCTTGAGAACAAGCCGATGTGCAAAAGGCAAAGAGTCAGGTCAGTATTGCCGAGTTTTGATCTGGACGATCAAATATGGTCTAAGACCTGTGAAAGAACATCTCTGTTGTTGTTTCCTTTTTGAAAGGTGCCATCTTGACGCAACAAGACGGGTACACAACAAGTAAAATCTGTCCCGATTCGGTCTACACCATAGAAAATTGTTTTGTTTGGAGACCCGATGGCGAATCTCTGTCAAAATCAACTTTTCTTGAAACCCTGTGGGCATCATCAGGGATTTGTATCCACCAACCATTTTGGAGGGGTTTTCCCCATTCAAATTCATAGCCCTGAGCTGTTGGCAAGTATAGACGCCTTAGATACCAATGAACATGGACGACTTGTCTTGTGCTTTTCATTCAGACTCACAGCCTCAATGACAGCTCCGGCGTGTTGGTTTGAATTCACATACTTGGAATTCCCATTTCCCTCCCCCGAAAACAAGAACGCAGCTGCGTCTTCAAGCTCCGAACGATTTCGAGGCTTCTTTGCGGGGCATCGATCCGCCGCCACGTTGGTCAGGTCTTAAAACTGTCCGAGTAGCAGCGGTCTTGTTACTCCATGTCGCCCGAGAAACGGGGCCCCTTGAATCGCAATGACCCCTTGAACCCATTGAAGTACCCAAGTTCCCAAGTATGAATTGAACTCCCGGGGCGAAGAATGACTCCCCCAGGTTCCCGATGACCCCCCCCCCGATCTCTCGCAATGACACCCGGCCCCCACCCCGTCCCCCCTCCCCCCATAGCTGTTGCCGGCAGGCCTTTGATGGCTCCTCCGTCAAGCCGGACGAAGGTCGGCGGCTTTGATTTCTCGGGCCTTCCAAAAGATGGTTCTAAGATGGCGCTATTTCTTCCGCAAGCAACCAGGGAGAACCTGCCAAATGCCCCCCAAATCCCGACAAAGTTTGGGCGCTGCTCACTTGAGGCCGAATCCCGGGATATTCGCAGGTGACCTAGTAGTGCCTTCCATTAAACTGGGCTGTTCAAAATGGAGGGTTCGCCAATCCTAATCCATGATCCCTATAGGAAAGCCACAACGGGGACCGATTCCTTGCGTAACCCCAGGTAAGGATCTTGCGGATTACCTTGGAACAGCCCAGTCAAAGGTGGCTTCAAAGCTCAGCTTTTGACCGCTTACCATGCCATTTCCTTCGAACCCAACGGGTCAAGCGCCCGAGATTTTCGGGGTGTTTTACAAACCTCCCCTGCCCGAAAATGGGTGGGGCTTTCCTTTTGGTGTCCATTTAAGACCAGACAACAATTGGGGTGCCCTCAAAAACCGCATCTGTTTTGGGATACCCATTCTCTTTGCACCAAATTCGCGAGCTCCCTGGTAAATGGAAACAAAGACTCAAACCTGCGGTCCCCGGTGGCTTGATTCTAGCCCATACGCACATTGTTTTGAGGCTAAGCTTTTTGTTGGTGTTTTGAAGGAAAACCAACAGGATAACCGACATCCGTGTGGGGGGGGGGGGGTGCTCTTAAAAAAAAGACACACCCATGTATGAACTTTGAACCCCAACATGAAGCTCTATGAGCTTTCAGGTTGTTCGTTTGGCTCAATCATACATGTGCTTCTCAAAGGTCCCCTGTCGGATTGGTTGGAAAACAAAAAGCGCAATTTTTGAGAAAAGCTCACTCTCTGTTTGGACGGGCAGAAACAAGTGCAAGCTGTTTGTTTACCACTAAAATGGTCTTCCCCAAAACGTTTGAAGTCCAAAAACCCAGTGAGGGCACACCCATGTAGCATCTGTCTTTCTCACGTCACGAGATTCCTCAGTTGGCAATTTTTCCGGGCAGTCCTCTTGCACCTCCTCACTGATGGAGAGGAATGACAGGGCCTCCTGGGCCAAAATTTTGGCAGATTTTGCTCAGCCTGGACGCCAATGACTTGCGGCCCATGTTTGGATACATGGGCAGCTCGTTTTTTGTTGTTTTTTGAGTTGGTGCCCAGTTGATGTTTTTCACAGCGACACTGGGACACCAAAAGGAACACCGTAATTTTGGGGGTCACCTGCTACACCTGATGGTCAAATGCAACCTGCCGATTGGAACGCTCCCTGAATTTGACCGGGGGTGGTGCAACTCGCTCGTGAAATGAGGAGGAACCCCATCTCGATGGTTTGCTAAATCATTGGAACTGGCCACCAGCGCCGTCTACCCTATGGTTCAACCCTCACTAAAAGCTGCCTTGATGATACTCCCTAGGCTGACAATGGGTGAGACGGCGTGCGCGGCAATCAAGTCTAGGTGTGCCCTGTTTGAGGAAGCTCTGTTGTGAATGGTGTCTAGTTGAGGGAAACAAATTGCAACCCGATTTTGGACACCCTTCTGTAAAAGGTCGAACCACCATGTTGCCCTTCCACCAACAAACATGGAAGCGCACACTCCCCCTTGTAAAGACTACTTTCCGTCTCGCAAGCGTCCCTGTGCGCTTCTATGTTTGTTGGTTCAGCGCCAAATCTGCGGGCAACACCGAGCTGTTGCTGTTGCCGTTGCTGTTGGTGGCGGTTGTTGCTGCTGTTGCCGGCTGAAACTCACGAAATGCCTGAAGTAGCCTCATCAGTGGGAGGGCTACTTCAGGGGGAGGTTCCATTTATCTAGCATTCCCCATATATAAAAGGAACAATGGGTGACCATACAGGAGATCTCCAGAAGTGTGACCCCTCCCGCAAGTGTTATGTTTAAGGGAGTGGGGATGGAAGAAGCAGAAGAAGAAGAAGAAGCTCGGTTGTCCTTTACCAGAAATAAAAGGCTGACCTTCCGGCACCTTTTCTACAAATTGACCAGACTGGGAAAACCAAAAGGTCCAAAGGTCCGCTTTGGGCAAGTGAGGAAACCAGCCCAGGTCCTTCTCTGTCTGCTCCGCGCGGCGCTGCGCGATATCGAAATAGGAGGCCACCTGAGTCGGGCTTTGAGCATCCAAAAAGCGGCCGAGCAGACATGATTCGGTCAGGGATTAGAGAGAGCCCAAGCATGAAGCCAAAAGGAAATTGTTAACATGAAGCTGCAATGGTTGGGGAAAAGATGGACTTTGGTCCATGGTTTGGGCGACACCTGCAGATCGCCTCCCCTCCTCCCCCTCTCCTCTCCTCTCCCCCCACCTCTGCCCACCCTTACCTCCCTCGTACCTTACCGATTCTCCCCGCCTTGCGCTTCTGCTTTGCCTCCTCCGTCTCTTTCTGCTCCGCCGAGGCCTCCAAATCCAAGACCTTCAGCTCAGCCTGCGCACGTCCGCACGTCCTCCCAGCACCTTTCCCCCTTGCTGGGGCAGGGAATGAGTTGGAACAACCCCCCTTTCCAACCATCCCCTACGGTTTCCTTTAAGGTTGGTCTTCCCTGAGCACTGGCTTGGCGGCTTGGCTTGACTGCTTGGCTTTGTCCCCCTTGAAACCAAAGTGAAACGTGGGGGGGGGAGGTTCTGATCTGGTGCGATAGGCAGGGAATGACTTGGAATGACCCGGAGAAAAACCGTCTCCTCAGGTTCATTCCCAACACCCGGAATTCCATTCCCTACTGAGCACCAGCAAACTAGTTGGTGGCTGGGTGGTTTGGCTTGGTTTGGACCTTGGTACTCTCCTCATTTCACTTCAAAGGAACTGGGGTTCAAACTGCCAAACCATCAATCCAACCCCACAATTCAGCGCTACCTGATTGTTTGGGTGTGTCGTTTTGACCAAAGGAAAGCCAAACGAGAAACCAATTTGGCGGGTCCACAACTTTGAGAAAAATGCAGGGCTGTGCCCAAAAGGCTTGGCATGAACCAAAATTGGTGGCTGAAACAGACAGGATCCGGGTCCGAAATCAGATTGATTGCTCGGCTTGAAGACGACCTTGAACAACCACCCTGTGACGCCACCCTGTGACGCCTGTGGGTTGGAGGGTGAACCCCTGCCGCCTCCTTGCTGGCCCCTAGTTGGAGGAAACAGGGGGCAGGGGGGGGGGCAGACGCCGCCAACGCGCCTTGTTCAGGTCGGTGCTCTCCAGCGTGTCGGAGAGGAAGGCTTGCACAGAGGAGAGTTGCTCCTGCGTGGTTTCCCAAAATGCCCACGGCACCATGGGTTTTCCCCAACAAAGAAAAACGGCACTGGTGGCGCTGTGTCCTGTGAGTGCCTGTGAGTGTCCGACATCCCCGCCTGAATTCTTTTCACCTCCGACTGCCGCACGGCGATCGCCTGCGAGATTGCAAGCGCTGGCTGCCCCCAGCGAACGGGGAAAATGCCACTTGAGCACGTTGGGTTCTACGAAGATGGCGATTAAATCATTGAACAGTGCAGGGTAAATGTCAAAAAGGGGGGGAGAGGGCAACGTGACAGGTTTCTGCTTAGTTTCCCCTCAAACAGATCTAAAAAAGAGCCCTCAAAACAAACCACACACACACACATATGTATATATATATATATATACAAATGCGCAGCCCGCCCCCCGCCCCCCCCCGGAAGATCTACCTTTTCTGCGCCATCTGCACTAATCGAAACCATCTGCGGGCACAAACCAATTGCATGTCACAATGTACCATGTTCCATCTGCAAGCCCAACAAATCAGCTCTGTCCGTGCTATGTCGCATCTGCAAGCCCGACATAGATGCATCCTGCCTATCAAATAAGACTCAACTTCCAATTCTAATTTATATGAGAATCATGTGGAAAGAAATTCAAATCCAAATCCGATTTGCAAATGGCAATTCAGATTAGACTCCTTCCCGATTAAATCCCGCTCAAATTGTTTTAAACTTAAAGTCATATTTGGATAGGAATGCTTTTGCCCCCTCATTCAAAACAGACCAAGTTCCTCATTCTTTCTTGTTATATTCTGTTCAAACTCTATTTAAATCTGAATTGAAAGTCCTGGTTGGCATAAGGAGCCTTATAAGGAGCCTTGAGAGGCTTCATAAGGAGCTTCATTCAATCGCAGGTTGTTGCGTGTAATTCCTGTCTGTGTTCTGTTGCGTCTGCAAACTTAAATCAACTCCATTCTGTTTGAAGCTAGAACTTGAAAGAACTTTCATCGCTACTCAGTTCTACTCAAATTCTACTTAACTTTAAATCGAAATCCGTTTGGAAAAGGGTTATGATCGAATTACGTCCTTACTACATCAAAGTGTTAACATGGAATTCATGGTTGGAAAGTCCTTCTTCGAATTATCATTCTGAACTGTTTGTGTCATTAACTTCTGTTCCACATGCTTTTGTAATCAACATTCTATTCGGTATAAGGAGCCTAAGACGCCTCATAAGCAACTTCACACGCAGTTCTAAAAGGATTTGCACAAGGAGCGTCAAAAAGGAGCCTAAAAAGGATCGTTTTGGAGAGCCCTACAAAGAGCTTTGTCTTTTTTACCCTCGCTGCGCCCCATATCCGCCACTCCAAAGCGCCATACACGTTTCGTGACACTCTGTCTGTAAGCCACTTTTGATATCATCAGATTCTTCAAACACTTCGCTTTCGAACTTCTTTGCTCGTCTCCACCATCATCCACCACCTTCTTCTTCGGAGCCATTGCTCTAGACGCGCACGCTACGTTCAAACAAACGAATGGTGATCATTTCGAAAGTAAACGGCAATACTCATGAGTATCTCGCGAGTCATAACCCCTATAAAAAGTAACTCACTCCACATCGCACCGCACATGAGCCAAAATGGCTACGGAGCCGCATTAGAAGCTTTAAAGCGAGGCTTCGCACCGAGCCTCGTAAGGAGTTTTTAAGGAGCCTTGTAAGGAGCTTTATACAGAGCCTTGGTGAGGCTTGAGTCAAGAATTTAAAGCCAGCTCTGCCCTTATATTGAATTCTATTTAGATTCTAATGTTTGTTTAATCAAAGTCTTATTCTGTAACAGATTAGCCTTTTCAGTCTGATCTAGACAGAGGTCGCTGACCGCGCTGAAAGAAAAGAGAAAAAGGTTCAGCCAAAGACGTCGAATGCGGCAAGGCGTCTGCATGTAACCTTCAGCAAGAACATAAGAGAGAGAAATTACAACAGAACAGCCGAACTTGATGAGCAATGCCAACAAACAAACAACTCAGTGTTTTGGTTGGTTTTCCGAAAGTTGCAGAAGGAACCCCAGAGATCAGATCCCAGCACCAACATCCGATTCTTCCCCACCAGCTGAAGGCTACGGCCTGCGGTTTGGAGCAGCTTCAGGGGGTCCAAAGCTTCGGGGCTGTTGGGCAAGCCATCTGGGCTGCTTCTGCCTCTGGAACCCAAGCCTCCCCAAACACCTGGCCAATTTTTGGGCAGGGAGCCCCAGCTTTCAGCCCTTGTGGGGGGGGGGAAAAAAAAACATAAACCACATATTTTGATCGAGTCGAACTCCCATTGGTGCCCTCAAGCCAAGAGACACGTCTTGCGACACGTCGAGCGACACGTCTTGCGACACGTCGAGCGACACGTCGAGCGACACGTCGAGCGACACGTCGAGCGACACGTCGAGCGACACGTCGAGCGACACGTCGAGCGACACGTCGAGCGACACGTCGAGCGACACGTCGAGCGACACGTCGAGCGACACGTCGAGCGACACGTCGAGCGACACGTCGAGCGACACGTCGAGCGACACGTCGAGCGACACGTCGAGCGACACGTCGAGCGACACGTCGAGCGACACGTCTTGCGACACGTCGAGCGACACGTCGAGCGACACGTCGAGCGACACGTCTTGCGACACGTCGAGCGACACGTCGAGCGACAGGTCGAGCGACACGTCGAGCGACACGTCGAGCGACACGTCGAGCGACACGTCGAGCGA
>CAUJNA010003449.1:219588-222068 GCA_963377175.1 Effrenium voratum | reverse complement strand
GTCGAGCGACACGTCGAGCGACACGTCGAGCGACACGTCGAGCGACACGTCTTGCGACACGTCTTGCGACACGTCGAGCGACACGTCGAGCGACACGTCTTGCGACACGTCGAGCGACACGTCGAGCGACACGTCGAGCGACACGTCGAGCGACAGGTCGAGCGACACGTCGAGCGACACGTCGAGCGACACGTCGAGCGACACGTGCGACACGTCTTGCGACACGTCGAGCGACACGTCGAGCGACACGTCTTGCGACACGTCGAGCGACACGTCGAGCGACACGTCGAGCGACACGTCGAGCGACACGTCGAGCGACACGTCGAGCGACACGTCGAGCGACACGTCGAGCGACACGTCGAGCGACACGTCGAGCGACACGTCGAGCGACACGTCGAGCGACACGTCGAGCGACACGTCGAGCGACACGTCGAGCGACACGTCGAGCGACACGTCGAGCGACACGTCGAGCGACGTCCCGCTGCATCGATCCGTCCCTTCGATCGCATTGCATCGCATCGGCGCCTTCTGGAGGCCCTGGGACTCGGCAAACACCGCCTGGCCGGGGGTACAGGGAGTCAGGAGACGAGGGCGTGGTGCTGCTTCAGGCTTTTTCATGGGGTTTTTGGGTGATGCTTGCGTGGTGTGGGTTTTTCCATTGGAAGAGCTGGCGGAAGATGGCTTTTTCTAAGGATGAAAAAAGGGCCGCGAGATTAGGCTCCTACGTGCCTCTTTTTCAGGGGTGAAATTAGGGCGTTGCAGGAAAATCGGAGCAACACGAAGTCCCATCTGGTTTGCTTTTCGCAAAGCGGCAGAGCTAGGATGATTGGCGGCATATCCTCCCTCTTTTCCAGGATGAAATCGTGAGGTGCATCAAAAGTTCAGGGCTGATTCGATGATAGCGGGAGCCCTCTTCAACCTCTTGCGATTTCAAGCCATAGACTCATCGCCGTGAGAAATTCCGTTGAGTCAGTTGCGGACCCTGGCTGAGCTGGCGCCCAACCCAACGGACCAACTGGGGCACTTCAGGCAACTGACTTGAAGGGAAGAGGCTCCCTTCTTCACACGGAACCGCTGCCGCTCAAATCCAAATCCACACCCCCCAAACTCCAAGCAAAGCCGTCGGGGCGGCGAGGTTCCACGCCCTGGAGGGTTCCTTGTGAAAATGGAAGCCGACACTTCAAAGGATTCAAAGGAGCCTTGTTTCAGACTGCAAACATCTCAATCATTGACGGCACTTTTATGAGTTTGAGCCTAACCTTGCTCCCTGCAATCCCACTGACTGTTTCAACCTAGTGTTCAGCCATTGGCTTATGCTTCCCTTCTTTTTTGTGGGGAGTGGGCATCGCTGAGCCTGGTTCTTCTGCTTGAGGTGCATGATGGATTTGGCCAACTCTGCGTTCTCCTCGGCGTCCAAAACGGGAAAACAAGGGGTGCTCCCGCTGTTCAGGACCCGTCCCCCTTGAAGGGGGTGAAAAAGGTGAAAAGGTGGTGGGTATCCTAACCTCACACAAATTGCGGCCAACAAAAAAAAGTCCCGGCCCAATTTTTGCCCATGCACTGTGAAGCGACAAGTACCCAAACACGCCACCACCACCACCACCACCACCACCACCACCACCACCACCACCACCACCACCACCACCACCACCACCACCACCACCACCACCACCACCACCACCACCACCACCACCACCACCACCACCACCACCACCACCACCACCACCACCACCACCACCACCACCACCACCACCACCACCACCACCACCACCACCACCACCACCACCACCACCACCACCACCACCACCACCACCACCACCACCACCACCACCACCACCACCACCACCACCACCACCACCACCACCCCAAGCACGCCCCTCCCGAAAGACTGACATGGGCGGGGGCCTACTTTAGGGGACCCCCCGCCCATCTTGTTCCTCTAAGTTGTCCGGTAAAATCACCAAACATGGGGCACCCTCAAAAAACGACACGCCCACCGTTTGTGGGGGGGGGTCCTTGGACAAGTTTTCTATTTATAGGAAGTTGCAAAACAATGACCGAAGCAGTTCAACCCAAGGGAGCTCCCAAACCACAAAATGGACCCATCCTAAAGTCATCCAAGCTTGGCTTCCTCAAAAGGAAGACCATCCAAGGGAGCCATTGTCCAATTCGATTGGACCGCCCCAAAGCCCCCAAAGCCCCCAAACGCCGGGCCATCTAGCCTTCAACTCACGGAGTCGTGAGCTGGAGGCTTGCGCAAAAGCAGACGCCTCTAGGTGAGCCTAGGGGCTCTATGCCGCACCAGAAACTCTCAAACTCAAAACGTCGCTGTGCCGACTCTCTAAATGAATCCCGCCCCTAAAGCTTTCTGCATAGCCCGAAACGCGCAACCAAACTCCACACGCGCGCGCGCACTTTTCGCCAGACTTCGGCCCCTTGGCCGCATGACATATGGGTATGTCTAAAATGGGGGGGGGGGC
>CAUJNA010003449.1:209588-214588 GCA_963377175.1 Effrenium voratum | reverse complement strand
ACCATCCTGCGGCCAATTCCAAACGTCGCCTCCAATTTGGCAAGCAACAATAAGGGATCGCTATGAAACCAACAGTCATGTGTGAATTTTTGCCAGCGGCTGTAGCATAAAAAAGGTCAAACATGTCTGCCACGAACATGGTCCAAACATTCCAGGGATGTTGCCCACTGCAACCGGTGACGTGGCGTCGTTCAATCTCGCGGCCTTGAGCTTCCTGTCAAAGACCTTCTTCTGCTTCTGGAGACGTACCGCGTTCTCTTTCTCAATCTTCATCATCTTGGCCTTGGCAAAAAAAGAGTAACGAGGCATCTGCTTTGGGCGGCTCCGAATTTCAATAAGGGACCCTTTGGTGGATACCAAGATTTGGTGGGGATTCATGTTCACCAGTCACGTTTTAGGTGGTTCCCGAACAAATTCATAGCCAAACAGGGTTTAGACATCATGGTTTTTGAAATGGGGTCGAGAAAATGAGGAGATTCTTCTAGGATCACATGGCTGATCGCAGAATCAATTGGTGTCTTGAGTCAAACTCATGCACAGGGAGGGCGTTGGAAGCCAAGGGGAAACCATGGGTGCCATACTTTGAGACAAATGGCCATGGGTCAAACGCCAAATCGGTTTGCCCCAGTGAACATCCCAATCCAACCACAAAAATCGGTTCTAAAATGGGTGGTGAATTCACCTAGCCCAAAATGGGATCGCATTGGTTTTGACCCACAGCCAGACATGTAGACAATCAGACGTCAAATTAGCAGGGCGAACAGAGTCAACACGGGAACGCTCGAAGATTCTCACCTTCAAGAGAGACTCCTTCCCTTTTTTTGTAGGCTACCATCCTCTGGTAGTTGATATGCTCTTGAAAAAGGGGCTGCGCCTCCAAACCGATCAAACGCGATCCACATTGTCGTGATCACCGAAATGCTCTCAACATGAAAGACCCGCAGACTGCCGAATGCTTTCATGCCTGGAGAGATCCAATGTATGCAACAGCGTGATCCTCGCACAAACTTATGGGAAGAGGTGGGTGTGGTTCCCATGCACAAACTTATGGGCCCAACACGGTGGTTCCTTTTTTGAGGGTTCCCCTCTTGGGTCGGCTTTCAAAGGGAAGCCAAACTTGCAAAACCCAAGCCCCTCTTTTTGGGGGCTAGGGAGGGTCTCCCCCCCAAAAAACAAAAAGCACGCCTAGGTTCCTTCAAAACCCTTGGAAAGCTCACCGCCCTTCGCACCCACCCGCCTCCAGCTCCTTGGCGCGGGAACTGATGCCCGACCTCCGAGCCCCGGGACCCCCACCCGGGGGATTTTTTGGGCTGCGGAGAGCTGCGTGTCTCATTCAGGGAGGGTTGAAGGTTGAGAGCTGAAGGTCCCATTTGGCGCAGATTTTTGCGGGTCTTGTTTGGGACATACAGCAACCACCCATTTGGGGACAAGTCCTGGCAGACCAAGAACAACCCGTGCCAGTTGGCTCGCGTTCGGGGGAAAAAAAAAAAACGAAAAAAAAACATACAAATGAAACGAGCCGTGACCATTGGCCAATGCCATGTGTCTAAAAACAAAAACAAACAATGGAGGTGATCCCTGTTTAACTTTAAACCCACACCAAAGAAATGATTCTCCCAGATTCTCTAAAATGTTTCAACTCTATTTTTTACACTCTAAAAATTGTCACACCCAGATGAGTCTTATTCAGCAATCCGTGCACTTCATTGAAAGCGTCCATCCCGAAGCCCAAGCCTCCAACCGAGCCGAGCCATATCGAAACATCGAAACAAAATTATGCGTCTGCTTTTAGGATATGGACCCCCCCCAAAAAAAGAACAAGAAAAAGATGGTGTTCTTTTCGGGCTCCGTTTAACACCACCCCAAAAAGCCTGCCCTCCAAACATTCCCGAGTTACTTGGACCTTGATTGGTTCCCTGAAAACCACCAGCGGTGCCCAACAAAAGACGAGGCCAGTTGTGTTCGCCGAAGCGGCATGGTCTGGGAGTAGGGATTCATGATGTCCTCCATGGACGGCAGCGCCGGGAAGCCTACCGAAAGCCCCCGTTGCCACCGTCCCTTGCTTCCCTGGTGGGCTCGACGGGCGAGGTCTTTTTTGGAGAGGCACCCTTTCTGTGGCCTGAACAAAAGAAAAACGGGGAACCCGAAAGGAAAGCCCAGCATTTTCAGGGTTCCGCCAATAAAGGACATATTTTTTCAGGGAGACAAGGAAACCGACCTCCTTTGTTTTTTGAAGGGGTGGGGGGGGCCATTCCTTTGAGACAAATCCAGTTCCACCCGGAGACATCCACGACCGGAGAAAACCACTCAAGGAGACCCAAAAAAAAAAGACTAACGCTGACCTTGTCTTCTGAGGGATTCTCCAGAATATTTGCTAGGCCACCGCTCGTTGGTGGCGCGGAATGGCGCCAAGGTCTCAATTAGATCAGCAGTTGAGACGCTTTTTGGTGGATTTTGCCGTTTCAGTTGCGGCAAGTATATAGATGGCACAATTCCCCACCCCCCCTCCATGGTTTTTTAATCATCTCCTTTTACTTTCCCATATGGGGAGATCTTGCCAACGTTCGCCACGGAGGGGCCCTCGCAAGCTTTAGACCGCAGAACTCATACGGCTGCAGACGAAACCTTTTCAAACACCGATGGCTTCCATCGTGCCATCTGCATTCTTGAATAGAGGTGTCCTCGCAACGGTGCCAGTGGTATCACCGTATTGCGCTACCACCAATCCAATTCCGAGAGGAACTGGCATCTCCACTAGAGAGTTGACATGTGGTGCATGAAATTGTTTGCCACGGGATCATCATCCTGACAGATTGAGGCACCTTATATGTTGGCTAAGACAACATGACATATAATGATATATGTATGTATATATATATATATATATGTGCACTCCCCTGCAGATTAGCATGGAACCCACAAAAGGGGGCCATTCGCACTTTTCAGAACACAGCAACGCCCCTGCATGCAGCTTCTCTTTGCTGTCTAAGTTGTCACCCTGCATGCAAGAGTGTCTCTCAGCAAATCCTCCACAAGACAAATTTGCCTGTTGCTCCAGAAACAAATTTCGGAACAGGCCAAGGCCCTCCGTGAAATCTGAATGTCAAGCTTGTCAGCAAACCCCTAGCCCAGTAAAAGGACCAAACGCTCACCAAATGCTGTCCTGCGCAGGGTTGCAACCCCCCCCAAAAAGAAACCAAAGGACCCAACCACCATTGTTGTCTCCTTGGGTCATTCATGGTTTGCCCTTGCTTGGTCATCTCGGAACCGGGAGCAACCGCATTTTCCGGGCCCTCGCAGTTCTCTGCAGCCAAGCAGCCATCTTGGCCCACCTGAAGCCCGAAGCGAGCACAGCGGAGGACTTGAAAGGCGTCACCCGAAACCCCAATTCCTAAATCACCCAAAGCAAATTCACCAACCCCCAACCCAACCAAACTCAACCAACGCCAGCCAACCCAAACAAAAAACACCCAACCAACCTCACAACCCCGCAACAAACCCCAACCTCAACCCCCCCCCCCCCCACCAACCTCACCCCTCCCCAACTCGCACTCCTCCCAACCCTCCCCCCCACCCCCCAACTCGCACCCCACCAACCCCACCCCACTGAGCCCCCCGCATTCGTCGCCTGCGGCACCTGCGGCAGCGGCACCTTCGCCGGGTCCGGCGGCAGCTCCCGGCCCTCGCTGGCGCTTCGAAGCGCTTCGAACCGAGGTTCCCAGTGGGCGCCCCCGTCCACTGGGCGCTTGAATCCTAAAGTGGGTGGCACATCGTTTCTCCGGGGGGACAAAAAAAAACCGGCAAAACAAAAAAGAAAAAGAATGAAGGTTCGCTTGATACTATCCAGGGAATTGGGGGGGGATTGTCTTCCTCTTGGGTGTTGAATAGAAAGCTTGGCCAATGAAAAATGATTCTTGTTTTCTGTTGGTTTCCTTGTGGGAATTTTCAGAACTGTGGTCTCTTGGCACCCGGCCCTGGACATTCTCAGAACAAACCGGGTGGTGAAGTCCTGGTAAGAAAATCCGTGGGAATAAATAATACAAGTACCATCCATAACAAGTTGGTTGCTGTGAAGTCCTGGTAAAAATGAAAAATAATGGTACTATCTATAATAACTTGGTTGCCGGAAGTACCCCGCTGCAAAAAGTTATCCACTTGTTGCGGGTTCAGTACGGAAAACAAACTTGAGTTCAAACCAAAAGTGAAAGTCTAAAGATCTAACCTAATGGCAATCAAGCTTGGCATCCCCCTTTGTCGCAACCAGCCGCGTGAAGGGGAAACCAACAGCTTGTGAAACAACTTGAAAAACTACGGCAACTGGCTAGTTTTTACTTCGGGGAGCACATGAGCGGTTGTCGATTTTACCGGAAAACGAATCGCACTCTTTGTAGGGCTGGTTTAGAATGTTTTCAGCCGGATGTTTTTAGGTTTTCCCCTATCCCGCGCAATGTCTTTGGTTTCTTTGGGGGGGGGCCCTTGACTAACTACTCCCCCACATTAAATAAGATGTTTGTTTCCCCAACATGGACCGGTGGTTTACTGAAAGCCAAAAACCCTGGTGATATCCCCAACAACCTTCCGCAACCTTTCCGCACAGTCGAGTGGAATGTTTCATGTTTAATACCTCAGGCCGGCTAGTCCCACCCAAACACAAGTCTAACACTTGTCTAGCGCATTTGCTAAGGACTAAATCAATCTGATTCATCGTGAACAATAAAAACGTTCAAAAGAGATTCGGCGTTCCGTGGGCGAATTCTTCACCAGGTTCTGTGGAAGTCCGGGATCCTGCGAGCCCGTGTGCCATGCTAGAGGTCTGCGACAGCAAACGGAATCAAAAGGGAACCAAAGGAAGCCAAAGGGATGAACCGAACGGGGAACCCACGGGAAGCAAAAAACGGCAACCTGAAGGGAAGCCAAGGCGAAACCAAAGGAAGCCGCAGGGAAACCAAAGGGAATTCAAAGGAGAGGTTGCAGAGAAAAGAGATCCTTTCTGCCGCTCT
>CAUJNA010003449.1:124588-197088 GCA_963377175.1 Effrenium voratum | reverse complement strand
CTTCCTCTTCGAGGCAATCCGCCTGCATGGCATGCTCGAGGTCAACTTCGTCACGGATGAGTTCGGCCACATCGTCGGAGCAGACACAAAGGTTTGGATCTCCACAACCGTATGTTGCAACGACTCCCCCAACCGCATCACAGCCTTTGGCAACACCGGGGCCGGACAAGGGCTCCACGACGGCACCATTTGGAAATCCATGCAACAGATTGCCTCTGCTTTCACAACCACCACCATCGCGGGCATCTCACCACTCGGCGCTCATGCGATTCTTGCGGAGAACCAGGCCCTGCACATCCCAATGCCTCCAGCCGGCACCAAAGTCATTTGCATCTTTGAGGCACACTCCCACTGGGCATTTCTTGGTGGGACCATCTCCGATCAACACATCCAGTGGGAATACTTTGACGGCATCCAGTCACACATCACTGCCGCTGCTGGGCAGCTTGCCAGTCGCATTTCTGACATCTTCGGCATTCGCTACGCCGGCCTTCTCGCCCGGCAACACTACGCACAACAAGCCACTGACAACTGCGGGACCATCGCCATAGCACACTTGTGGGACTTCCTCAACCCACACCTCCACCCAGGCAACACCAACATCCACCGGCTCCACCACCTGCTTCTGCTGGAACAGGCCCAGCAACAATGGCCAGCACAACTTACCGCATTTGGGCCCCACTCCGAGCCCCTCCAGCGGTTAGCAACTCTCTTGCACGAGAAAGGCGTTCCTGCAGAAGCCAACGCAGAACGCGCACAGCTCGTAATAGACACGCTCGGAGTCCAACCAGTCACCAAAGCACTGGACTCGAAAACACCCTGGGCACAACTCAAAGCAATTGCCAGCAAAGATGATTCGGCTTGTACACGCCGACGAGCTTTCCCAACACGTCCGACAACAGGCCACCACCAATTTTGGCGCCAAGCTCGGGAATCACAAGCAGAAGAAATCTTTCAAGAAGTCTATCAACACCACTCAGGTACCACTCCAGGTCGACCCAGACTCTCTCGAGCTCTTTTTCTCGGGCCTTCATCGACAAGAACCAAGTCATAGTTCCCCAGATACCATTCTCAGCAGTCAACGCTGACGGAAGAGGCATCGCTATCTGCAGCTCTGCACTAGCATCTCCCTTCCTCATGGACAACAACCAACTCAGCACAGACGCCCTGGCGCTCCTCCTCACCGACCTCCCACATGAAGCGGCAACGATCAGCCGGACCATCATCAAGCTCAGCTTCCCAGCCAAATACAGCGGAACAAACGAGCCAATCCTCATTCACGGAGGGCTCATTCAACTGGGAGACATCGAGACTACCCGGGCACCGGCGCAGATCACACCGAAGCTCACCATCACCGCGAACAGTGTCCTCAAAGTCCAAATCTTTCGCGGCCTCCTTCAACTCGAATGGGCCAGATTCTGTCGAGCCCCGATCAGGGAACTTCTGCAACTTCTCCCACTGCTTCGGCTCTGTCACGCTCAAGGATATGACCCACAACCCAATCGATGAGACCGTCGACCAGGTCATCTTGGAACTGTGGGCGCGTGCCTTCACCAACACAGAGGGCCATAAGGCAACCGACCTGGAAGCCGACGTCTTCACCGTCTTCCTTCGCATCCCACTGTTCGCACTGAACAATATCCTCAACGCCGGGATCACAGGCGTGTTCATCGAACCCCGGGCCAACACCAACAAAGGGCCAGACCCAGGCTTCAAGGTCATCTGGCTACCAGGCGCCAACCATGCGCAGGCACTCCACGCCGCTCGCACATTCAACCGCTCCATATGCCATATGCGCATGAAGAACAGGTACGGCATCCGGGTCCAATCCAAGGACGAGGAACCTGCTTTCACCATCCTACGTCCCGGCGTCCCATTTGTCAGTGTGGACATCCAGCGCATCTACAACCTCTTTCCGGCCCCACATGGCACGCAGAGGCAATCCATCTGCGAGCTCCTCAAAACATGGAAATGGCCAGCCAAGGTCCTCCAACCCGGCCGGAGCAGCAAAGAAGCCATGTCCTGGACAATCGGAGCCAACGATGAGCCACCTTCCCTGGTTCTCCACGGTTTCGACCAAGACATCCTGGTCACCGAGGTAAAACAGCTTCACCGGGCCTCCGAAGCCCAACCCCTCATTGCTTCCCGCAAAACTCAGCAGCACATCCGGAAAGAGCACCTCGGCACCAGTGCCTCATCATCTTTCACCACCACCGACCCCTGGTCAGATCCAGCACACGATCCATGGGGCGCTGCTCACAAGCTCCAACCAGGAGCTAGCCTCAGCTCCGCCGGGGGCAAACGGATCGACCAACTTGGCGAACAGCTCAAGGCCGAAGTCACCTCCAAAGTGCAGATTGCACAGATTCAGCAATCCACCTCCTCAAAAGACCAGGCCGCATCCACGACCCTGCAAGACCAACACGACAAGCGTCTCGTCGCCCTCAAGACCAACGTCGCCGAGATCAACAGTCAGAACCACAAGTTCGGTATATGGTTTGAGGACGTCAAGCAGCAGGCCGTCACGACCGACAACCGCATGAAGCAATTCCAGACAGCCATCACACACCAGCAGGAAGAGATCCGCCAGCTTGGGGATACTCTCCACACCAACCAAGAGCAGCTCACCAACTCAATGCTCTCTACCATGGGCAACTTCCGCACCGAGTTTGGGGGCGAATTCACAGCCCGCCTCGATAAACTTGAGGCGCTTCTCGCGAAGCGCCACAAGACGGAGGCTTGACAACACAACCACCCTGGGCAACGCCTTTGGCCAAGCCCAGGGTCCTCACCCCGGTGCACCAGACACCGGGTCCCATGGCTCTTTCGGCATTTCGTGCCCCACCTTTGGCCTGTCTTTCTACTGCCCACGGCCTCTCCCCTTGCTCAGCTCTACTATGTCAGCACAGCGGTCATCAGTTCGGTGACTGACTGTGTTATCGAGTCGGGGGTCAGCCACTGGCAAATCTGGCGGTCAATAATCCACAACTCCAATCCGGCACACCGCATTGGGTATCGCGGTCTGCGAATCGGAGAAGCGGCCAATCCTGGCCCTGTCTCCACCTTTCATATCTCCACCTCCAACCCAGGAGGGCTCCGGGGCAAAGAATCCCTTCTCGTCGACCTCGGAGCTGGTATCCATGCAGTTTCCAAGACTCAGGTCTCTCAGGTGATGGAGCATCGGGTCCGCTCCAACACCCGCCACTATGGCCGCTTTCATGGCCGTCAAATCCGGACGCATTTTGGCTTCCCTCTCCATCTTGGTAGCCAATGTCTACGGGTACCCCAGGGGGCCGACCTGGCCGCGAGCTGCAAAGCTCACGCACACCCTTCTCTCGCACATCACCAACAACCTGGTGATCGGCTACTCCGGCTATGCTGCCATCGTCGGGGACATGAACTTCGACCCGCTTGAGCTGGATCAGATGAAGGCCTGGCAATCATACGTCAACGCTCAGACCCTGGCACGGCACCGTTGGCAACAAGAACCCATGCCCACGTGCAAAGGCTCTACCGAACGCGACCAGGTTTGGCTCTCACCAGCCCTTGCTGCATTATGCAACCAGGTGCAGGTGCTCCCCGCATTTGCAGACCACCACACGGTCTCAGTTGGCTTCACCACCGACCACCACCATCACACCTTCCTCTCTTGGCCCCGGCCATCACCCATTCCTTGGGAGCAAGTCGAAACTGCCGACTGGCAGTCACAACCAAACGAGTTACTCTATGACCAGCAATCCGACCCCACCATCGCTTTGCAACGCTTCGGGAAGTCATGAGCACCTCCCCGCAGAAGCCGCACTTCGGCATGACCTTGTGGCTCACAGTGTCATCCTGTGGTTCAAGCAACTACGTCGGATTCAGGCATTCCTCCATGCCATCACAGCCAACAAGCAAACACCGGAAGCCGTTATCTACCGGGCGGAGCTCTGGGGCTCCATCAGGCGTGGGCGAGGCTTCAAGCCTACCTTCCCCGAATGGTGGCTGCAACAAGATTTTGCCTTGCTTGGACCTCTCCCCGCCCATCCACCGGACGCCCAAATGGCCCAATGGATCTTCCTTGCATTCAATGCTACCTTCCGGCAGTACGAAGACTGGCACCAACGGCAGAAGTCCAAGCTCCACAAGCTTAAGTTCGACAAGACAATGAAGGCCATATTTCAAGATCTACGCGATGCCCCTCGGGATCAAATAGACACCCTCTGAAAGGTAAAGACCTTCACAGTCCTCGCAGTCAACCCTGAAGACGGCATGATGCATTGGCATCACCACACTCCAGCTGGACCATCGACGGCATCCCCGTACATATCACAGCCACTGACGGGGACCTCATCATCCCAACTGGAGACTGCCAAGCAACCCCGGGCTCCTCCATCTGCCAACGGACACATCACGATACAGTTCCAGCAGCCCACGAACAGCTTAGCCAGCTCTGGATGGCTCTCTTCGGCCCCACCGAGCCAGGACGATCTCCTTCGGATCACCTCATTTTGCACAGCCCACCTGCCACCCGGCAAGCTGATCTTTGAGGACATTAGCATCGCCCAATGGCGTCGTGCTCTGAAGCGCTTTAAGCAGCACGCAGCTAAGGGGGCCGACGGCTACATGCTCGCCGACCTCACTCATATGACAGACCAGCACATTTCATTTTTGCTCTCGATGCTCCACTCCATCGAAGCCGGACAAGTCAATTGGCCGATCCAATTCGTTATTGCCCTTTCGAAGGCAACCGAATCACACCGGGCCACGCACTACAGGCCCATCGTCATTCTTTCCCTGATATACCGCTGCTGGGCATCTATCAGATCCCGGCAAGCTTTGATGCAGCTATCCCACCTGGTCCACGAAGACGCATACGGATTCATTCCACAACGCGAGGCCTCCCAAGTCTGGTATCAAGTACAAGCCGCAGTTGAACTTGCTCACCAGAACAACTGGGATCAGATCGGCCTCTCAACCGACGTTGAGAAGGCCTTCAACATGATCAAGCGGGAACCAGTTTTCCAAGTTTCGGCGCACCTCGGCCTTCTGGAGCGGATCATCAGACCATGGAGCGGTTTTTTGGCACGGTTTCGTCGCCGCTTTCAAGTCCACAACCAACTCAGCCAAGCTCACCTCTCCAACACCGGATTCCCAGAAGGATGTCCGATGAGCGTCACAGCGATGGTGATATTGGACTGGAACATGCATATTTACATGCAATGCTTTTGCCCACTGGTCCGCACCATCAGCTACGTGGACAACATTATCCTCCTTTCCGCACAGGCATTCGCTATCGCCGCTGCCTTCTGCATCCTGCAAGTTTATATGGAGTTGTGGGGTCTCTCACTCGATCAGGACAAGTCCTACTCCTGGGGGACTACACCTGCTTGTCGCTCTGGGACCTCAGTCCTCGGCGGGTCGCTCACATTCTCTACAGGACGCAGCATGCGGACATTCAGCAAGCGTAGCAACCAGGCCGAGCCTAAATGGTCCCGCCTGGCCAGATCAGCACAAAAAGCCGCGGTCTTACAATCAGTGTTTTGGGCCAAATCCCTACATGGCTGCAGCGGCTCCATCCTGCCGGAAAAGTTCATCAGAGGCCTCAGAACCAAGGCAATGCGCGCACTGGGAGCTCATCGGGCGGGCGCCAGCCCCATCATCAGGCTCTCACTGGCGCCATCACCTTTGGCCGACCCTGGCTTTTACCAATGGATCACCACGCTGTCAACCATGCGACGCCTCAGCAGGAAATCCCCTGACATCCTCGGGCAATGGAGGCAGTTTCAGGCTCGATACACTGGGGAGCTCTATGACGGGCCATTCTCCAAACTCGTTCAGCAATGCAGCATGATGGGGTGGAGGATCCTCCAACCACCTCAGCTCCACACGCAGGACGACATCGAGATCGACCTGATCCGGATCGACCACAACGCCCTCTATACGCTGGCACATGACGCCTGGATGCAGTTCGTTGCAGTCTCGGTACAGCACCGGAAATCACTGAAGGCGCTCAGCAGCATGGACGTCGAACTATGTCGGCTCGATCACACCAAGCTCACACCTCTTGAACTTGCCCGGACATATGCAATACAGGAAGGCGTATTTCTGGCTCCCTGGCAACAGGCCAAATTTGACCTGACCAAAGGAGCCACTTGCCCCCTGTGCGGCATTCCGGACACGATTCAACACTGGTACCATTGCGAGCGTTTTGCAGACATCAGGAACGGCATTCCGGGGATTGAACACTACGTGCCCTCGTGCCCCGAGCACACGCTCACGCACTTGCTGGTCACTAAATCCCCATTTATTGCAGATATCCGCAGCTACCTCATTGGTCTACCGAGCAATTTCGACTTTGTCTCCACCCCTGGACAAGGGACCCAACATCTTTTTACAGATGGGAGCAGCCAGGTACACGGCACACGCGGTCTGAAACTCGCAGCCTGGCACGTCAGTAACGCTACAACCGGCAAACCGGTCGCCGGCCAACCTCTTCACGGGCTCACACAATCCATTGGGCGGGCGGAACTTACCGCAATTATTGCCGCAGCACAATGGACCTTGGAGTTTGATTGTGACACCATGCTCTGGTCAGATTCGCAAAGCACCGTTTTGGGGGCGCAAAAACTGATTGCCGGCGACCAGGCCTTCCTCGCGAAGAATCCCGGTAATTTTGATCTCTGGGACACGCTCCGGGAAATCACCCAGCAACTGCGGCCACTACAGTTTCAGATTGCCTGGACTCCATCGCACATAGACCAGGCATCGTGCCAGGACTCGCTCGAGGAATGGCAAGCAGCATGGAACGACAACGCCGACCTCAATGCAGGTTTTATCAATCAGCAGAGGCCAGCCGAATTAGTCGAACTCCTCCGCCAGGACTCTGAATTCTTCAGCTACTGGTCCAACGCACTCCGGCTATTCCGCCGTTTCTTGCTTGAGGTTGCAGACATACAACAGCCTAACAGCCTGGAAGTTTCAGTTTTCGACGCAACACCAACCATCGACGACCTCGACTGGGGAGAAAAGATGCATCAACTTACAATTGGGGAAGCTTTGCCCGGCAACTGGAAGGAGCTTCTTTTTGCCACCGGATCAGGCTCAAAAATCCTGTTCGCTGTACAGCTTTGTGAGCAGGTCACACAACTTGAAAGTGGCGGTGCAGATTTTATTGCTATCAGCTACATAGAGCTGACTCTTTTACTCTGCCAGCAACGTGGTTTTCTCATCCCGGCTGTGCAAGACACTCAGGATCCCGGACGTTTACAGTCTCTGGGCTCCTTTTTTACCAGACCCACTCTCGCGAGGGTGATCTGCGAAGTTCGGGCCGCTTTCAAGCTCATTGCAACAGTCACGGGAGTTGATAACTTCCTGTGCCATGGCCTTTCCCGCACCATTGCCGGGATTGCCTTTTCATGTGACGGTGTGATCCTTCGGCTCTCCACCGTCACGTTGCATCATGCCTTTAGGCTCGCTTCCGAATTCACCAAGGGCCGCGGCTTTAGACGAGCATCAGATCTCGCAAGGCCGGCTTAGGTGGTGTGGACCACGAACCGGCATGGCCGCACTGCTCGCGCTGTGCGTCACTGCCGACTGCAAAGCGTCCGCGATAAACACATAGGGGATTGATGTAGAGGAGGTTCGCTATTGAAAGTCATAGCTGCTTGAATCCCCTCTGAGGGACGGCACTCGCTCACCTGGCCGCATGGCTTGGTGAGAAATGGGGGCATACATCTCCTAAATGGGGGTTACTTGGCCTGCAACCCCATTTAGACCCAAACTGAGGCGGCCAACTTGAGCCAGAGACCTATTCGAGCAAGTGACAAGCTTCAGAATTCTTTACAGACAGGAAAAAACGCTAGCGGGACGGGACTGAAAGGGTCGAAGCCCACACAACCTGAAGGGGAAACAAGGCATTTTAGTAGTAAGACGGCAGGCGACTCTATGAAGCATCCCGAAGTCAATTCACTTGCACGCCGGAGTCACTCACAAAAGCCAAGCCCATAATCTACGATTCCACCCAACAACAGAAGCGACACCCGAGTTCCAAATTGCCGGAGACCCGCAGTGGGAGTCGTGACGTCGTGAATCAAGCCGTTCGCTGGGGCATCCTGGACCCCATCCCTGACCCAACGCGCACTGTTTCGCTCGCCAAAATCCTAGGCGCTCATTTGGCGCTCATCTGTCTGCCTCAGCTCGTGGCGCACTCTGAACTCCACCCCGCGAAGCGACACGAGGGACGTGGATTCAGATCCCGGTTTCAGATCCCCTGCCCAAAACTTGTGGCTAACTGTGGGTGAAATTCCGAAACTACCGGACTACACCAAGGAGAAACAGGCAAAACGCTGAGGAACCGCATGGGGGAGCCACCAAAAAAATATCTGGTTGGTGCCTCGCCTTTTGCAACCATCAAGGGGTGAGGCTGTGCACTGGAGAAACTGTGCTCTAACAAGTCCCTCGCTCCTTCTAATTGACCATCTCAGCCACAGGTGCGTCTGACTTTTTGAGGATTCCCTTTGGCTTGGTTTACTTTCATATGCTTAAGTTCCCTGGATATCCAGTGAACGATTCCTTTAAAACCAACAGGGGAAACTACAAAATGCTCTTAAGCACATGAAAGTGTAAAGGGACGTCTCGGCGTGTCACTCAGGCCAAAGCATCGTCGCTCCCTTAAAAAACGTGGCTCGCGGAGCCTTGCCCCAAGAAAGTGGCCTTACACGGCTCCTGTGGCTGAACAAGTGTCGAGACTAACAAGGCTGTAGCTCAAACAAATGGAACCCAAGGCCCTAAACAGCAACCACTGAAACCCAAAACGAGGCTCGCGGAGCCTTGCCCCACCCACCAACTGAAACCTGCGGTTTGCCCTAGCTCTTTAATCTCGGTTGCTTTCTGCTCCCCTGCTAAAAGTCTAATTTTTAGTGGTTTAATACGGAAAACCCATGAGTGGGCAAAAAGTTGTTCAGTCCTAACATCCCTTGGCAAAATGCGCCAAAGTAATCTTGATGCTCTCCGTGATCCCATCTCCCAGATCTTCCGAACCCCCCCACCCCTTTCCCCCCACCGTGCCACCCCTCCCAGCTGAGTGCGGCGCCCGCTCCGGCGCTCCGGCGCTGACCTGCGGCATGGGGCACGTGCGGGCGCCCCGGATGAAGTCCCGTTTTGGTTGGTTTCACAGGTTCCAAAAAGATATGTCATTTTTCCATTTTTTTTGGAGGGGGGTTCCCCTAGTTTAAGACAAACCAGTCCACTAAAAAGGCTGGTTCCTAAACTACCTCAAGTACCCCTCAAAAGGAAACACCCGTGCGTTTCGCGTTTCACTACACGTGGTTCTTGTCAGAGACCTTTCGGGCTCCCACCAAGGTTCTTGGAAACCAGAAACCTCAGAGCCTCCGAAAGAAGGTACGAGCCTCTGGCAAAGGCGGGGATGGGATTTGGATTTCCCAGCTTGCTGGACTGGATGTGGATGGATTCCAAAAGGGAAACCAAAAGGAAACGAGCCTGCCAAACCGAAAACCGACGCATTGCTCTCGTCCCCTTTGACTGCAAACACGCCGTCGCCCAAGCTGGCCCCTTCAAAAGTTGATCTATTTGCTGGTGGTGTCCATTGAAACTGCCACTTTGGAGGTTCCAAAAAGGGAAATGGAGGAAACCCTGTGCGTGCTTGCTTGGCTTATCTTGCCGAATTAACAAAATACAACAAGCCGGTGGGAACGCGGTGAAGGAACCAAGTCTACATATGCTGATCAATCTAAGTCCCTACATTCAAGAAATGAAGCACTCCCGGATATCACTTGTGGCAAGGACGATTCAGCTTAACTAATAATTCAGCCAAGTAAAGCTTAGTTGGCAAGAGTATAGTTTGCGAACTAGGCTTAATTGAGCTCGGTTAAACCTAACTAAGCTCGATGATTCGCCAGCCCAATCAGCTGATCGCACTTTGCCATTGATTCGCATACAGCGAAACCCATGGGGATTTTCATTGCTCGAGCCCAACAGAAAAAAGACCTGGTGATGGGTTTCCAGCTTGCAAGCTTGCGCTTCAGTTCTTGGCTCTTCGGGCCCAGTGGCTCAGCCAGCCAGTTCTGAGGAGCTGGCTGGCGCAACAGAACCGAGGGAGAGGCTGATCTATTCTCAAGACATAGCTGACAGGGCGGCTTCCCTGTTCCCCTCAAAAAGGGCGCGCGCCAGAAAAGATGTTTCCTCAAAAGGGGCACGCCCAGCCCAATGCTCCCCGCCTCCATCCGTCGCTCCGTCGCCCCGCGAAACGGATCGGCGGCCTTGTTTTGTGAGCCTGGCCCCTCTCCACCCGGTGGGAGTCATTCCGCGAGAATCTGACGGGGAAAAGGTGCGAAAGGCCCGTAAAAAAATGAGGTATGGGGTCTACCCAGAATGCAAGGAACAAGAAAGGCGGCTGCACCTATGGCTGGACTATCCTGTACTGAGCTTCATCTATCCAAGTGTTGATTGTGCCCCCCATGTCATCCTGGCAATTGTTCTAGCTGATAGCAAATAAGCTGACCGCTCGTATGAACCATTGACAGCATATGCTCCCCAAAAGGACATGGGAAATTAGATTATCTCAGGTCCTGAATTTGCGGGTGGTTTGGGGTTGCCCCCAAGTTCTCCCCCAAAACTAGCACTAGACTGCCGGAGTTGTCCGCGTATCGAATCGACTTCAGGCCACCGGCACGATTAGGCCCTTCAGCCATGACTCTGGTTGATTCCTTGTGAATTCTCCGTTGGAATGGACCCCGACTGTTGGACATGTGAACATTTTTGCGGGTGATTTTTTTTCCTGGGGGTTGATTCCTTGTGAATTCTTTTCAGCCATCGTTCTTTTCAAAAACCGATCGCCATTTCCCCAGAGGGTTTTGGTGGTTTTCTAGAAAGCAGGATCCCTGGAAAGAATGGAAATGGAAGTGACCCGTAGAATGACAAGAGTCTAGTGCCGCAATTTGCCGTGGTTCACTCGCCAGCCCGGGGAACACCCAACAACGTCATGGATTCAGACCTGAAACCAAACAGAACCCTTCGCATACCGGAAACCCGGGATCCTGCGATTTGACTGCTTCTAAACTTGTAACCCGTGGGTGTCTCTTTTTGAGGGTACTTGTTTTTGTGCTTTTAAAGAGACAACTAAAGGAGCACCGCCATTTTGAAGGGCCCCTAAGAACACATACACACAAATGTTCCGCTGCCGGCAACTTAGCCACCGAAAAAAAACAACATCACGAGCCCAGAGCTGATTCGGATCGAAGGGGCCAGGCCGCCTAAATAACCGTGTGAGACAGACGTTCCCGGCATGGCTTCGACATGAGCGATGGAGCGCGAAACAAAATACGGCAGTCACCCCATGACTTGCTTACCAGCGGACTGCCCGAAGCATCCGAACTTCAAAATGGAGGGTTTGTCAATCCTAATCCATCCCTACAGGAAGATGACTGGAAAGGGGACCCAAAACCACGTACGGATTGCCAGTGAAGCCAGGCAAATGCTCTTGGCGGTGAGTTCCTCTGTCCTTGAGAATCAGTGACTCATGTCGAAGAAACGCACAGCTGTCGGCGCAACGCTACGCCAAGCGCATCATTCTAGCGCCTGATTCACCGCTTAGATGTGAAAAGCCGGAGTAATCAGCCCCTCCTGTCAGTTGTGAACGACCAACTCATGTGACATGGATTCCCGTCCACTTTGCAGTGCTTCGAGGGAAATCAGAGGAAACCAACCCACCATTTTCGGGCCTCTCTTCTCCGGGCAATACCTTTTTGGGAAGCAATCATGGTTCCTTGGTGGAGAATCAAGCGAGTCCGCGCAAAAGACTTTGTCTCCCGTCTTGAAAGGCGCGGGCACAAAAGCTCAGCTGCAAGCGAAGTTCTTTTTTGTTTGTTTTCGCTGAAGGGGAAGCAAAGAGTTTCTAGTAGTGCAAAAATTCAGGTTTATTTGATGAAAATATGACCGGTTGGATCTGGCGAACGCCCATGCTGTAAAACATAAGAAAGTGTCAGTTGAACGCTGACACCGTGTTGCTCAACAGGGTGTATGCGCAAAACCGGCCAAGCGTGTCTACAAGAATCCAAAGCTGAATGTATGATTCATTCACAGGGCTGTGGGGAATGACCACTTCTGTGATACAACGGAAAGGGCTTCCCAAAAACTATTGTGTTCATATAAAGGGGATTCCCAAAAGTATCACAGAAGTGGTTGGAGAAACCCCGAGTGATCAACCACAACCCTGTTCATTCGCCGGATTGCCTTCCAGATCTGTTCAACTGCTGGTTTGGAGCCGAATCGGTGGTTTGGTGGTCTTCCGGACTGGTTTCCCATGCACACCCTCTACAAAAGCTGGGGTCCAAGTCTAAGTCCAGTTCCCACAGAGGTCCCAAGGCTTGGTTTCTTTTGCCGCCCATTTTCTGCGACCCGTTGTGTTAAAGTTGTGCAGGGGCTCCGCAAAAACGCGCCACTGGTCAACATGGGTGTGGTTCCGTTTTGTTGAGGGAACCCTATTGCGGGCATGGTTTCCACCAGCGCATATTTTTGTGTGGTGTCAAGATTACCCCCGGGCCAAACAAGAAATACGGGCCAGCTTCGGCCCAAACATGCTATAAGAAAGGATCCCTTAACCCAATGCACAGCCTGACTCACGAATCCTCAGACCTGCAGATGGACACACCCAAAAACCCATCTCTTTGAGGCTCGGAACCTCCTTTTGGGGGACAACCCTTCTTGAGTTCCATGCAGGGAAGTGATTCACAAATGAACCATGGTTCGTTTCTTTGCCAGGCCGCACCTTTCAATTTGTTCCGTTCCCAAGCGGAGAGACTTCCGTGCGAAGTCTCATTGGGAACATTCAGGCTGTAAACCACAGGCCAAGGCGACCAGACATAAGATGCGTCAGCATGGATGACCTTCTGGAAAAAAGGGTCGCTTCCCCATTCCTTCCAGGGGGATCCGGATCTTTCCAGAAAACCACCAAACACCCTGCAAAAACAGATGGTTTTGAAAAAAAAATGATGGTTGTTAACAATGGGGAATCAACTGCTAGAAAAGTAGATGGGTTTCCCTGGCAAATGGAATAAACTCCGATCTAAACCCGCCATCTGTTTCTACGCTTGCGTGTTTGATGTGCTGGAAACGGACAAAATAATGTGAGGGCATTTGACTACCTTTGCACCAGTTTGCCTCACCAATCAAGGGACAAGCAGGGGGGCAACTAATATTTCACCCAGCGGAAACAAGATAACCCCAATCACACGGAGTTGGCAGGCAACAGTCAGAATCACCGGGGCCGCGCGGTTTGTGGTAGTTTCCCGTTTGAAGATTGAGGGGCATTCGTGCAGCGCCCTGTGGGTTTGGTCGGTTTGGTGATTTGGGTCCCGGTGGTTTGGTTGAGGGGTCTCCCAATTGCCTTCTAGAAGAACCAGAGGTTCAAATCTCCTAACCACCAATCCAAATCGCCAATTGAGGCTTCCCTGAAATACTGCTTGTGTATTCGGTTAGGACCCTCCCCCACTTCTTGGAATAGACGTTTTGTGTACCCCATGACATCCCGCTATAGCAGTAGATGTCGTTCTGCAAATGCGTCCTTTCGGTTTTCGCGGCTTTCCTTTTTGGTGTCAAAAAGGACCACCGGTCCGGCATTTTGGGGGGCTCCCCGCCTTCAAAACAGGACACTTGTTCGTTCGCCCCTCCCGTGAAGAGCCAGTCAGTCGCCTAAAACAAGGGAAACCACCCAATTAATTGACCTGGGTGAAGTACAATATTTCACCAACCTGAAATTAGGTGGTTGGGGGGCTATTCCCCACAACCACCATTTGGGGCAAGGTCGTGTTAATTCACCCCGATTGATTGACCCTTGATATCTGTCGGATGTCCGGCGCTCAGATGCCCCAAGGGCCTCTCGGCAGTGTCACCCCCGCACTTCCGGAATCGGCTGACCCGAGCGGGGCCCGGGAAATCCACGCGAGCTGAAAAGGCGTGCACGAATCAGGGAAAATGGACATTCCAGGTCACGCAACAGGGATCCGGATACATTATACACCTGAACATTGCCTTGTAAATGGTGGGTTCCCTTTATCTTGGTGTTGAAAAAGCCATAATTCAAATGGTTGCAAGATGTATCTGTTAAGGAGCCCTGCGCAATTACTATAAAACAATTGGGCATGCGTCAAAATGGTGCCCTGCCACAAAATGGTGGGTTGGCCTTGTGGTTTCAAACAAACATGAAAAGGGTAACTTCACATCTGCCCCAATGGTCCCCTTCCCAATCCCTGCCTACCCTCCCCCGGCTGTTCTCGTTCTGATTCGGTTTGGGATCCTTTTCTAAAACCTGATCTCATTCTCTCCAGAACATCCCCCCCCCCCCCGCCAAAAAACAAGACCTTGGCAAAGAAACTGTGGGCGCTGGTGGCCAAAAAAACCGGTGAAGAATGAAGAAAGGAAGAAAGGTACCCTTTCCGAACTGGCGACCCTCACCAGAACTCGCCACCTCGCTTCCCTCGGTTTGGAGCCCGCCGGTTTGGAGGGCCTGGATTCGGGCGAGGCCTGAAAGTGACTGACTTTTGGTGGTTCAATACGGAAAGCCCATGAGTTGGCAAGAAGTTGTTCAGTCCCAACATCCCTTGGCAGAATGCGCCAAAGGAACCAATTGAAAGCTGCCTGAACCTTGTCACCGCGAAACCTGGGAAAGAAACAAACAAAAGAGGATGGCTTTTGGGGTCGATTGGCAGCTGTTGAGTCGATGCGCTTGTGGCACATAGAACACAAGCGTTTGGGTCCAACTTGAGCTCGCCGAAAAAAGAGAAAAAAACAAGCCCTTTGCTCCCAAGACACGGACCCCAAGAAGAAAGATCCAGTAGTCGTATTCGACCGGCCGAAGGTGAACACAAGCGCTCATTCAGACGCTTCGCCAGAAGAATGTCTGCATCTTCATCCATGCCACAAAGGATATTCGTACCGGCAAGTGCTGAAACTCCCTACCAAAATATTGACGGAAGAGCAAAAAACAAAGCATCGCAGTTATGCCAAAGATTCAACCACAAACGCATGATTCCGGTTGCTGGGACAAAGCAAAAGAGCAAGAGCAGAAACAAAGCAATTTCACAGACTCCTTCAAGCAGTATCACGGCAGGCAAATGTGCAAGCCTTTTCTGCAACACACAGCAAACATGGGCTTGACACGGCAAATCATAGGCCAAACAGGCCAAAAACAAAAACAACACATGGGCCAAATAAGCCAAAGGCAATAATAACAAAAAGGCCACATGCAACGCCAAGTATGCCCTTCAACAGCAAGGGAGGGATCTTTGGTTTGTGCCTGTGACAACCCATGGACTCCACGCGCGAGTTCGCAAGCCAACCGCTCTCTTTCCTACCGGGCAGGCCGGTAGTGCGCAATGCAGTCGGCACTCAGCAAGGGCAGTTTGCACTTTTTGCTCCCCAACGATTCCTTGTGATTGCTTGCTGGAAGGACCCCTCTGCAAACATGTGTTCAACTTGTGGGTTCAATACGGAAAAACCAACTTGATTTCCCGAAAAGCTAGTCGAAAGATCCAACCCAATAGCAATCAAGCTAATGCGGGGACTATCAATCGAAACTTTACACTTCACATACTCCCTTAACTCCCGAACCTTTCCAGCTCCTTGCAGCTTCCTCTAACAAGTTCCATGAAAAGGAAAATTAGTCGAACCTTAATTACCCAGTGCTGTGTGAGCCACCAAAATAGTGCCGCGTGCTTCCCCCGAAACTAACGGCGGTCACGTGGCACGTGGACTCTTGCCCTACCACCTGTTTGAAGACCACCCGGCGAAGGAGCTGTAAACTGCTTCAGAGGATGTAGCCTCCCGCCGTTTTCACGTGGAAGTGTTCGACGTTTCGGGGTGTGGCTTGGACCATTCTCCTTTAAAGGGACCCCCCAACATCAGGGTCCGCATGTAATCCCATCCTTTGGCTGAAGTGGGGCCCCAAATCCGCGAAGATTTCAATGGCCACGGTCAAGGAGCTTGGAAATGCCGTTTTCCCCAGAATTGGGCATACAAGGCTATGCAGACTCTGCTGACAAGATTCGCTACTTATGTCGGCCCATGCCCTCCCCTTTAGACGCGAAAAGTTTGGAACATTTCGCCCGCCAGAAAGAAAAAAAAACAACGAAATGGGCCATATGAAACGAACCTTCACTACGGGTGGCGGTGCATCATAGTTTGCTAAGTATTGACCTTTGTGGGAGATTCCACTCAAGGTGGGGCACCACCTTCATCTGTATCATGCAAGCAGCGACCAGAACTCATTGACCTTTGGCTCTAGTAAGAAAACAAAACACAAGCAAACAACTATTGACTTTCTGCTACATAATCCCTCTCAAACCCAAGTCGGACCTACTAAAATGGCCCCAAGAATGGCCATTTTTCTGGGCGCTGCTCTGAGCAGATGCGTTCCGACCTTGCTGCCTTGCATTGCGATGCCCCCCTGGGCCACGAAGCAAAGGCCCGAGAGAGAGACCGCAGGATTCACCCAAATTGTTTTGGTGTTTTGAAGGGAAACCAAACTAGTCCAGATTGGGGAAAACACACTGGATGCGGAAACAAACTAGTCCAGATTGGGGAAACAAACTCGTCCAGATTGATTTCGAGCAAGAACGAACAATCTTGAGGGATCTTGGAAGCGGCGACCAGGTGTGGAAACCAAGATGATCGCAATCCTCGAGAAGCGGCTTGGGATTGCTCTACCACAGGGTGCCAAATATGTTTTTGTTTTAGGGAAACCAAAAGTAAAACCTCTAGTTATCTATGTTTTTTTGGGAGTTGCAAAGGCCAAGAAGGAGACCCGGTGCTCCGTGAACGAAAAATCCTTTCCGAAGTGTATTCTGGGATCCCAGAAAAGGCATCCCCTTGTGAGCCTCAAATGGATCCATCGTACCCCCAGTGAACCTCCCAATCCAACCACTAAAATAGGTTCTAAAACGGGTGGTGAATTCACCTAGCCCAAAATGCTACCGTTGGTTTCGACCCACAGCCATATGAGTTTTGGAGCGGAGCCCAGAGGTCACAACCCTCTTAGTCATAGCTTATAACGAATCGACAGGAAAGCTCTCTGGCCTTTGCTGTAACGGCCCTAGTCTACAGAGCTCACCGCGTCACCTGGCGAGAGACGCCACTCAGCGCATTTTCTTGGTGCTCCGCTTTGAACGCATCCTGACCGAATCCAGTGTGACGCACACCCAGAATGTGTTTCTTGTTCTTTCTCTTTTTCCTATTTCTTTCTGGGGGGGGGGGGCGAGGTGGTACTATAGACTTTTCTCTTTCTTGCGCATGTACGGATATTCCCTGGAAGGAAGCTTCGAAGCCGGATGCTTTTGTCGACCGAAGCCGGTCAAACAACTTGCTGGTGCGATAGGTAGGGAATGAGTTGGAATGACCCCCACAAACCAACAAAAACATGATTTCCTTCATTCGGGAATCCCCAAAACTCATTCCCAAAACCCCGAACGAACGGGTGATTTCCTATCGCACCAGTAAGACAATGGGAATCCCAGGCACGCCGTTCTTCCAACTTCTTGATCCGCTCTCAACAATCAGCTGATCAGAAGGCTTTTGGCGCTCAAATGGTTGGATTCCTGCTGGCTTTCCTTTGAAGGCACCCCAAAGAAAGGATACCCCAACCAGACGGAAGACGGAGATACGAGTCCGAGCTGCCCAGCAGTTGCATGCTTGAAGCCATTGCAAGCTTAGGGCCAAAAGGTCAGCTGTTGGGGGTGCAGGGCCAAAACTGACTGAGGCAACCATGCCGAAAAAGCTCAGTTGCTTTCTGCTCCCCTGCTAGAAGTTTGACCTTTGGCGGTTTAATGGAAAACCCAGTAGTTGGCAAAAAGTTCAAGTCCTAACATCCACGCAAAATGCACCAAAGAAAGGACCTCAGTTGTTCGCTTTTTCAGCATGACTATCAATGCCGTCGACCAGCGAGGCTGCTGTGGCACAACCGCTTCTAGAATCCGCTCGCGGGATCCATGTCGAAACAAAGCTGGGTCCTCTCTCTCGCCACAACTTTGCTCCGCCAAAAACCATTCTCCGCCAAGATCGACCCTGGGAACTAAACCATTCAAGGTGCCCGCGCAAGAGTGAAGGTTCATCGGGGACCCGCAACGAGCATCTTACGCTTGCGAAGGCAGATGAGAGGTGTCTCTTTGTTAGGGTAGACCTTTCGTGCGGTCTTGAAAAGAAACCAAGAGGAACCCACCATTTGCGGGGGTCACCTCAAAAATGACACACCCATCTACTAAGCTGATGCCAAGCTGATACCAAGCCAGCAGCTTAGCAAGCGGCTTAGCAAGCGGCTTAGCAAGCGGCTTAGCAAGCGGCTTAGCATTGTGGCAGCCAAAAGCAAAAACATCCCGTGGGGGGTCCCGCAATTCCATTTATTCAGTCTTCACCACAAAAGGGAAAATGGCTCACCCCAAATGGAACTTCAGGGGTCGAAATCCCCTCCCCCAATTCCATTTTGAAGGGGCTGGCTCCGAGCTCTCTCGACTGGGAGCTGGGCCGAGCTCACTCATTCGCCTCCCGCCTCAGCTTGAGCCGCGAAAGGCGTCGAAGGTGTGTTTCTCCAGATCGGAATCGGTACCCGGTTGCGAAATCTGCGAAGCCCTGCTAAGAGTTTAACTTTTGGCGGTTTAATGGAAAACCCGTTAGTTGGCAAAAAGCTAAAGTCCTAACATCCAAGCAAAATGCACCAAAGGCTTCCTCGCGGTTTCCCTACCAAATCAAGTCTGATCCTCAGATCCCCTGTTAGATGTGAATCACGGTTCGGGGGTGAAATACGGAAACCCCACCCAAGAAACCCGCTGCAAGCCAACTAAAAAAAAACAAGGGGCCGGACGATTCGCCCAGCGGTTCCCCGAAATCGGGGCCTTTCCCAGGCGCTTCCAAACCGCCTGGTTGGTGCCACCCGGCACAGAAAAACATTCAGAAAGAAAAGATGTTGCTGAGACGAGATATGCTGAGACGGTCTGGGAGTTAGCCCAATGGTGAGTAACCCTATAGCAGCCTTAAGTGGGTTACACCAAACCCACTCGGCGAACTCCCAGACCAGCTAAGTGTGTCAAAATTCGGAGTTTTTTGGTTTGGCTCAGATTGAAATGCTGGAACCCAAGCCCATAGCTCGTTTGTACCCGTTTGTCTCCAACACCCCAAGCCAGTGGTTTGCTTTGGTCTCTCGAAGCAACCCCCAAAAAAACCTACCTTGAAAAAATGATATCCCCAGAAACTGACATGGCCCCAGCACGCCTTTTCGCTCCTCGCCAACGAAAGCTCGCGCGAGACGCGCGCTTCGCTCACGCACTCCAGTGCCGGCCCGCACTGTGCGGGGCGGGCAGGGAAGGGGGAGGGGGGGGGATCTGTGATTCTTTTTACCACGGCTTTGCAATGACACCCATCGGATACTGTGGGTGAGGCTCTACTGACTTTGCAGTGCAATGGATCCCTCTCCACTCTTCGTTTGGCGGGGCCACGTCACCCCGAAACTCGCTGAAGCTGGAGTCGCGCCCCTTTCGATTCGATTGGCGGACGCGGCAAGTGAGCAACGCCGCTTCGGTGATGTCCCTTCCGGGTGCAAGAGATTGTTGTGTTTCAATCCGCCTAGGGTCGTTTTTTTTTTTTTTCAGTTGATGCCCCTCATGAATTCCAAACAAAACGCTGGCGCGCCGTCGCGCATTCCAAATCTCAGAGTCTCCAGCCTGCCGCCGAGAACGCCGGCCGGGTTTGGACGATGGCAGCCATCACCCCATTTCGGCCGTGCCGTGTCTTTGAAGGCCCACAACTTACTTGGATGTCGTTTAGGGAAATCAAAAAGAAAGCACCCATCTCAAGTGGAGAACTCACATGCGGCAAAGAAGCACGGCTTCTTGAAGCCGACACTTTGAGGCTGAGAAATTCTGGGCAGAACAACAGGGGGCCAACCTCTTGTTTAAACATGTTCAAATCCAAGAACTTGCAATGGCTTGGGGTATGCTGAAAAGGTATGCTCAAGAGCTATTGGATCAACCACTATTGTCTTACAGGGCTACCCGTTTTCAGATCCCTGGCTAAGAAGTGAATAACATTGGGTGGGTGAAATATGTTGAAACGACCGGACACACCCCACAAAAGAACAGCTAAGAAGCCAAGGAACCGCATGCAAATACCACCCAAAGCGGGTCTCCGGTGCCCTGGGAGGTTCAACGGGAAATGGAGGAAACCACCTCTCCTCCAAGAATGGCCCTGGGACCCAATTTGGATGCCAATCCCTAGGTAAATAATGATGGTTGTATGGCTGTGGGTCAAAACCCCGTACCCCCAGTGAACATCCCAATCCAACAACTAAAATAGGTTCTAAAATGGGTGTTGCACCCATCCCAAAATGGGATCCCATTGGTTTTGAACCATGGCTACATGAACCCCCCAACCAATGCTTTCATGGTGGCCTGCCTGAACCCTGCCGGGTCGGCTTCCTTTTCACGAAGTCACATGGTTGTAGGTCAATACCAATGGTACCATTTTGGGGGTAAGTGCATGTAAAATAATATTATAAGCTTATTTATAGTCAATATACCACCATTTTGGTGTATTTTAGTGGTTGGATTGGGATGTTCACTAGGGGTACGGGCTTTTGGATTTTGACCCCATGCCCACATTGCTCGTGGGAAACTCCACAGTGGAAGTTGGTCTCAACCCAAGCTGGGTGGCTGTGGACCCTGTTGACACGGCTTCATTTTGCAGACCTCTGACCAAAACAGGGCGGTCTCTGCCTCTTTTTGGTTGGGTTGAAAGGGGAAACCCAAAGGAAAACCACAATTTTGTTTTGGGGGTGCAAAGAACAGTTGTTGGAAGTGACTGGAAATACACACAAACTCGTCCAGCACATAGGTGTCCTTCTTGGGAACATAGATGGCCCTGGTAGTTGATTTTTCGACCAAATCAACCAAAAAGAGGACACCTTTCCCCCCCTTCCCAACCGCCGCAAAAACGCCGCGATCGCCTGGACACCAAATCGTCCGCCGCACTCCCCCCCGCCCTTCCGCCAGCGACGCCGCGCTCGCCTCAGCGGAACTTGGCCGCCGCGAAGCCGTCCCGCAGCGCCAGCACCGCGAAGAGCAGAAAGGAACCCGCGCTCACCGCCAGCACAAAGCGCTCGCCTCGTGAGAGACACGAGGCGCGGTTTTGTTTTGTTTTTGTTGAGGCGAAGTGAACCGAGCACGGGGCAGCTTTCAAGGGAAGCCAAAGCGGGAAACCGCTTTTTTTTCGCAAGGGGGGGGGTTCCCCCGAAAATGCTGGGTTTCCTTTTTGGTTCTCTTGAAGTCCCGACTAAGATGGGTGTTGCACGTTTTGAGAAACTCGCGTGATTGGATTTTTACTTCCGCAGGATCGGACTGGCAAGTCTTCAGAAGTATCTCAGGGTTTGATTTCCCTTTCACACCGTTCCTTCCCCTCCCCCCCCCCCCACCCCCCTGGGCCCTTGCACCGTTCCTTCCCCTCCCCGCCCCCCCCTCTGTTGCACCGCAACAAGGAACAAGGGAGCTGTCGGGAGGCACAGCCGAGAGTTCGACGCCAATGGGAAGAGTGCCCAAAGCTGCTCATTGTGAAAAAAAAATGCTGATTTTATAAGTGTGGGTCATGCTGGGGTCATTATGTTGGTTCTGTTTCTGGGGGTTGTCAAAGTCAGAAAACGGATTCGGTTGTTTCCCTTTAACCCACCACTTGGGGGGTGACTTTGATCATGGTAAACTAATGAGGCCAGTTTTGTGGGTGTGGGTCATAACTTCGGGTACCCCCAACAAGGGTTGCCAGATCGGTAAATGGAAACAAGAACTGAAAACCTGCGGCCCATATCCTGGTGGATTGATTTTAGACCCAGACCCCTGAACGAAAGCTACAGGAAATTATTCTGGGAATCCTTGCTCTTGGCTGCCCTTTGGCCCATTTGTAGAAATTCCTGCCGGTTTCTTTCACTTTCTTGTGGGTTCATTATTGTACCCACCCCCTAAGTGGTAGGCTAACTGGATTGACCCCCAACAAATAAGCCAAATCACGACCCCGGTCTTAACCCAAGGATTGCTTCAATGGGCAAAGAACAGCGGTCACTCCAAAGTTGCCCATGGAAAATTCAGCCGCCACTTTTCAAGGTTCCAAGAAGGGAAGACGGCTCGGAGACCCTGGCGTAAACACCCTCTCCCCTGCGGTTCAACCCCCAGAATGGTTGACCCAACTTCAATCCTTAGGTAAACAATGGGAAACTGTCCCCCATTTAGTGACAGAAGCCATCTCTTGGTTCCCCAGATGGTCATTCCATGTAAAGAACCTTCTGATCAGCTCCCAAATGGAGGAACCAGTGGGACCATGTAATTTCGGTCCCCAAACCGGATGGTAAGTATATGACCCCCCCAAGAAAGGAAAAATTACCCGAAGAATCCCAGTCCCCCGCCCCCCCCCAAAAAAAAAAAAAAAACAAGAGAAGGAGAAAAAAACAGGGGTTCCCCCTTTGGGGGCGTCAACCCCTGGTTTCTTCTCCCACGTTTATCTTCAACTCCGCGCGGGGAAGAAACGAAGAAAAAAACAAAAACGCGAAACCGAGCGCGGCGCTGAGCTTGGCGTGCTGCACCAGGGAGGCGGCGCAGACCGCGCTCAAGGTGAGCACCAGGAAGGCCAAGACCGAGCCCAAGCCTCGGAGTCCGGTCCCCGGTCCGAGCCTCCGAGCCGTCGGCCGCCCGGTCGCTTTTGGAGCACTGCGACCCAAGAAGTTTAGGGGATATAACATATAGGACTGTGTGGTTGTTTTGGGTCCCCGACCCCTGTTTTTGGTCGCTGTTGGACGGGACAACACGACATGGGAGAAAACATGAAAAAACTGGTATGAGGTGTGCGGAAGTTGCTTGACGTTGGAGCCTCCAGAATGGTGGGCTTTCTTTTTGGTGGTTCACAAGAACAGGTACCAACTCAACAGGCATCACATATAGGAGTGTCGCCTTTTTTTGAGGCACACTCCAAAATGGCGGGTGCTCCTTTTGGTGGTTCCTACAAGCCAGAAGAGAATAGGGTACCAATTCAATAGGACCCTCGAACACGCACGTTCTGAGTAGATTGGCCTAAAACAGGTTGAAAACTTGTTGTTTGCCACTAGAATGTCCAAACCCCACAAGTGACTAAAGTCCAGGAACGCAGGAAGTGAACCAAACTGGCACAACGGTGGTCTGTTTTGCGGTTGCAGCCTAAACCAAAAAAAACTCAAAACCAACGCCCCCCAGCGGTTCAGATCCAGAGGGTTCCGGAGCGTTCCAGGGCGGGGAAAACACGCAGGTACTCACTTTGACAACCACCAGTCGAAACAAAGGAAACCAAAAGGGAAACCGAAAGGGAAACCCATCGAGAAACACCCCCCCCCCCTGTCCCCCGCGAATGGCACCTGATCTGAAAGTCTCTTCGAGCGGCAGACTGCCAACCACGGCGCGGAGCTGTGCAAGGTGATCATCGCCACCTGCCGTCCATTCGATGGCCGTCCCCGCTGGCGATGCCCGGCCCAACTGATTCCTCTCGGTGCCCGAAAAGGGCGAGCAAGGGTTCCAAGCCCTCCAAGAAGGGTCCCCTATTTTGAGACCATGGAAATAGCAGGTCAACCTTTTGGGGCCTGGGCTAAAAGGCCAAAAGGGCAGCTTGCAAGAGAAACCTTCGAGCTTTTGATGTCGAAGTCTTAGGATGATTGGGTCTCCTTTCAAGGTTCGCATGGGATATGTGTAGCAAGGGACCCACTTTCATCGATGTGGAGTGGAGACCCTTTACATTCATGAAAAGAAATGTTCCGGAGCATGTCTGATGCAGCATTCGCCTGTGTGCGGTCACCCCACTCAGCAATGAATACGGCAAGGAAGACTCGCCAAAAGACCTCGGGTGTCCAAGGTCGTTGCGGGAGCGCGGTTTCGAAAGTGCCCTTGGCACGAGCCAGCGATGGGAAAATGTTTTCTACCATGTAAGAATATATGCTACGACATGTATACATAGATGTGAGTGTGTGTTTGCCTGTGCATATCTTGCATCTTGTATCTTAGAGCAATCCATCGTAAATAGTTTACGTATAGAACCGTGTATCTATATGGACATGTGTTTGTGTATGTGTGCATATATATGTCTGTATGTTTGCATGCATGTGTGTATGCATGTGTGTATGCGTGTATGTATGCGCGTGGGTGTGTGTGTGTGTAGGTGGATAGGCAGGTGGGTAGGCAGGCAGGCAGGTAGGCTCGTTGCTGTCGAAGCCAGACAGGAGACGCGATATCCAAAACGACTTTTCGGAGCACTGTTGTTCCGGCAGGCGTAGAGCTGAAAGGGATCTGCAACGTCGTCTGACTCTCCGCACATCACCACGGAAGATTGCAAGACGTCCCAAACAAATCAAACCAGTTGCAAGCTTGGAGCCGACGCCAGCGAAACTCGGTGAGCGCCGCACGCTGGTTGCCTGCGCAAAGCAAGGCTATCCGCTGGGCCAGCAGCCCTGCGTCACAGAACAGCATTGGTGTAGGTCTCCAGGCGGTGTGTAAGAGGGCTTCTGCTTGTCTGTTGAGCTTGCCTTCCCAGCCGTCACCCGGCTGCCAAACTTTGCGCTTATCCAGCACGTCTTGACGTATGTTCCACACAGTGGTCCGGGCGATCGGGCGATGAGCTATCTGCGCAGCAGCTCCCCGGGAGTGCAAGCAACACCCACCTCTAACCACTTCCATGAGTGCTGTGGGTCCCGGGACAGTGTCTACAGGTGGATAAGCCTTACCCCGCGCCCGACACGTTGCGGCCTCACTGCGCAGTGTGGCAATGAGCCGCTGCCTTGGAGAGCACTTCCCCAACGTCCTCCACGTAGGATAAGATTTCCCCTGGCAACGACTTCCGCCGCAGCCCGAAGGTGGCCAGGATCTTCTCGGGAAGCTTTGCAGTCAGCCTCCGTTGCCCGTTTCTTCGCGGCCGCTCGCGCGAACTCCTTCCACTCCGCCTGGAACAACTGCACTTCAGACCGCTGCCAGTCTTCAAAGGCCGCTTTCTGCGTGGCCGCGGCCTTGCCTTTTTTGGGGCCGAACTTGGAGGACGCCGACGCCGACGAGGTGAGCGCTTTCTTTGACTTCTTCACCTTCTTTTTCTTGGCGTCCTTGCTGCTTTTGTCCTGCTTCTTGCGCTCCTCATTGTCTGGCTTCTCGCTGCGCTCGCCCCCGCAGCCAAGCATCTGCCAGCGTGTAGCTCTGCACGGAGAATCTGCATTTTTGACAGCACCAAGCGCCTTTGCAGCCATCTGACCTGCTCTGGAATCTTGTCACCCAAATCCCTGGGGCTCATTAAAGCAAGCACAAGCGGTGTTCACGAGGGGGGCCTACACATCTTTAAATGCTAATAACAATGACAACTCTCCATTTGCAAACCTGATATTCAAGACCGGAAGGCTGGTTTTGCAAGAGAAGCCGGGTCTTCCCCTGAAGAGCCGGGATTTTAGCCTGTCAACGCCCAAAGGACGGGTTTTCCCCAAGAAACGTTTTTTGCACATCAAATCGCTCAGCACCGTTGCGACAAAAACGCGCTTGCGTCAAACAGGGGCTGCCGAACCGCTGGCATGCGGAGGCGTCAGAGGATCCAACTTGGCGAGGAGCGATTAGCCTCATTGTGGGAACCTGGTGGGCTGGCACAAGGCTGAGGCACGTGTTGCTACTCATGTGTGAAGGCTTGCAAGATTTTGGCACACTCTCGATCTGTTCTGGCCACTAAGAAGTGTGAGCTGGGCAGCGCGATTGTAAGCCTGTCTGCCAGTGTTTCAGCGTCCCTAGAGTGGGATGAGTGCCGCCGCGCTTCTGGCAAAGAAGCACAAGGCTTGACGCATGTTTGCTTTCGGCTGCCTCAGCTGCAACTGCGCAAATTCTCCGACTGCCTAAGCTGAGATGAGTTTGTCGAAAAGGGCGACCAGCAGGAAGTATTTGCGGCTTCCAGTCAACAAACCTGTACATCCAAGAAGCTTGGACTGAACGCAGCAGCAGAATTCAAACACGCGCTTCTCTAGTAAAGGCTCGCGGCCAGATTTTGCAGCGCCAACGCAGACCAGGATGAAGTACGCAACAACAAGCGCCTCTCCGGGATGGCGTTTCAGATGTCACTGATGGCACTCCCACTTTTTTGTTACTGGCAGGTTCCGCGCTACCAAGTTGACTCAGGTGCGGGGCGGTCTTCATTTCCCCGCGTGTGTCATAAACCTGGGTCGCTGCAATTCTAATCCTTTACATGGGGGGCTTGAATGGAACTCATGCGCACATGTCTGCATGTGTTGTGCGTGTGTGCTACATGTGTGCTGCACATGTGCTGCATGTGTGCATGTGCGCGTGTGTGTCCTTATGTGCGTCTATGTGTGGATGTGTGCGCGCGTGTGTGTGTGTATATGCGTGTACTGCGTTGCAATGCAAAGTACTGTAATGCGATGTGGGGGGGAACATACTGCATGAGTTGATGTACTGTAATGTAACATAATGTTTAACGAAATGCAAAGCAATGTAATGAACGTAGCAATGTGCTGAAATATCACCACCCCCTTAAACGTCTGGACGTGGGGGGAGAAATTTTGTTTTCTTGGACGTGGGGGGGGGACCTTTTGTTATTTTAATAGGCAGGGTGCCCCGCGCCGAGCCAAGAAAGCAACCCGCCCAAGAGCCGAAACGGCAACCGCATTCTCAAACAGAATTGATTGGAGCGGGGATGCTTAAAGACTTGGCTTTTTCGGAGGGAAAACTTGAGAGAGATATAAAGAGATGTTCAGAGCCGTTTGCCACAATATTCTGCAAAAAATCTGAAAATTCTACAAACGTCCGAAACAACCTGCACAAAGAGATCCCTGAGCAGGACTCCTCGTTTTACCCATCGGCGAGCTTGTCCAGGTCTGGGACGCTCCGGATTTGTGCGCTGGTTACGTTACAAGTCATCAGCACTGGCGCACACTGGCGCCAAATGCGCATGTTTCAAAAGAGATCCCGCTTCACCCGGCCAGCCACAAACTCTGAGATCACAAGCGCGCCAGCTTCGGTGAGCTCATCCACGAGCAACATCCCTCTCGCAGTCACCTGCCATCCGGCAGCCACAAGGCGTAGCGTAAAAAGACTAGCCCTGACACACCCGCGCCCATCATAAGCAAGAGACAATGTCGGCCGTTGCGCGGTTTACAAGGAACCGTGTGCGACTGTCCACTATCAAGCCTACTCGAGGACAAGGGCGCCGAAGACTTTTGAACTTTCTTGGTCTGGCATGTCTTCACGGACTCCCCGAAAATGACTTCCCCAGAACAGGAAAGGTTGAAGTGGGCTCCTTGCGGCCTCCCTTTGGAGCCCCCTATACCCCCTATTAAAGGAAAGATCGTTTCGCAGGGTTTCCTTGTGGTTTCTTTCGGTGTTCAACGCAGATGAGGCCCGATATTCGCAAGCAAACAATTCAACCTTCACCGGGCCTATGCATCCTGACAGCAACCTTCAACATGTGCTGCCCGCTTTCCGAAAAAATAGAAGGGTTTCCCCACAAACACCCTCAAGCCCTCAACTTAGCCCGTGGCACAAAGGATGGTGCCCCTTGGTTTTCCCTTAAAACCTTTGCAGCCAAGGGTGCTTTTCTTCGTTTCCCTTTCACACCTCCGCACACCGGCGTAAAAAAGGATTGCCTTGCCATGTGGTATATGCTGGGGACCACGTCGTGGTTGCCTTTTTCGACGTCAGCGACTCCACACGACACCAGGCCTGGCACGCGGACAGCTCGCCCAGCACCGACCCGATGGTGCAGAGGGCATCCACAGATTAACAAACAGGACGCCGCAAATAGGGCGTTTGTTTCACATGTTGGGCCACGCCGCTTGATGTGAAGTACGGAAGTTCCGCTGGCAAACAAATGGGACACTACAGGCTTTCCTTGCCTCGCTCGTCGAGTGTGTATGTGTATGTGTGTATGTGCGTGTATGTGTGTGTATGTGTGTGTATGTGTGTGTATGTGTGCGTATGTGTGCGTATGTGTGTGTGTGTATGTGTGTGTATGTGTGTGCGTATGTGTGTGTGTATGTGTGTGCATTTGTGTGTGTATGTGTGTGTATTTGTGTGTATGTGTGTATGTGTGTATGTGTGTATGTGTGTATGTGTGTATGTGCGTATCTGTGTATGTGTGTACGTGCGTACGTGCGTACGTGCGTACGTGTGTCCGTGTGTATGTGTGTATGCGTGTATGTGTGTATGTGTGTATGTGTGTATGCATGTACGTACATACCTGTATATATTCATGCAAGCATGCATGTAATGTATGTAATTCATGCAATGCGTGCAACGTATGTAGTGTATGTAATGTAATGTATGTGATGTATGTAATGTACTGCAATGTTTGTAATGTATGTGATGTATGTAATGTACTGTAATCTGTGTAATGTATGTAATATTTGTCATGTATGTAATGTATGTGACACTATGTGATGTATGCAATGTATGTAATGTTTGTCATGTATGCAGTGTGTGTGATGTAATGTAAAGTGATATAACTTATATAATGTAATGCAACGAACGGAATGCAATGTGATGTACATGTTTGTGTCTGTGTCGGCATGCATGCATGTAATGTGTCTGTTCATCTGTCTGTTGCTTGCTTGGAAGGGGAGCAAAAATTTAATTTTTAGCAGGTAAGTGGGGATTTCCTACTAAACCACAATAAGCAAACATGTAAACTGCCCAACGACAACCATGGTATGTTGCTTGGTTGGTATGGATGGATGGATGGATGGATGCATGTGTACACACCGAGTCTGACGCGTGAGGCGGCCGGTTTGGATGCGGATCCGAAACCGATTGGCTCCGCGGGTCCGAAGCTCAAAGTCCCCGGTGCGGCGCAGGAAAAATTCGGCAAAACTGAGCTACAAAGACTAAAGAAATCTGAAAGGGAACCGATGGAAGGCCAATGAAAACAACGAGAAATCCCACATTCAAAACCAAAAGAAACAAACATCTGGTTGAAAAACAACCTTCGGTTTACAGTTGGATTCAGTACAAAACCCCTTTTTTGGCGGGGGTTTTGGTTTCGAGCTGGATTTTCGAAAAATCCAAACGCCCTGGATTTTTGAACAGCTTCAGAAAAAAAAAGCCGCTGGATTTTTGAACAGCGTCCGTTTAAAAAAAGAGAGAAGAAACAAGGAGAGCCGGGAAACCCAAAAACCAAGATGCGAAAAAATATTTGTGAATGACTGTCAGCGAACTGCTTGCCCAAGCAGTTTGCAGGCAGGAGCTCGTCGGCGACACAAGCACCATTGCTGCTGCGTGGATTATGCATTTTTGCTATGGCCCCTTGGAGGGCTCCACGGACAATTGGGTCTTTGCAAGCAGCAAAAGCTCTTAGGTGGCAGCCTTGCACTGAGCTGCAAGCATCGGACCAGAGCAAGAGAAATGCGAATCCAGGACAGTCGAAACTACATCGTTGCAACAAGCCATGGTTTGTCACGTTTTCTCGGAGCTTCTTGCCGTTTTTGGGATATAAGGTGGTTCAGAGGGGACGGCGGCCTGCTCGCGCCTTTCCATGTAATATGGGCACATCGAAAGGTGCGCGCGGCGCGAACAGGCTTGCCCGACCTTGCCAGCGTTGGATGGTCCGCCTCCGCCAAGCCAAATCCCACCGGCGCACGGATGACCTCAGCTCATTCTCGCTGCTTTCCTGGAGCCAACTCCCACCGGCGCACGAACGACCGCGCCTCGTTATCGCTGCGCCTCTGTGGACCAAAGCCCACCGGCACGCTGCCTCCAGCACCTCTCGTCACCTCGGCGCTGGTAGAAGCAAATCCCACCAGCCGCCGTCACCTCCATCCTTGCCGCCTCCGCCAAGCCAAATCCCACCGACCAAATCCTACTGGCACGCGGCCTCCAGCACCTCGGCGCTGGCTGCATCCGCAGAAGCAATCCACCGGCACACGCCGCCGTCACCTCCATCCTTGCCGCCTCCGCCAAGCCAAATCCCAGCGGCACACGGCTGACCCCAGCTCGCACCTCGTTGTCGCTGCTCCTCTGTGAACCAAATCCCACCGGCGCGGCCCCCAGCACCTCCCGTCACCTCGGCGCTGGTAGCATCCGCAGACGCAAATCCCACCGGCACACGCGCCGTCACCTCCATCCTTGCCGCCTCCGCCAAGCCAAATCCCACCGGCATACGGCTGACCCCAGCTCGTTCTCGCTGCTTTCCTGGAGCCAACTCCCACCGGCACACGGACTCCAGCACCTCCCGTCACCTCGGCGCTGGATGGCAATTCAGCCGGCAGGCCGCCCGTTCGGCCATTTCCCGGCCAGTGGCGTTTACACGGCATGCTGCAAACATGGTACACTTCAGGCCGAACCCCTGCCGATCCTCGCTCCCTCGCGGTTAGACAACTAAACGAGAACCCAACCCCAGAGGGTTTTTGTTGGGTAAAAACGCAAAAAGCACCTCTTCGGTTTCGAGTCGGATTTTCTCCGGCCGAACGCGCCCCTGGCAACGGCCAAACCTTTTCGCATTTGCTTTTTGGAGCCGAAGGGGCGTCTTTCCAGTCGCTGTCCTTCTTCTCCCCCAGGGTCTCTTTGGCCTCCGAGCTCCTCGCCGCGTTCAGCGAAGCGGAGGTGGGGTGGGGTGGGGTGGGGTGGCTGGTGGGGAAGGGGGCTGGAAAAACCCGGCGGTGCGCAGAGCCAACCCGGAGATATTGTGCTTTTATGATTATTGTTTTTTTCCCGGTGCGACCTGGTTGAATTGCAGCTTGGAAAAAGGACTCCCAACCTTTTCGGCTCTTTTTTTGCATTAGGGGAGGTTTTTTGGGGATTCCTCGGGAAAAAATGAAGCTTTTCTTGGTTCCATGCCGAGTCAATTGGGCCCTGCACGCGCGGGCTTGTGCTTGCTTGCGCGCGGGCGAGCGCAGCGCGTGTGGCGCTCTTACGTTTGCTTTTTTGCTTTGCAGTTGGATGATTTCTCCTCTGCTCGGCCATCTGTGATCATTGGGTCAACTCAGAACCAAATCTCAAGCACCCGCAAACGCGCAAACACAACTCATCCCCTTCTGCGCAGGGGAACCCCGAATACATCGGATTACTCTTGGCGCCTCAAACTTGAAGCTCTAGATCCTAGCCAGGAGCCCGATTCCAAAGGGTAGGGGGAAAAAGAAACATGCGGTCCAAACTTCATTTCAGCATGTTAGGTAAGGAAGGCGCGTGATTGTCCAAGAGGTTCAAAGCTGTAACCAGCCAAAGTCCTGGTCCTTTTCTTCTAGTTGCTTCTTCGCCCCCTGGAAAAAATCAGCAAATACTTCCAGCAGTGAAATCGATTCCCTTCAAAACCAGCAGGAAGAACAAACAAACACTAAAAAACTTCAAATTTCTTCAAATGGATGGTTTTTATAGGCGCCTTCTCCTCGTCCCCAGCAAGGCTCCGAAAAACGGAGCGCAACGCGGCTCGCGCTCCTCTCGGCGATGACGTCGTCGGACTCCGCGGTGAGCAGCTCGATGAAGTAGGCGCAGGCCAAGAAGAAGAAGACCGCGGCGGTGGAGAAGCAGAGCGCCTCAGCCGGAGCCGGGCTCCACCGGTGCGCCCTGGGCTTCCCCAAGGAAAAAGCGATGGGTCAAAAGGTCAAAAACCCGGTAATACTTTTCAGGGTTGTAAGATGGGTGGTGAATTAATTCAACCCCAAAATGGGATCCCATTGGTTTTGACCACCGCCAAACCAAAGCCCAGGGCTGGAAATGACTTCCGGGGTTTGGAGGGCTAGGGATCCTCCTGATCCCAAAGCGATGGTTCTAAAATGGGTGGTGAATTCACCCCAAAATGAGATCCCATTGGTCAGCCGAAGAACTGGGCTTCATCCTTGATCCCTGCCCCTCATCCAAACCAAAGCCCAGGCGGTGGAAACGACTGTGATACAAGAAGGGCGAAGAAAGACTCAACCAAAACCTTTCGTCTTGGGGACGAGAACGCAAAGGGCATTTTCCGAAGACTAAAGGGGGAGAGTCCAAAGACTAAACCCCCATATAAAGATTCCAAAGACTAAAGGGGCGTTTCCTTCTGTGATACAACCAGAAGGGCTTACACACTAAACCCCCATGGAAAAAGGGGGAGATTCGCGAAGATATCACAGCCCACCCTGGAGCGCCTGGATGGAGAAGAACTGGGAGATGGCCACACCTGGGCGGAAACGGTTGCCAAACATTGAATAAACCCAAAATGTCACGGTTACCCGATCGGTAAATGGAAACATGGAAACCAAAACCTGTGGGCTCCTGGTGGTTGAATTTGATGCATACCCACCGGTATGGGTATGGCTCTGTAAGCAAAAATCGGAGACCGACCCATTTCAAAGCTTCCAGCACGGCGCCCAGCACGGCGGCCAGCAAGACGTGCAGCGCTAAAGCCAAGAAGGCGCCGCAGAAGGCCAACTTCCTCGGTGTTTTGACATCCGCAACCAGAGATCGTAGGAGATGCAACCATTGGGTTCGTACTGTGGATGGACGAAATCCATTTCGCACCACCTAAGAACCATGGTTGAAACCATTGTTTGTTGGTATTTACAGGGCAATCGTTATCCCAGGGTTTCTTAGGTGGTGCAGGATTTCGTCCATCGGGAAGGGAAGAGCAACTTTCAAGTGGTTGGACATAGAAATCCAACCTAAATGATTTCCAGCGGGTACCAAAAAACACAGCTATGGGTAGCGGGGGAGTCTTGAAAGAACCAAAAGGACTAGACCTGTGCAGACGACCAACAGACTGACGCGACTCACCAACTGATCGACCAATCGGACCGACCGGTCGAAAGGCTGTTCGGCCGAGCAACCAAGCAAGCAAGCAAGCAAGCAAGCAAGCAAGCAGGCAGGCAGGCAAGCAAGCAAGCCAGCTACCAGGCAAGCAAGCTACCAAGCAACCAAGCTACCAAACAACCAAGCAACCAAGCAACCAAGCAACCAAGCAACCAAGCAACCAAGCAACCAAGCAACCAAGCAACCAAGCAACCAAGCAACCAAGCAACTAAGCAACCAAGCAACCAAGTAACGTAATAAGGTAGCCAAGCAAGCAACCAATCAACCAACCACGCAAGCAACCAACCAACCTACCAGCCTACTAACCAACGTACCTACCTACCAAGATACCTACTACCAATCTTCCCACCCACCAACCATCAAGACATGTCCAGTATACCATGCTGATTCACTTCCAGAGCACCTCGTGAGCACAAACAGGGTAAGCAGGGGCTCGTTCTATTTCCGTTTTTAGCCCATGTATGTGGGGTTGATGGTTTTTCTTCAGAGCACCCTCTTTAGGCTTTGTTAGGAGGAAATTCGAAGGAAACCACCCATTTCTATTGGTTCCCTATTTTGACAAACACATGCCCGTTTCAACGTCATCTTTTGGTCCACAATCAGATGAGCTTGGTCATGGCGGGGTGATGTTCTAAGGCGGAACTGGTGCCCTGGCAAAAAGGAATCGAGCGACACCCCCGAAAGGCCCTCTTTGCTTGCACAGTGCGTTCCATTCAACGACTGGTGGGCGAATGTTGTGAGCACAGCCCTTTGAGCCAACAAGAGGTTAACGGCGAGGAAAGGAACACACCATATCTGTTTTCCAGGCTTGTCAGGGGCTGCAACCTTTTCTCTCAGGCTGCTTGATGCAAAACGGGGCTCCGGGATACGAATCCCAACGGGCTCCCCCTGGCACAAATTGTGCCATCTATTTGGCCGGGTTATTTACCGGCTCTTGCAAAAGCTACAAGCCCAAGCCCTTCTCGCTCTTCTGCTTGTAGTAGGCCTTCCTCATCTGGGTCATCGTGATGCCCTTGCCCTTGTTGTCGTGCTGGAACTGGTTCCAGCTGGTGTTGCACCTCTTCCGTGCTGTGGAGCCAGACGCCTCCGCACGACCCTTCTCCTCCTTCCTGATCGTAGACCCGTGATGCTCCTGCTCAAACCCCAAATCATCTTCTTCGAGCACCACCCAGGTCCTGCCCCATTGATCATGGAGCTCATCAACCTCACGTTCCACCATAATGAAGTTCCTCGGGACTTCTTCCACCTTGATTTTCCTCAGCCTTTTCACACATCCCCCCGCAGCTCCAGCGGTTTCCTTCGCCAGCCACAAGGCGCCAATCACCATGAGGATGATCCCAGTGGCGATCAAGACGTCCACCTCGTCGACCTCCCAACCACCTCCGTGCGCCATCGCCTTGCCCACCAGGTCGGCTCCAATCACCGCCAACAGCTTCGCCTTAACCCCCAAGCATGAGCTGCTCGCCGCGATCTCCGGCTCCTTCTGGTTCACTCCGGCTTTCTTCACCATCTTCTTCCCGACCGGCATGCCCAGGTCTTCCCTGAATCGCTCGAAGGCCTGGCCATTCAGCGATTTCGTCACGCCGTCCGCCACCAACTGCTTTCCTGACAGGTGCGTAAGTGACCACCCGCCATCCTCCAGCGCCCACCGCAAAGATGCCGCCCGGATCCTCAAGTGCCTCGTCCGCCAGCTACCTGACCCGTTCGACGCCAGGGCTATTGCCGCGACGTTGTCCCCATAGATCCTCTTCTGGGTGAGCTGCTCACCCAGGATCACCTCCAGCAAAGCGGCTGTCGCCCTTCCCGCCACCAGCGACTCGCAGTAACCAATCAGTTCTGCCTCCGCCGTTGACTGGGCCACAAACGGCTGCTTCGTCGCCTCCCAGGCGATTGGCGAGCCCGCGAAGTAGACCAGGATCCCCTGCACGCTCTTGTGATCTCCCGCCGTTCCATAGCTGATGTCCGAGAACACCTCCAGCAGCTTGTCATGCCGCTTTACGCTCAAGTGGTCTCGGGCTCCCCAACCAGAAACCTTCGTGTACTGGAGCCCCACGTCGATCGTGGCGTTCACATACTTCAGCAACACCATTCCGACGTCCACAACCTGCTTCGGGCTCTTCATGTTCCTAGCCATCGTAGCGACCCCTGCCATCAGATCCGGCCTTGTCTTCGTCGCCAGCCATAGCAGTCCTCCCGTGATGGCTTGTGCTCTCCGAAGCATCGTGGGATCCGGCTCCTCTTCCTCCTCCGGCGTTTTGAACATCGGCACCTCAACCTTCTCCTGCACACCCCACTTCTCTACCAACTCCTTGGCATAGGAAGACTGCCTCAGGTCGAAGCCCTCCGCGGTCTCCCACACCTCAAAGCCGCAGTACCTCAACGGTTCCTCCGCTGACGGCCACTCCAAGCTCGACAGCGCCCACTCTTTCTCAATGCAACCCACCGCTGCAATGATGACCTCCTTCTTCCCGGTCATCAACACGTCGTCGACATAGATCGACATGAATCCCATGTGCTTCTCCACCGTCTCCTTGCCTTCTTTTCTGCTTCCCATGATCCTCCAAAGGTTCGGCTCCGGCGTCACCTCAAACTTCATTTCCCATCTGAGGCCTTCCTCATCCTCTCCGCTCCATGCCATCTTCTTGAAAGTGCTATCTCGATGCACTCCCCAGTCCTTCGGGCTCGTGGTCAGCCCATAAACCGCCTTGTCGATGATCCAGACCTCCTCCTTGCCCGCGAGTCCACATTCTCTGAAGATCGCCGGGACCTCCATGACCACCGTCTTTGAGTCATCCCTCCTCGGAGCGTGGAGAAACGCCGTGCGGATGTCCGTGCCCGCCATCGACCATCCTCTCATCGCCGCCAACTTTGCCAGACTTCTGATCTGAGTGGCATCGGCTCCAGACGCATACGTGTCTTCGTTCGCCGAACTGCTGGCGAAGTTGCCGCACACCACCCCACGGACCTTCCTCCTTCCATCAGGGGCCTTTCTTGTGCAGACCGCCTTTGACGGCAAAAACTCCACCACCCCCGGCAGCTCGTCAATCTCCTTCCTCTTTACCGGTCTCACCGCCTTGAGTTCCTCCGTCATGGCGATGTACTCCTTTTTGGCTGGAGCAACCCACTCCTGCAGCTCCGACCGCACCTCCTGCATTCCAACGGTCTTTGTGACCCACCATTCCTCCTCCAGGCGGTCCACTTCCTCTACCTTCACCTGTCTGAGCTTCACTTCCAGCTCGTTCTTTTCTCGCACGCCCTGCCTGACCACAGGCAACCACCACTCTTGGCCTTCACTCACGCCATCCAAAATCTCCATCTCTTCCGCCACCCACGTAGTAAGGTTCCCATGCAGCTGTTCCAAAGAACCGCCATCTCCGGATCCCTCATTCTCCCCCTCGACACGCAGCGTCGAAACTGCCTGTTTTCCCCGCAGTCTCCTTCTCCTCGGCGCCAGTAAGTCCGCCTCCTGTCGCTCTTCCAACTCCACCGCTTCCTCCACATCAATTTCCACCTCCGCAGGCTCCGGAATTGCGTCCGTGGTGGAGAAATACCTCCCGTCACCACAGCTCCTCACCCAGTAGCCCCCCGAAGTGAGCGACATCGCCGCGTCTGGCCCCATCACCTGCACCTTCTCCCGATCCCACCGCCAGTCCTGGTATCGGTCGGTCCAAGCCTTCTTCTTCACGTAGGCCACCGCGGCAAACGGCAACAATGGCTTCGCCGGGTACCCTAAGCTCCTCAACTGACTCCTCAACATTCTCTCAGCCGCATGTCGCAGTGCCAAAGGCCACAGCTCCACCTTCTCCTTTGAGGCGCAAAGGATCGTTCTGGTAGCCCTCTTCAACGCCCCCACGACCTGCTCAGCTCGGCCGTTTTCCTTGTAGCTGTCCCCCGGCACCGTCGTCTTATAAATGCCTCGCTCCTCCGCAAACTTCCGGATCTGTGCTGAGACCAGCTCCCGTGCCCTATCCGAGTGCAGTCGCATCACCGGTAGTCCCAACGCCCTCAGCCTGGCATAGATCCGGGCTATAGCCGGCAGCACGTTCATCGCCTTGCGGTCCTCCACCGGCTCCGCAAACACCAAGTTCCGAATCTTGAACTTCTTCGCCTCCTCGACCTGCTGCCTCCATTTTTCCAGGTCTCCTTCATCCTTTTCCCTCTCCTTCCCTTCCGCTTCCACCTCTTCTTCTTCACCCGCCTCTAGCGGTTGCATGGCTTCGTCCACCTCCGGTAGAAGATCTTCTTCAGCAGGTAGTTGCTGTTCCTCCTCTTCACGGAGCAGCGACCTCCCTGTCATGTCCACCGGGTAGGTGTACACCCCCACAAGGAAGTAGGCCACCTTCCCCTGTTGATCGACCCCCTGCTTCAGCTTCCCGGAGAGGTCCACCGACAACGTGAATGCCTCAGGGTGGGTGATCCTCTGATGTGGTCTCCCCCGGCCCTGTGCCTGAACACAGGCTTTGCAATCCCGTCTCGCTGGAAGGTGGTCAATTGAGGAAGTGTTGCTTCCACTTCACCATCTCCTCAGGCTTCAGCGGCTTCATCTGCGGTAGCTTCAGGTGCTCCTTCACCGCCTTCATGATCTCAAGTTTCAATCCCGGCGCCCAGCAAGCCCATGTCTTTGACTGCTGGATCCTCTCCTCAATGCTACCCTTCCAGTCCTCCTCCCCCGATCCTGGGCCATTCAGTTGGTCCAAATGGTCCAGGTACGGCACGTTCAATCCTAGGGTCGTCGGCTTCCTCCTCCTGTGCCCCAACGCCCCTTGTTCCATGCGGATCTTCTTCATCTCGTACTTCTCCGCGAAGGCTTTCCACTCCCGAAACCTCCACACACTGCCTTCGTCCGGGTTGTTGTCCTCCCGGTACTCCCCAGGATCGCGCGGCTGTTCCTTCGCGAACATCACCCTGCTCTCCGTTGATGCCTGCGCCACCACGTGCAGAGTCATCATCCTCAGCCACAGCACCGCATCCCCCTGGACCATTTCCCGCTCATAGGTCGTCAACCCCTCCTTGCCATAGGGCTCGGTTTCCGACCGCACTGGTCTTGGTCCCGGAGTTCTCGTCCTGCACGCCGACACCGTCCTGCATGGTGGACCACCCAGAACTGCCTTGACCTTACCGGTCCTCGCCAGCTTCAGCAGGTACGCAAACACCTGTGGTCTCAGAAGGTCCTGTCCTGGGTCAATGGCCATGTCCACGCAAAGCACCGCCACGCCACCCCCTTCCAGGCCTTCTATCCACTCCTTCTCATTGGCTCCCGCGAACAAGTGGATGACCAAGCTTTCCGCCTTCTCAAACGTTCTCCTCCTTCTTCTGTTCCACGGCAACGACTCTCCATCCACGTCCATGTCCGGGATCACCCTGCCGATGATCTCGTCCGGCACTTCCGACCAAAACTCCTTCAGAGCCCTTGTCATCGCCAACTCCGGTTGATCTCTCAGCTCCTCCATCGGCATCTTCATCGCGGCCAACCTCATCGCGTGTTTTTCTTCCATGATTTCCATCTCGTCGATGAGGTCCAGGGCCACCCTTGCTTCCACCATCGGACAGCTGTCCACCATCTCAACCTCCAGGCTCTGGTTCCTTCTGCGAACCCGGCAATTCCCCTGCTTCCATTCCACCTCATACCCCATCAGGGTCAAGACACCCATGGGCACAATCGGCTGGATCTCCTCCAGCGTGATCAACGTCAACGTACCCTCCTTGAGCCTCATCTTCGAGGTGGTACCCTCCGCCAAGATCACTTGCGTCGGGGTTGCCGCGTTCCACTCCTCCATATCCTTACACTTCCGTAGAGCATGTGTGGCTCCACCATCCAGCAGGCCTTTGTCTGTCGTCACCATGTTCATTTCCTTGATGACTGCCATTGCCTTTGCCGAGGGCATTCTCAGCGATCTCAGCAAATGTGCCGCTTCAACCAGCAGCTCCCCCGTTCCCCCACCAGATCCACCACCGGTAGAAGACACCGTCGCCGAAGTAGGCTCGACCTCCACAGTCTGCTCGATGATCTTTTCAGATCCTCCTCCACTAGGTCCACTAGGCCCAGCTGGTCCACCACATCCTCCCCCCGAGCCGCGTCCCGGCTCGTTGCTCGCCGCCTTCACCGTCGGCTTGGCCATCTGACCTTTTCCTCCACCTTTCACCGGGCACTCCGCCCTGCGGTGCTGCTTTGACCCGCAGATCCAGCATCTCGCTGCCTTATCCTCCACCGAGTCCCAGTCGTGACTCCACTTGCACCCTTTTCCCAAGCGGCACCCCTGCTCGGAACTGAAGTACCGACACACCGCCCCATTCCCTTCTTTCTTAGGTCCAGAGGCCTCCCCGCCTGGTCTTCCAGCCGCCGTTCCCGCCGTTGTTCCTGCCGTCGTTCCGGTCACCAACGCTTTCACCTTGGCTGGCTCCACATTCATCAACCTCGCCGTGTCCATCTCCGCCAGCAGCAGCTCCGAATAGCTCCAGATACCTTGTACCGAGGGAGTGGTATCCAACCCCAGCAAGGTTCGCGCTTGGGCAACCCGAAAAGCTTGTGGTCCTCCTCGGTTGACCAATGTCGTCACCTTCTCCAGGGCCGCCGCCAACAAGGTAGGATCCGGCAATGAAGCTCCAATTTCCTGGGCCCTCATGTAGTACCTCCTCCACTCACGCAGGGACGTCGCTGCCTCCGCGTAGCCCCGCAACGGCCCCAGGTCCGTGAGCTTCCTGAGGATCAACGTCCTCTCGCCCGGACCACCCGGCTGGTATATAACCAGCAGCTTGTACAGCACCGCCGTGCTGCTGATGTCTCTGGAAGAGATGAGCTCCTTCTTGATCTCCTCCGGTATCGCCCGCAGCAGAAGAGTCACCCCCCTCTGCTCCGTCCGCACGAACCGAAGCCCCCGAAGTGCCTCGGGCAGCGACACCACGATCTGCAAGCGCTCCAGCGGCGTGCTCTTCAGCCAAACTTCATAGAGCCTCTTCGCTTCTTCCATGGTGCCAACCCACCATTCCGAGGCTCCTTGAGACAGATCCTGCATCTGCGGAGCCACCAGCGCCAGCCAATCCCCAAGAGTAAGAGGGGAATGATCGTAGGCCAGCTCCGGAAGTTCCACCTTTGCTCCAGCACCCCCGGTCTCGACCTGGTCCACCGGCCTGGTCTCTGCCTTCGGGTTCTGGTCCGAGCCGTCCCAGTAGTTCCACATCCCGCTCCAGTTCCGATACCACCAACCATTCGCTTCCGGCTGTTGGTCTTCCCACCTCGCCTGCCATGCTCCTGGCTCCTCCTCCACCCTCACCACCGCTCCCGGATCTCCATCCGGAACCTTGGTTCCACCCGGCGTCCACCTTTCTCTCCTTGTGGGTGATCTTGTCCTTGCTCTCGGCGGACTCGCCGTCCGCGATGTCGGCCTCACCACCACTGGCATCGGAGGAGGTGGTGGAGGTGGAGGTGGTCCCTGAGTGACGGCCGTGGCAATCGGCGTTTGGAACACCTCCGCAACAGGCGTCTCGAACCTTTCCTGTTCCGCCTGCTCGTACCGCTTCTTCCAAAACCACGTGCTTTCCTGCCACTTCCTTATCTCCCCCTTCAGGTTCTTGATCACCCCGAAGAGGTACTCCCGCTGCTTCTCCATTCCTTGCAGTTTCCGGCAGGCCAGTCCGTAGTTCCTTTCCATGTTCTCCGCCAAGTCCATCTCCCCGATCAGTTCATCATCTTGGTCTGCACGTTGAGCTCGTTCAGGAACCCACATCTTATGTTCATCACTCCAGACCCAGTCCAGGTCCAACCCGTGTCCGGCCCAGGTCCACCTCCTTGATGCGTCTCTACCGGATCCATCCGTTTCCGCCTCCTTCTGTCCTCCGGCGCCAAGGATTCCAGACCTCCTCACCGCTACATCCCATTCCAGTCCAAACTGATCTTGCCGATGAACTTGACCTTCACCTGGTAGTAGGGGTCGCTGCTCACGTAGTGGTTCCCGTGGTTCCCGACCTCCACCACCACGCCAATCCCTCGCATCACTCGGCCTCGGAACTGGTCCATCTCCCCGTTCCTCACCTGGCCGTAGAGCTCGTGGGGGACCCACCTCCATATTCCGAGCTCCTCCTTCTCTTTCCATTGATCTCCCCCGCATCAACCCAGGTCTCCCCGGGCCATCTGCTGACGATCCCCGTCCATCACCCGGCAGCGGATCAGCTCCTTGATGCGGCTCCCTACCATAACCATGTAGTAGAGCTGGTTCACCTCGCCTTCCTTCCCGCGGATCCTGTTCTCCACCGTTGGCTACCTCCGCCGCTCCGGCATTCTCCAGGTCCGCGATCAAGTCCCTTTTGACTTCACTCCAGAACTCCTCATTCCTGGTTCTCCCAGCAGCTTCCGGGTGGCTACCAACTCCTCGCCCTGGAAGATCTCCCGCAGGAGCGTCTCCGGCACCCGCCTCATCGTCCGTCTCCTTCCTGACCTTCTGCGCGCTTACGGTGTCCGGGACCTTGGGCAACCCAGCAGGCCTCATGGCGTTCAACTCCGCCTCCCCCACCGCCCGCGAGCTCCAGAAAGGATTTACCTCCACCCTCCGCTGCTGACGCTCTTGCCGCCCAGCATCTCCCGGGTGTCCTTCTTCTTGAAGTTCCACCTCGCCGTCCGGCTCGGCCACCAAGACCCCCGGGTCCATGCTCTGCGACCTCCGCCGCCTCATGCCCGCATCCATTGGCGCGGCGCGGCCTCAAGGCTTTGGGCTCATAACCCTTGTCAGGGGCTGCAACCTTTTCTCTCAGGCTGCTTGATGCAAAACGGGGCTCCGGGATACGAATCCCAACGGGCCAGGAAAGCGAAGGGAAAACAAGTTCCCCTGTTTGGAGACAGTCCCAAAATGTGCGGTTTCCTCTTGTCATGTTTCAGGACATTTTCTCGACACACCCGCCCTTAACTTGGCTCATGGGGTAGTCTGTTTTCATATTTAGGTGGATGATGTGCAGTTTTTATTAGCCCCGGCCTTTTGCTAGCCCCGGCTCAGCACAAGGCCTCTGACTCATCTGCCAAGCAGGTTTGGCTGGCATCCGGATCAACCGGTGCTCTCTGGGGCTAGGTTTGGGGGTTTCTGTTGGCTTGCTGAGATCTTGAGGGCAGGTCTCGGGTGTTTCAATGAACCCCAAACAAACCCAAGAGCCCATGGCAGCTAAAGCTCCGAGCGAGACCTATGCTACTGCGGAACGCCAAATGGGTGTGTCTGCTTTTAGGGGACCACACAAAATTATGTTTTTCTTAAAAACCACCAAAAACAAAGTATCCCCCGAAAAAAAGACAGACCCAAATCACAGCTGGCTGGGCTTTTGACCCATTTTTCTGGTTGACTCCTTAAAGTCATCCTGTTGCATGCACCTCCACTAAGCCATCGAGTCCACCTAAAAAGCGGCCGTCCTTCTGCTTTCCCTTCAAGACAATTCCCCCCCAACAAAAAAAGTTGCTTCACTTCCAAAAAAAAACCTCCGTCGAATTCCAGTTGAGGTACCTGTGGGCAACAGCTCCAAAATGAAGCAATCGAAACATTGTGGTGGATATCCAAAAACCCTCTCCTGTAAAAAAAAGAGAGAAAGAAAGAAAAGCAACCAACTCAAAAAAAAGAGAAGAAAACAACTCCCCACACACACACACAAGAACATTAAAAACAAAAAACAAAGTCTGTGATTTGCTTGTGCATTTTGTCCAGAAAAAATGGTGTAAACACACACACACACACCCATACACACACAAAGGGAAAAAGGGAAAATAAAAAGGAAAAAGAAGAAGAAGAAAAACGCAAAGGGGTTCGAAGGTCCAGGGCTCTGCCCGTAGTTCAGGGCGCAGATCAGCGCCACGAACCAGGTCTTGTCGAAGATCTCCGCCACCCCCACGATGCAGAAGGACCGCACCACCACATCCAGCTGGCCTCAACTCGACGCGACTCGACTCGACTCGGCTCGGGAGAGAGGTCAGCGCGGAAAATGTCTTTCGACTCGGAGCTTGCAGTTTTTTTCCTTTTCTTTTTCTTTCGGGGCGAGGTTCTTTTTGGTGGGCGGACACCCACCAAAAAGACAGGTCCCGTTGACACGTATCCGGGCAGAGACCAAATCCCTAGCTTTCAGCGGTTCGGGACAAAAACATGGGCTCACCTGGGGTCTCTGGGGGGGATCAGTGTGGCGTTTTGGGTGACCAGTTTGGCATACCAAGAGGAAGCTAAATCGTGGCCTTGAAAGGCCCATTTGTGTGTGTGTGTGTGTCTATGTTCAATGGCCCCAAACAGATGCCCAAAATGGACAAAAAGTCGGTGGGGATGAACACGTTGACACCAACTACTTTGGTTTCAACTCTTCCGGAGGATCAGTTTGGCAGCAGAAACCTACCTTCTTTGGCTGTGAAAAACGTCTGAGTCAGAATCAAAACCCGGTACTAGAATGGTCTACCCAGAACCATGTAAAGAATTCAGAAGGCGGCCGCAGCCATTTATGGTTGGGATTGGCCCTTACTAACCTTCATCCACCCGGGTTCTGATTGTGGCGAAGGAAAGCCAGCAGCAAAAACCACTCCCTAAAGATGGACACACAGAAACCAAGGGCCAGAAACTGGCGAATCGGCGCAACACCAAGAAAGGGTACCCGGAAAATATATATATATATATAATATAATATAATATATATATATATATGCCCATGTCGGAAAAAGAATCAAATGGCTCTGCTTTAATATGGGGTTGCCCCGCTTGAGTGGTTTTAAAAAAGAAACTAACCAGCAACCTCCCAAACGCCAGCTTTCGGGTTGCAAAACCCCTTTGAGACACATCCAAAAAGCCTGCCACAGCCTATCAGGAAGCCGCTTGTCCGCACATCCCCCCCCACCAGTTTTGTTTGGTGTCCCCTTTGAGACACAAATGGATGGCCTGCACACTCACCGGGAAACGCACGCAAGCGCTTCTCGTCCGGCCTGCCAAACTCTTGGGGCTCACCGTTCTCCGGTCCTCCAGCGGCGCCGAGAGCGCCGCCACCTCGGCCTTGGTGAACCGCGGTGAAAACCCGTGGGGCCGTGGCCCGGGTAGATCAAGTGGCTGAAGACGATCCGTTCGCACCACGTTCAAACCATGGGAAACCATTGTTGATATTTTTGGAGGGAATATTAGGATGTAAGTGGAAAAATGGATTTCAGTAGGGTGTAGCCCTGGCTTAAACTTTTGGTGCGAACACGACCAGCTCTCGAGATTTGACGTGATATTTGTCTTAAGACAACCTCCTCTTGCTTTCCATTTAAAGCAATTGGGGTTGATCGGGGCTGTGGGAAATGGAATCCACTTCTGTAACACAAGAAAAAGGGCCTCTCAAAGACTAACCCCCCATAGAGAGGGGATTCCCTTGTATCACTTGTATCACAGTGGAGACATCTCCTGACCAACCCCCCCCATATAAAGGGGAGATTCCCTTGTATCACAGTGGTGGTTGCATAACCCCCCTTGATCCCACAACCCTGGGGTGGAGTCTTCCTTCTTTTTCTGGCCTCTCCGGCCTCCGGCGTCTCCAAAGTGGAGTCGAGCACCGAGAGGGTCAGCCCCGCCGCACAAAGCGGCAGAAGCAGCAGGCCGCGCATGGCGCGGGCGAACGTTTCGATCTCGGATGGGCGTGAAATCCGCCTTGGAGCCAAGGGAAAGCGGGCGAAGGCGCGAAATAAACGGAGCGGTCTCTCTCCTTGCTTGTGGTGCTTGCTGTGGGTGGTGTGTGTCTTGCTGAAGCTTTTACACCCAGCCCCACTTTGAAACCCTAAGACCCTAAACCTGGGCTGCTCTCCCTTTCTCCTGTCTCTCTTGTCTCCGGACCAACTTATCGTTTGGGAACGAACTGAACATGACATGCCGCTGCCGGGCATGGCATTTGACGTCCCATCCAAATCCCGAAATGGAGACCCCAAATCCGGACAAAGGCTTCATCTGTCGGGAGGGCTCGGCTCCCTTTCAGGCCGAGGATTGATTAGGCTCCATGATTTTTTGCGAGTTGAAACGTCTTGTCCGCCCGCAGCTTCGGACAGTTCCCCCCTTTGCAGCAAGCCCGAGGCGACCGGAGCATGATCAGCCGGAATGCGGACCTATCAAAGCAACTCCCAGTCCCTTTTCATCCGAATGTGTTGGCGGTGGCACAGGTGGTGGTGCTGCTGTCTGAATTGTTTGCTCTTCACATGGCCGTTTCCATTCCCAAGTCAACTCGTTTCCCACATCTTGTAACTATGCATCGAAGATAGGGATATGAGAATAACACCCCAAACTGGATAGCTTTCTTTTAGCTTCTCCTCTAGGTCCTCCAGTCGAGAGCTTCGAATAAGTTGGCACCAACTTCTTTCTGTCCATTTTAAATTTTAGTAGGGGAACCCTCCCAACCCAAAAAGAAACAAACGGGTGAGAGGTCGGGCACCAATGGCTGGGACCCAGTCCTTTCAACCCAAAAACCCCGCCGTCTTGGGATCCGCGCCGGCGGCCCCGGGGCTTGGCCCTCTTCACCTGGCCACTGAGACTTGGCCTGGTGGGTGGAGCGGGTGGAGCGGTCCACTTTGGGAAAAGGTGGCTCTCAAAAATACAAACGCGAAAACAGATCGGGCGTCAAGCACGACCGAGTCCGATGGGTCTCTGACGGGTCCGAGCCGGCCTTCCGGCCCGAGTCCAGGCGAAAGAAGCCGCGGGAAGTGCCACGGGGTAAAGCACGCAACACGCCAAATGGGCCCAGCGTCCAGGGAACCTACCCCCCCAACAAAACAAACAAGAAACAAAACGAAACATCCCCTACTTATAGAAATATATATATATATATATAACTATTTAGCTGTTTATTTATTTATTTATTTAAAACCGGGAAAAAAGGAACAAACCAAATTACATCGCTTCGAGCAATCCCCGCCCTCCACATTCACGAGCTTTCGACAGTGAACACGGTTGTGTGAATTCAAGCATGGTTTTCGAGTGGCTTGGGGCCTATGACTGCTCAACAAGCTTTGCGCTGCGAGCCTTATCCACCTGTCTGCGTGTCAAACTCCACTTGTCTGCGAGCCAATCTCGAGAACTCAAACATCGGTTCCGTTAACAAAAGCCAAGCCCCTTCCAAAAAGAAACCCGACAGGGGATTAAGCGAAGTTGCTTATACAACACAAAAGCATCACCCTTTCCGAGCCTCAGGGTGCACTCAAAACACGAAGGCACCAACGTGAAATGTAAACCCAACTGCGCGCCAGGCGGGACATTAAGCAAAACCAGACTGGCGAGCTGCTCGGGATCCACTGGCGAATGCTGGCGAGCCGCTCCGGCTCGATACTGGCCAGATACTCGGCAAGATCCACCGGCAAGGGATACTCAGCAGGATACTTGGCGCGATCCACTGGCGAGCTACTCTGGGATACTCAGCAGGAACTCGGCGGGATCCACTGGCGAGCCGCTCTGGCGGGATACTCAGCGGGATCCATTGGCGAGCCGCTCTGGCGGGATACTCGGCGGGATCCACTGGCGAGCAGCTCTGGCGAGATACTCGGCGGGATCCACTGGCGAGCTGCTCTGGCGGGATACTGGGTGGGTGTAGAAGCATCGCAAACGCGGATTCCAACATACAATCTAACAACCCCTTCCTGTCAGGTGGGGAAAAACATGTGCGAGGGATCTTTGTGAGAAATGGACGAGATCCCTGGTCCTAGATCCAAGCAGAGGCGAGCGGGCTCGCGTCGCAGAGGCCACCCCCCCCTTGAGTTGAACTGAGAAACGCCTCAAAAAAGATCGGCTCAAGATAGTTATTTTTGGATAGTGACAGGTGAAAGATACCCTTCCTCCAACTCACATGGCACCTGTGGGAGGGTACCTGGAGGATCAATTTACTCTCCAAGGGGCCCTCTGTCAGAAGCCATGTTAGTGGAAGGGAGGGTAGTCTTTTTGGGATAGTGATAGGTGAACCAAAGGAATCCACACAGATTGTCGGGAGGGGGGGGGTCGCATTTTTGTTGCGCAACACCGAAATGCACAGGAGCGAAAGGCAAAACCAGCATACGCAAGGACGGTGAAGGAGCCATCTCAAAAGGGCTCCTCACATCCCCAAAAGAGATTCGGTCCAAGAGATATGTTCTGCAGGCTTGCTTGGATTGCCACCACAGACTCCCATAAACACCAGTCCGTGGAACACAATCACCAGCTGTGTCTAAAAATCGGGGCACCCCAAAACGATTTCGGGTCCGCTGGTGTTTGATTCAGCTTCCCACTAACTGGTGGCTTGGATTGGTGGTTGGGTGGTTCAGGAGGGGTCTCCCATTTAGCCGAAGTACGGGTTCAAATTCGAATCCAAGCCACCAATCCCACTCACCACTCCAAACCACCAATCCAAGCCACCAAAGAGAGGGGAACCGGGGAACCTGATTGATATGGTGGTTTCCGCGCAAAAAGTCGTCGCACGGCACAGCCAGCTCCCTGCCTTCTCAGGCTCCGGAAGCCTTGGGAATTTGTTTGGCGATTCGGACGCGAGGGAAAACCGCGAATGGGGTCCGGCCTGTTTTTGAGTTGGCACCGTGTCTTGCGGGGCGAATATTTTGGGGGTCCCCAAAGCACACAGCTTGAGTGTGATGGTTCCCAAAATAAGGAGACGCACTCAAACTGCTGTAATTATCTAGTTTCATTCCAGATGTGTCAGGCGTTCATGTTAGCAACGGACAATATAGCTTGTTTCCCAAGACAACATCCCTTGTCCTCCCCAAACAAACAGTAGACTATCACTAATAGCGTCAGTGAATGGTACATCCGAAAGGATCTGGTCTCAATATATGGGCGGCCAAATTCGATTTGACACGCCAGCGACCTGCTGCAGTCGGCTTGCTGCGGTACGCTTATTAACGAGCCACCTTTCCTTCGATGAGCATGGGAAATGAGCGCTCCCTCCCGGAATTTTGGTGGAAAGTTGAGTGAGTCCCCACAAGTTCCTCGCCAAAGTGACCATAGACCAAAGGAAAACCTCCGTTTGGGGGGGTCCCCTGAAAAAGCAGATTTCAGCAAGAGGTGAGCTCTGATTTCCAAATTGCCGGTGCCAGAGTGCGTTGTGCTACCCTTGGCCGAGCAGCCGGGCAGTGCGCGTTTGTTGCGTTGGTGCTCCTTGCTCAACGCAGCACCTTACCCCTGTTCTGTTGACAAGCTTTGTACAAACCATATCGACATACTGTGGATGGATGATGATTCCCCTGTAAATACCAATAAACAGTGGTTTCAACCATGGCTTCAAAGTGGTGCGAAATGGATTTTGTCCATCCACAGTAGGACTTGTTTCCCTTTAGTGCCCACCACAAAGTCCGAAATCCGTTTGACACCCCCGGGCCCAAGAGTGAAGGGGCCCTTCGAAGATCGCTTGTTTGTTGCCTCCGGAAAGAAAGCGAGCCCCAGGCTTGGATATGGCCCTGGAGATCAACACCCTGTACAGGGGTCCCCATGAAACAAGATATTACTCCTTAACATACCTCACCAAAAGGAAACTCACATTTGAATCGGCCCAAAAAGGAGGTGATGCTTAAAAGCACCAAAAAGGAGAAGAACAAAAACATGGGGAACCCCAAAAAGTACGCAAGGGCGTTACCAGTAAGCGACTGAGGCACGCGACTGAGGCATGCACTCGTCTGGGTCCCCTGGCGATGGTTTTAATTGCGGACGGAGAAACCCCGGGAGTCTCCGGAGAATCCGCCCCGTTACAGCTTCCCAAAAAAAGCGTGGAGCCGAATCGGTGGTTTTGGTTAGGCAATTGAGGGGTTTCCCATTCACCCACAAGAACCAGGGGGCCAAATCCGAACCAAATCAAATCCAAACCACCCATTCGCGTTTACCTGACTTTTGGTATCTCGAGGTTTGGAGAAAGCGAACACATGTTGAAGGAAAATGGTCGTCCAGAACACCCCTGGTGAGGTTCCATGTTGGTGGATAGGAGGGTATTTTGCATTGATACTCAAAAACAAGGCACTTAAGAACAAATGGATGTTTCTCATGCTGTCCCTTGTCAAAATTGTGGTCCTTCCGTCCGCTTTGAGAAACCCATGCAGATCATCGAAGTCCGGCCTTTCCCACTCATGACTCGCTCCCACTTGACGCGGAGCCGTCGATTCGGCCTGGATTCGATTCGGCGGAAATAAATCTTCGCGATGGCATGGTTTGATCCCACCAAATACAGGCATATATGGGTTGATCAATATTCCATTAAGGGCCCCAAATCACCATGAGTAACTGGTCCCATGTGGGTAAGATCATATCATATCTTTTGGGAGTCTTGCCTGATGGCCCTCCCATGTCTTACAGACCGTTCGATCAATCCCCATGTGGGTATGGGTCAAAATTAAACTACCAGGAATCGGACCGCAGGTTGAAGCGTCCATGTTTCCATTTACCGATCGGGCAACTCAGTTTGGCCTATTTTTGACCCACAGCCATATCAGGGTAGAGCTTGAACCTGAATCAAGATAAGTTCCCCGCAATGGACCTGAGAGGAGAGGCGCAAAGGGCAAAACGAGCCGTTTTCTTTTTCTCAGGGCAGCCTCAACCAGAAACCAATGAAAACCAAACCATTTGGCTGACTAAAACCTGCGGTCCCCTTGTGGTTTAATTTTGACCCACAACTATTTGACAGGTGCAAGGTGGTTTGGACGCGCATCACAGTCACTGGGCACCCCAGAACGCACGAAAATGCGGTCCATGGCTCTCTGGGTCGCCTGGAAAATGATGGATGAAATTGTTTGGGGCTTGGAAGACGATGAACTGAACACGAGTTTCATGATTAGTCTTCTTGGAAGGGTTCATGTTTCTTTGTACCAAAGATCAGCCAGCCACCATCTAGAGGCCATTGGCAAAAAAGGTGCAATTGCTGGCTCCATTGAACTCCCACTGTAGGTCCAATTTTTGTTGAGGGACATTGAGGGACCCGTCCCTGGTTGCAACTCCCATCTTTCTTTCGAGCCTTCAGCGTAGAGCCAGCCTACTCACTAGCTTTCCATACGAATTCTATCTGAGTGAGTTATAATATTTCACCAACCTGAAATAAGGTGGTTGGGGGGCTATTCTCCACATAAACCACCATTTCGGGTGAGGTCATGTGAGGTCGTGATAATTCACCCTGATAATTCGCCCTCCCACTAGCTTCCTTTCACAACCAAAACGGGCTTCCCAAACAGAAGACACACCTGAGTCATAATCGAAACCTGGTACAAAAATGATGAACCCAGAACTATGTGGGGAATTGAAAAGGCGCCCGCAACCATTTATGGCTGGGATTGCCCCTTACTAACCTTCATTTACCCGGGTTTTGATTCTGACTCACCTGGGTACGTGCCAAAATACGAATACGGGAACCCCACAACGCCCCCCCCCTCCGCCAGACAAAAAATGATGGTTCTCCGCTTGGAAACCAATCTTTAAATAAAACACAAGCCCACCTCCATCCCCCTCCCCACTCTTTAGGTCTGCGGCAGCATTGCAAGATTCGTCTTGATGGCCTCCAGGCGATCGGAATCGGAAATTGAAACAAGGCATCGGCCCAAAATGGCAAGGGGGTTTTTCTGTGGCTCCTCAAACGCCAACCAAAAGGGAACAATCCCTCCCTTTCGAGAAACCCTCAACTCAAGAACTAGTCACTCGAACTGTATTCATCGAAGGGGGCAACGACAGAAACAACACCTCGAAGAATGCTCAAGGAACCGAAAATGGCCACAACTAAATCAAAATGAAACACAGAGTCTCAAGCCGTGCCAATACCGGAAACTCTTCCTATGTTTCTTAGGTTGGGCCCCTGTGGATGCGGAGGTCAAAGGGATTGCCGGGTAGCAGACCCCCTTTACAACCACGACGCAACCAAAGTGAAACAGGCATGAAACAGGCATGGGCTTCTGTTTTGCAGCGGATACCACGTTGTGGCTTAGTTAAAGGGCCACAAAATGGGGGGGGGTCCCTATTTAGACACCTGCCCACATGCAACCAACGCCAACTGACTTCTTTGCCTTACATCCCGCCTCCAGCAACGCCTGGCTTTGCTCAGGCGTCGCCAATTGCAGGGCTCTCCTCAGCAAACTGCGGCCAAATCTGTGCCCGCCATGAAAACCGACGGGAGGGTCCTGCGCTTTAGGACTGAGATGGTTTAGTGCTGGTTTATGGTGGGCTTCTTGGGGTTGGTTCAGGGCTTTTGCGCTGGTTTAGGGTGAGTTTAGAGTTGGTTTAGGCCGTGGTTGTGCTTAGGTGGGATGGTTTAGTGCTGGTTTGGTTTGGGGGGGTAGGGGGCGGTTGGTATCGTGGTTGCTTTGGGTTTGTGAAGGGTGGGTTTGGAGCGGGTTTAGTTTGGGGGGTTAGGGATTGGTTTTGGGGGTGCTTTAGGGAGCTATAGGGTTTGCTTAGTGGGGGTGGTTTGAGGTGGGCTTACTAGCAATGGCTTTGTGCTGGTTTTGCGCGGATCGTATAATACAAACCCACTCTAAACCAGCATCAATACAGAATAATACAAACTTGGGGCGGACTTAGGGTTGGTTTGGGTGGGGTTAGGGTGGGTTTCGGGATTGGCTTAGGGTGTTTGGGGTTTAGGGTTGTCTCTTGCTGGTTTAGAGTGGGTTTGTTTACGGTTTTCTTTAGGGAGTCTTGCTGGTTTAAGGTTACTTTAGAGTTTCTTTAGGGTTGGCGTTTAGGGTTTGGTTTTAAGGTTGGTTCTAGTTTTGGTGGTGGTTTAGGGTGGGTTGCGTGGTGGTTTAGGGTTGGTTTGGGCCAAACGTGAGTTTAGGGTGGGCTTGCAGTTAAGAAGCCAGATAAGGCAAAATCCAGGAAAAAACCTAAATAAAAATAATAGCCCTCCCCCCCCTTCTGAAAAATAAAAAGGCAATGCAACAAATCATCTGGACATGATTGAAGATATGTCAAGCTACCAAATCATCCTGTCCTTTCGACCTCTCAACTTCTGTTCGCCTCAGGATTTCCAGAGGCAAAAGGGCCTGAAGCAACAGGATAGGTTGGAAGAGTTCCAGTCTAAAGGTGGACTCGATTTCTGGGGGGTTTCCGAGCCCCAAAAGGGCCGGTTGAAACACGTCTCAAGTGAAAAAATCCTCAGGTGGGAAGGAGACCACTTCCGTAGAAACAACCTCCTTGTGGATTCTTCAGCAACTGTGATTGAAACACAAAGGCTTTGGATCCACCCTGGTGCATGGCCAGTGGAAAGACCCATGCAGCTCCGAATTCGACCCTACAGACCCCCCACCCGCTAAGGCCAGCTTGAGCTGGTTTCTAGTTGCCTTGGTTTGCCTGTGTGCGTGGGGTTGGTGATCATAGGATAGAAACCCCGAAGGACAGACTGCGCGTTGCTTCGATGGAGGCTGGTTTTGTTCTTGATCGGGGCCGACAGAAGGGGAGCGAGCGCACACCATTTTCGAGGGGTGACCCTTTTTGGGCGTTTTTTTAAAGGGGACCCCCAAAAGGGTGGCCACGGCCACAAACGCTCGGGGCCGAAAAGCCATAGGTTTCTCAGCGAATGGACGGCTCCTAACTTGCAGGTTGGCTGGGTTGTGGGTAACTTGCAGTGGTAGTTTGGATTGAAATGGACACCGCAGCCCTAGCCAAAGCGGGCTCCAAAGCACCCTTAGGGAAGCTGAGTAATGTTGACCCAAGAAACCTTGATTCCGCCTAGGGACTCTTGCGCCGCATTCATCAAGGGATGTGTATGCAAAATCGCGGGCTCCTTGGTAGACATCATTTAGGTGGGAACTTATGTCCACAAACCACTTTCAAGGGGATTCCACATTGAAATTCATAGATCTTACAGAAGACCAAAACCATTTTTGGGGGGTGAGAAGGAAACCAATGGTAAATCAATAAAAACAAATCCTCCGAAGAACAAGAAAACACACACACAAAGAAAACAAATCCCACCACAAAAAGTCTTTCGCCCTGCTTGGAGGGTTCTGCCTTCATGGGTTCCCTTGAGCTCTCCGAATTGCATCACCCCTAAGGTTCGCGCTTCACCACGTAGTGCCCATAGTTGCCTGGCAAATTACGGGGATCCGATCCGAAAACTCTCTGGAAAACTGAAGGCCTGTCCATTCGGTTTCTTTTAGAGTCCTTGGTATTTGGGGTCTCAAAACAAATTTTATGGCTCTACATACGGAACAGAGTCCAAAGAGGCCCGAACCAATGGGACCAAGACAAACAGACCTGCTCGCCGCCAAGCAATGAAAGACAAAGTCCTTAGGGAATGATGAATCATTCCCACGGTTTCTTTTTATGAGCCTGGCCACTCCGCGAATCTGACGTTATAGTGTTGAACATCTTTAAAAAAAAGTGAGGTCATATGGGGGTCTACCCAGAACCATGTAAGGAACTAGAAAGGCGGCTGCACTGCTGACTTGGCATCTCACAACCTGGGATACCAAACGTCAGGAGCTCAGAACTTCCAAGCGAAGCACAACGGCTCCAGCGGTTTTTGTTTTCTTGGAATCACATACTTTGAAATCACGCCTGGGGGGTCCCGGTGTTTTTCATTTTTGAAATCACGCCTGGGGGTCCCGGTGCTTGTTTTGTTGCATTCATGCCTGTGGGACGGGGCGTTTTTGCTTTTGAATTCACACCTTGGGGCTCCGCCTTTTTTGTTGAATTCACGCCTCTGGGCTGGTGTTTTTTTACATCACGCCTGGGCGTGATTTAAAAAAAAAAAAAAACAGCCCCCAAGCGTGACTTCAAACGAAAAAACACCAGCCCAGAGGCGCGAATTCAAAAAAGGCGGAGCCCCAAGGTGTGAATTCAAAAGCAAAAACGCCCCGTCCCACAGGCATGAATGCAACAAAACAAGCACCGGGACCCCCAGGCGTGATTTCAAAAAAAAAAATACACCGGGACCCCCGAGGCGTGATTTCCAAACAAACAAAAAAGGCCGAGGTGGTTTGTTTCTTTGCAACCACCAGTCGCTCACTCACTTACTGGCTCGCTTCGTCTGTGAGAAAAAAACACAAACATGAGAATTCAAAATGAGGAGTTTCGAAATAAATTGCTGGTGTATTTTTATTATTATTATTAAGAAAAAAATAAACGGAGCACCACGCACCTTCCAAGTCCGCTGAGAATCGATCTCGTGTTCCGAGAATCGAGCAAGGGGCGGGACCGAGGCGTTCTGGTTTTTCAATCCCATTGCAAGCGGGTGATCTGGATGCAACACCTGAAGGCATTTGGAACAGGGATCCTTACATTATACACCTGAACATTGCCTTCTAAATGGTGTTTTCAACCTTTATTTTGATGGAAAAAGCCATGTTTCAAACGGGCAAAATGTATCTTTCAAGGAGCCCTGACAATGTTTTCCGTTTTGAGGGACTCTGCGAGATTCCATGTATATGGATGGGAGGAGACTAGTCCTTGAACAGCTCTCAACTCCACGTGCAGCTGCGCTAAAAGGCTCCTCAAGAAGAGCGCCCTGGGTAGGCTTCATATGATTTCGCATCAATCCGCAAAACCCACTCGAAGTGAAGCTGCTCCTTTTCGATGTTTCCGAACCGCACGCTCTGGGTCCCAGTGAAAGCAAGCTATACTTTGTGCGGCTGTGCTGGGCGTCCCTGTGGAGAAACTAAGATTGGCAGCCAATTTTCAGGGGGGGTAGACATGTTCTTGTGGCTCAAAAATAGTGGCGCCAAAATGGAAGCCTGGTAAACGCACGAGCAAACAAAAACAAACCACGCTCCCCTGGCTCCATTGCTTGCTCAGTGGGTAGGTCTTTAGCTTGCGAAGCCACGTTCCATGCTTGAGGTGCCCCGCTTTTTAAGGCACATGGTTAAAACGGCATCGACGCTGAGCTCAAGGCTTGCAGCGCAACAAGAGTCAGCCTTTTTGGGGGGTGAAAGCCGGGGAACCCATCGATTCGGGAGACCCTTATATACACAAGCCCGCTTTGCACCCACCGAAATTGTGTGTCTTCCAGAGTTACACTGAAATGCGCCAAGTTGGAACCAGCGGGGCTTTTGGAAGCACTAAATTCAGGGGGGGCCTCTGACCCATGGCGCAAACCTGGGTACGGAAAGGACGTGTTCAGGCTCTGTTCCATATGTAGTCTACCCATAAAATATATTTGGAGAGCCCCCAAAAACCGAAAGGAACCGAATGGGCATCTCTTCTTTCAGGGTACCTTCCCAGAATGATGGTTTTGGCTTCCCTTTTAAACCACAATAAAGGTGGTACCAACTCAAACAAAAAAACATGTTCAACCACAAAACAGGGGCACCAACTCCAGAAAGTCCCTTTTAAACCACAAGAAACAAAAAAAACTGTTCAACCACAAAACGAGTTCACAAAAAGGTTTTGCACACCAACTCCAAAAACAAAGCACGAAAATCCGCGCCCCAAAACCAAACAAACAAAAAAATCCACGCCCCTCCGGGGGGCCCGGAAAACCCTTTTCGGGGCCCGGGCTGTTCACCAGCACCGACATCTTCTCGGTCTCCAACAATTCGGCGATGAAGCGCTCGCGGAAGTCCAGGGGGGCCGAACCTCGCGGATCCGGGCGGAGAGTGGGTGCCAGGGGTTGAGTCCTAGGGGTTGATTCCTGGTCCATTCTTTTCAACCATCGTTCTTTTCACCAACCCATGGCTGTTTCCAACCTGGGGTTTTGATGGCTTTCTGGAAAGAAGGATCCCTGGAAAGAATGGGGAAGCCCAGTCTACTGGGGGGGGTGGGGAAGCCCAGTCTTGGTTCTGAGTCTTAATTCTAGCCCAGTTTATTGGGGTTCTAGGCGTTCTAGGGTTCTAGGGTCGGCTGAGCCGGTTTTTTTTTGCGGGTAGCGGCTCTGGAAGAGTGGATGTCCAACATGCTAGGCTTCTAGGGGGGAATGCATTGGTCCAGGTCCATTCCATTCTGGCCTTTTTGGAAGCCAAGCGAGGTGGCAGCTTTGCCCAAAAAGTTAAAGGAAAACCCTCAAATGGTCATGAGACACTAGGCAGCTTCAAAGCCAAGCTGGTTTCTTGGTCTAGGCTTAATCTTTCGGAAGAAAGGACATATGAGGACCCGCAAGACCCACCCCCCTTCTTTAGCCTAAGTAGCTGGTGCTTCAAAACCTCAACACATTGCTGGTTTGATCCCTTGTCCATCCATGTCCATTTTTTTAAACCATCGTCCATCCATGTACCAGAGCAACCCATGCTGGGTATCTTTAATGTTTGACCCGCCAGACGTCTCTAGGGTTTGGTTCCTGGTCCATTCTTTTCAACCATCGTTCTTTTCAAAGCCGGATCCGTTTTTCCTTGGGTTTCTTGTGGGTTGTTAGAAAGAAGGATCCCTGGAAAAGAATAGGGAGGGTCCCCCTAGATGGGTTGATGGAAGGACCCCTCTGCAAAGAGTTTCTTTTTTTGGTGGGTTCAATTCGGAAAACCAACTTGATGTAGGGGGTGGCTTCCCATTTACCCTCTATGGTAAGAAAATCCAGGGGATTCCCTGATAACCATACTATCCATTGCATACTACCTACTACAAGCTAAGTTAAGAATACATACTACAAGTACTATCCATGATAATTTGGTTGCTGCAACCTGCGCTTTCAGAAGGTTGTTCTTGGTTGCTGGAAGGACCCCTTGGTCTTGGCTCGCTCGGTCACTCGAAGGCTCACACAACGAATTGGTGGTCATTCTCTTGGTTGATGGAAGGACCCCTATCTGCAAAAAGTTACTGACCCCTCTGCAAAGAGTTCCTGTCTGTTTGTGTGGCTTTAACGACAAAATAGAAGGAACATCGAAGCCATTTTGGGGGTCCTGCAGAAAGACACACCCATATCGGGTACGAAATCTTGTATGTGATCCTGAAGTCCCGTGAGTCATCTACCGGTCAGTGTATAAAATCCAACCTGTCCCCAGGCCCTTGAAAGTGGTTTGACATAAGTTTCCACATAAATGATGTCTACCAAGGAGCCCCCAATTTTGCATCCCTTAAATGCACTAAAAGTGTCCCTAGGCGGAATCCGGGATGTGTCTTGCGCCAACGGTACCCAGCTTCCCCCACAAAGGGTGGTTTTGGAGCCGAATCAGTGGTTCAGAGGATAGGTGCCTAGCCGCTGGCCCATTTAACCTCTACCAAAGCCAGTTCAAATCCCCAAACCAATCCAAATCACCAACTAAGAGTTTCCTGAGTTGAAGTCTCCCATGAGTAATCTACCGCTTCCTCCAACAATCATGGAACGCAGGAGCGTGCTGGCAGTAATCTACCTTTTGAGGAAGCCCCAAAACGTCCACTTCCATGAATGTTAGACAGAGGGTAAGTGTCCCCCAGTCCCTAAGTGAGTTTGGAAAATCTGGTGGGAAAAAACGATGGGGTGGAACTGAGCATCTACCAGTGCGAGGACTTGGGTTTGGGCTGGTGAAACATAGGGCCCTTTAGTATACAAACAAGGCAAGCAAGCGGCTCGCGAATTGCGTGTCTGGTACTGTAAGCCCCAAAAAATGGGTGGGTGTCCTTTTGGTGTCCCTTTGAACCCACCAAAAAAGGGGCACCCTCAAAGGCAGGCACACCCATAGGCCCATCTCCGAAAAGCCAGTTTCATATTTAGGGCTCCGATTTTTCGGCCCAGTTTGAAAGACCCAAACTGACTCAAAAAACCACCGGTCGACGCCGAATGAGAAAAACGCCATTCGATTCTGCAGGCTGTCAGGTTGGCCAACATGAAAATAACAAAAGAAAAAGCAACCAGGGAAACAGCACATGCAGTTGCCCCCTTTTTTGGTGGTCTTAAACAGGAAGCCAAACACCAAAATTGGGGTCTTCCAATTATTGTGGAAAATCAATGCGTTTTAACTACCTTTAGCCCAAATAGGCCTTTTTTGGGGGATCCCGGAGAAAATGATGAGTTTCCTTGTGGGGTTCCCTTCAAAACCTCCGCAAGGGGCACCCTGCCAGAAAAGACACAGGACAATGCCTCACCTTGAGTCAAATTGGGAACCCGCACTGAACAGCTTCTCCACCACGTTGGAGGAGTACTTCTGAATGCTCAGCTGCATCATTCTCCCCTGCCGACTCAACTTGTTGGTTCTTTCATATCCATGTGGCTCTGGGTCAAACTACAGGACCTCCCCCTCCCAAAGAACAAAAAAAGGAAAACGATGAAAAGAGCTGGTAGCTGTCTCGTGCGCGTCCCTTCAAAAAGAGCGCCCTAAAAAAAGGAGTACCCACGAAAAGACCACACACTCTGTAGCGGAATCTCGAGCCCAGAGCCGACGCGAAGAAACCTTGCAACATGGACTTTCCTGGGCTGTCCGTTTTCTGATCCCCTGCTACAAGTGAATAACTGTTCGTGGGTTGAAATACGGAAACCAACTAAGCCACCCCTAAACCAACGAAAAAACTAAGCCAAGTGGATGGCTGGGAGCCACCCTGGACTCCGAAAAAACAAAAGCCCAGGAAGGTCCGTTCAACGCTCGGAAATCTCCATAGAACTTGGGTTGCAGGCAAGGATCAAATGCCCGACATGAGTATATGCGTGTGTCATGCTTTTTTTGGGACCCCCAAAAATGAGAGAAAGGGTGATTCTGGGGGGAGTGATGTTGATGGTTGTTCTGGTTTGTAGGTTCCTCTCAAATCTGTTGACCGCCTTCTTCGTTTTTGAAAAGGGGTGTTTTGGGGAGGTGAAATATCGTTTTCGTTAAGGTGGTCATTTGGGTAAATGGTCGCCTTGTTCATTGTTGGGCTGGGGGCTGACATTTTGTTCATTGAATAAGGTTAGGACTTTAAGTTGTTAAATGGTCTGGGGTGTTGGGTGGTGCATTTGGTTTATGGCGTTCTTCATACTATTGTTTCAGCTTGAGGTTATGTGAAAGATTGTTTCTTCGTGTTGCTTTCGCTGACCTTGATGATAATGACGATTACATAAAGCACATTCAATCAAGGTTTGAGAATATTGTTGTTGATATGAGTTGTAGTAGTCCGTGTTTTGTTCATAATAAACCTTTGCCTTCTCTTGTATTTCTTCTTTGTGTGCTTCTCTATACCATCATTTACTTTCCAAGCATACACTACACTGACATCTTCATTATTTAAGCTTTTGAAGCAGTTGAAAGACTTTGCATTTGGAACATTGCTTTTGGTCTGTCATTGGTCTCTATTTATTTAAGGGGCCATTTCTCCAGATAAGTTCAAGGGGTGTTATAGGTTATAATCATAGTATAATGAAAGGTGATAAAAGTTAAAAAATTGTTAATCATACTAAAACTATGTAATATGAATAAATACGTCTTCAATGTGTTCCATGTTGTTCTTGAAGTATTATTTTGAATTAGGGTTTAAATTATGCCAACCAGTCCCCTAATCCATCCCAGTAGTGTTCAACAAGTCTTGGTAATGATAACATAGCCATTGTGTCATATTGCTCATTTGCATTAGTATCAAAGTTGTAATGAACGATTTCATCTAACAAGTTATGACATCTCAACATATCACATACTCCATCTTTGGAGTAAAGATACTAACCACACTCTCTAACAATGTTTTCATCTAAAACGCTTTTGTAAATCTTCTTCAATATTCTATCATCATAACTTCCAATAACAAAACAACTATCAGACTTTTTACTTACTTTATACACCATTGTTTATACAAATTATCTAAATTTGGAAAAGGGTAACTTTTAATGAAATCTAAAGTCATGTTTGTCTCCTGCTCCATTTTCTCACTTAATATACGATTTTCATATTTCTTTAAGTCATTTTTGTTTTATGTTAGGGGCTACGGTTTATGTTGTTAAATTTAATTGTCTAACAAATAATATACTGGCGAGATTAACGAAAGACCAAATAATCAGCAACATCTATTGTGACTTAGATGAGGGTTTCGGAAGCGGACAAGCGACACATAAGAAAGCAAAGGAAGAAGACCCAACAATAACATTAGACGATGTAAAATATTTCTTAAAGAAACAACCAAACAAACAAATCAAGAATTACAGAGGCACCAATTCCTTTACGGCTCCGTTCGCTCCATATGAATATCAAATAGACATAATGCATATGACACCCTTCGCGAAGGTCAAAGATGTTCCACAGTATGCTTTAGTCGTGATTGACATCTTCAGTAACTTAGCAGATGTAGTACCGAGGGAGGAAAGAGACGGAGAGCACGTTTTGAAGGTGTAGAGCAAGTTTTAAAAAGATGGGTTATCCTATGTCCGTGTATTCTGATGATGATGGAGCATTTGCAACTAAAAACCAAGTTCAGGATTTCTTCAACAGCGAGGGTATCAACCACATCGTAACGAAGACACACGCAAACGTGGCAGAGCGTTTTATTAGGTCAATTAAAAGCACAATTCACGCTAAACTTAGGTTTAACAACATGAAATGGACCGATGCCCAAACACCAGCATTGAAACAGTATAACAGCACATTACACACATCAACAAAGATGACGCCGACCGAAGCACACAAGGACGACAACGAAATAAATGTAAAGGTCAATCTGAAACTACGAAAAGAACAAAAGAATGTATCCTAGAATTGAGGAGAACGATAAGGTAAAAGTGTTTCAAAAGAAAAGAGGCAATTACACCGACAGAAAAGAGTATGTCAGTCGTTGGTCTAATAACTTACTCAAAGTTGATAAAATTGAATATGATATTATGAGTAGTAAAACTTACAAAGTAGCAGGAATAAACAAACCGCTTTTGAGACACGAAATTTTGTTAGTTAATCATTAAACATAAAGTTTAAGTTCCTTGTCATATTTTATTTTGTAATAATCCATAGTTGACTGCTTTGGTTCTTTAATTCCTCTATGGTTTAACTTCTTAAGATATATACATCTCTTGTTCTTATATTCCAAATTCTCTCTATCTACTTCTTTCGGTTGATAGTTGTTATTAGTATATGTCGGTGTCTTTGCCATGCTTTCTAAAATTCAATATATATATATATATGTTTGTTCTGTTCCATTATCTCATCAATTTTCAAAACCAGTTTATCTACACTTTCCATATATACTATATTACAAAATAAAGCTTTAAAAAACTAAATGTATAAATTATGTCAAAACTACTCTTTATATACTAACGTATGTCCTTGTCAAAACTAACATTAGTTAAATGTTCGTTAGTTTCAATAACCATATCACTATCAGTGTTGTTCTCAATATTCAAATCCTTATCTGACCTTTTGTAAGAAAACATACAAGGAAAACAACTAACCTTCACTCCACCTTTTGTTTTATCTACTGTCAATTCATCTTGAAAATTCAAAACATTATTACATGTATCACATGTTATAGCTTTACTTTCACCCATTGATTTAACACTTTCTGTTGTTATAATTCTTTCTTGAACCTCTGGCATTGGCCTTTCTTTGCCTTTACTCCTTTTTTGGCATTTATATTACCATTTACATTCTTATGTTTGATATGTTGTATCCCTAACTGAACTAATTCTAACGAATCATAACATTGTTAATCTATTATCACTTATTATTACTTGTTCTATTTCTTCAACCTGATGAATGACATCAATATAATCTGAATAACTTCTCTCCAATCAATTAATAAGATAAATTAATAAATGATTGTTATTGTTTTCTGTGCATGTTTAGATTCTTAGGGGCACAATCTGGGGAAGGCACGAATTCTGTTTATCCTCGGCTGGGGTCACACCGAGAACAAACTCATTATCTTCATTACTGCTTATGAGTAATAATGATGAGAAAGCCTGTTCCAGTTGTGATATTCACTTTGCCTCATATCACAAAAGATGTTCTCATACAATAACTAATATTAAATAATTGTCTAAATGAGTTAATACTACTTTATTATGCCTGATGTAAAACCGTTGATGAAATCAAATATAACTTTAAGCAAAGTAAGCACGAAGTCGTCCCTAAATTACCGCTGAGAGCGATGATTGTAGGACCGTCTGGTTCTGGAAAATCAACACTACTTGTATCAATGATACTTGATATTTATAGAGGAGCATTTGAAAGAATCTTTATCTGGTCGCCATCAGTATATTTGGATAGTATTTAGTTACCAGTGAAGAAATGCATTGAAAGAGGATTAAACGTAGATACTGATAAAGAACCGCGTTGGTGGGATGAGTTCAATGTTGAAGATTGAGAAAAAGGTATAGAAACTCAAAATATAATCATTGAATATCAAAAAAACAAGTAATAGAGAAGTTATTTAGTATATTTATATTGGATGATGTATTAGACAATCCAGCAATAACAAGAAATAACAAACTGTTAAATTCTTTATTCTGTAGAGGTCGCCACAGTGGAATATCAACGCTTGTGAGTCTTCAAAAATACTCAACCGTGCCACCAATTATTAGAGTAAATATAAGTCATGTGTTTTCTTATAAAGGTAGAAACTTCAAAGAAATTGAAATATTACAACATGAATTATCAGCAATTGTTAGAAGGGATAATTTACACGAAAGCAAGAAACTAATCTATAAAATATATGAGACAGCCACTGATGAACCACATAGCTTTATTTTATGTACAAACCTTTTGGAAAAGAACCAGGATAACATGTGTATGAAGAAGTGTTCACATTAATTGAAAATATCTGATAAATAGCAACTAAATATGAGTAATAATATAATGCCATTGAAACTTTGCAAATGCAGTGTTTTTTTCATTATCACAGAGGAGAATATAAATGTCATTGCAATTTTTGGATACATAAATTTTATAAAGTATTGAAAAGAAGACCAACGGATATGGAAGTATCAAGATTTCAAATCAATTTTGCAGTGAAGGAGTTATTTAAGATGTTGAAACAAGTAGCACTGCTTCGACAACTATACCTGAGGATATAGTGTCAGACAATGATAGTTAACAGCATTAAGCCTAAAGCATAACAATGATATGTTATTTATTCAGAACACGCTATAACTACATAATTCAACGCAGGTAATTTATAATATGTTTGATCGGACTTGTCCTCTTCCAACTTAGGTGTTTTTGTTCATTTTGTGTGTTTACACTTTTAAACCATAGTCGCTCACGAGTATCTTCATCATCAATTGCATTTAATGTATCAAGAGGTGTACTATCAATATCATCTGATTTCTTTGAAGAAACCACATTATATATTAATTAACTAGATAAACTATTATCGAATTAATTAATAAATTAGATGTTCAAAGAACAATTCAATATCATGTAGATGGTTCTTTGTTCAATTCCTTAATATTTTCCAATTTTTCAACTTTATCTATAACTTCAAGCACCGACGTGTTCCGAAAATTCTGGGCTGCCCGACACTTGAAGCAAGAAGAAGAGCTTCAAAACAAACCATGATCGAGAAAACACCACAACGACAAATCCTGGCCTTTTATAGCAAACCTCAGCCTCTAATCATAATAATGGAACTCACCGTTCAAGAGACCGCAGAACATTGAACAACTCAAAGCCCGACCTCTTTCAATCGTTCAAAACATTGCCCCCCAGCCCAAGAACGAACAAGGCGACAATTTGCCCAAATGACCACCTTAACGAAAACGATAAAAAGGCTCCCAAAAAACCCTCTTTTAAAAACGAATAAGGTGGTCAACAGGTTTGAGAGGAACATAAAAACCAGAACAGGCAACCATCAACAGCACTCCCCGCAGAATCACCCTTTCTCTCATTTTCCCCTCCCCCCCTAAAATAAATAAATAAACAAATCGTGGCATTCCTGTTGGTTTCAATTTAAAACCACAAGAAAGGGTACCCTGTAAAAAACAAAAACAAACACGCGCATATGAGCCACGATCAGAACTCGCGGTTTGTGCAAAGTGACCTCAAGGAAGGGTCCAAAAAATGAGTGGAGAACTTCTTTGGAGAACTCCGATCTTTGGAATGGCCTTCCTTTGACTCCGCAGGGTTTTGGACATGAAGGAAAGCCGTTGGCCTTTTTTGCATAGAGGAAAGTGCCAGTGGTAGGCGTCCCCTGGCGTCACGCCTATGGGTGCGTTTTTTGGATCGTGCAAATGGGTGTGTCTTTTCTTAGGGGATTTCAACCAAAGGAGTTGGTGTGAAGGGCAATCAATCGGCAAAAACACATTGCGAGGGGTCCCGCTTTTTAAGGGTACCCGTATGGAGTTGATTTCAAGGTTGATTTCAAGTGACACCCAAGCACAAAACAACAAATGTTTGGAGCCCCCTGTTGAAACATACCCTGTCTGGCTGATTTAATTTTACCGACTTTTTACTCTGCCTCTGGGGTGGTTCGGAGTGTCTGCAAGGGAGAGTTCCAAAAAGGGTGGTCCGAGATGCCACCTGGGCGAATTTTAAATATGAGGGCCGTTCCTTCGGTGGAGATCAACATATCCCCCTATTGACGGGGAGGGGGTTTCCTAGTCTTCCCAAAAAAAAGAAAATGGGTCAGCATAAACGGAGATCTCCAAACACCCCCCTCCCCCAATTCCAGGCACCCCCCCCCCCTCCCCCAATTAAAATTCCAGGCACCCCCCATAATTGGAATTTCATCACATTTGTCCCAGTCCTCCAATTCCATTTTCCTAGTCTAAGAAAAAAGGTAAACATGTTCCATTTTTACGTGGCTCAAATCAAAGAGCTGGGGTTGCACGGGTTTTAGTCTTTGGTTTCATTTACCAGGGTGCCATTTTGGTACCGCTTTTTTGAGCCACAGCCATATCAAAATCAAGGGGGGGAGTTTGTGTCCACCACTTTTGGCCCGCTTCCCGTGCCTCCAGCTTCTGCAGGACTGGCTGGCAGCGCTGGCCGCCCCACTCCTCGAGCGGATTGAAGCAAGCCATCCAAACAAAAACGCACCCAAGCAAGCAAGCAAGCAAACATAAACAGGCAGGCAAGCAAGCAAACAAGCTATCAAGCAAGCAAGCAAGCAAGCAAGCAAGCAAGCCAACATAGATTCAAACCAGCAAACAACAAACAAGCAAAGAAACGGGGGGAAAACAAGCATCCAAAGTTCGCACGGGACATGGTTTTCCTTTCGGAAATCAGCAAATGGAAAAGGCCTTTCGATGCCATCTGTTCCAGCCCTTAACGGCTGCTGTGTCCAACTGGATTTCGCGCACGTCCCGATCGAAAAAGTATATCGTTGTTTCCAATTGGATTCTACTTCGGGCCCAGAGGTCCCCTTCAAAAACTTGGGCGGGCTATGTCGCTCCCCGTTCAAACCAAACCCGAGACTCGGGTTGACCTGTCCCGGAGCGCGACTCTCTCTCTCCGACTCCTCCAGCGCGTGCTGGATCGCGTAGTTCCCGTAGGGGCCCTGCACCAGGTCCAGCGCCTGTTCCACTCGTTCTGGCACCCGGGTGTTAACAAACTTCAAAGCCCTGGGCTGAACCAAACCACCCGTCAAAACCAAAAGGGGTTGACAGAACCACCCGGTTTTTCCGAAGTCCCACCCTCCAAATTGGGTCGACCATGTTTCGTTTTAAGCCCCATTTGGCGCTTGGTTTTTGTCAGGGGGCCAAAGGGAAGCCACGTGCTATTCAGCCGAAGCGGTCGTTTGGTGGTTGAGGGAGTGGTTTCCCAAGCCAAGGGAAGCCATAGGAATTGATGGGAAACTCCCGCATCCAACGCGTCTAATTCAGCACCCATCTATTTCTATTCAAAAGAACCTAAGAAGGACGTGGAAGCCGCTTTCTTTCAAGGCCCCTCCTAAAAAATAACAAACCCTCAGGTGTGTTTTGCGGGCGCCGAGTTCTTTTTGTGCCGCGCAGCGCCTTGTGAGAACAGGTTTTTTCTTGCTCCACATGCAGAGTAACCCTGAACCGGTGCTTTTGATTGGCGGTTTGGGGGGTTGAGCCCTGCTTCTTGTGAATAGACCACCACCACCCAAACTTCCAAACCACCAATTAGAGGTAAGGCAAGCCGGGCACAGACAAAACAACATGTTCTGACTTAGTTTCACAGACAAAAAAACATGCAGAAAAAGCGAGAAAAGAGAGAGAGAGAGAGAGAGAGAGAGAGAGAGAGAGAGAGAGAGAAAGAGAAAGAGAGAGAGAGAGAGAGAGAGAGAGAGAGAGAGACAGACAGAGAGAGAGAAAAAGAGAGAGGGAGAGAGACAGAGAGAGAGAGAGAGAGAGAAAAATGCAGAAATAAAGAGAGGGAAAGAGAGACAAACAGAAAAAGAGAGACAGAAAAAGAGACACAGAAAAAGAGACACAGAAAAAGGACACAGAAAAAGAGAGACGGAAAGAAAGAAAGAAAGAAAGAAAGAAAGAAAGAAAGAAAGACCGAAGATGCGATGATTCAACAAAGGGTGCGTGAATCTCTGTAAAAATCCTAAAAACTAGCGGGGGGGGGGGGGGGGGGTTGAGGGGCACGGCAGCCCTTCCCATCATGTGCGAAGAAGCGATGATTCAACAAGGGGTGCGTTAATCTCTGTAAAAACTCTAGAAATCAGCCGGGGGTTGGGGGGGCGGCGCGTGATGATCGAAGAAGTGATGATTTCAACAAGGGTGCGTCCGCCGATTCCCGAACAAATTGTTTCAGATTTTCTTCCTTTACTTCCGTTCTTCTTTCCTTCCTTCCTTCTTGGCTTCCTGGCATTCCTTCCTTCCTTCCCTACTTCCTTGCTTGATTCCTTTCTCCTTCGTTCTTTTCTTCCATTGTTTCCTGGACTCCTTCCTTTTCCTTCCTTTCCTTCCTTCCTTCCTTCCTTCCTTCCTTCCTTCCTTCCTTCCTTCCTTCCTTCCTTCCTTCCTTCCTTCCTTCCTTCCTTCCTTCCTTCCTTCCTTCCTTCCTTCCTCTTCTTTCCTTCTCCCCATAGGAATGAGAAGTTGTTTTTAGATCCCAAACAGGTTTTTTCTTCCCCAACAGCTGAAAGCTTGGGGTCTCAGCCCAGATAGGCTCCGGGGTGGTCCGGCCCTGAGGTAAGGTTCCACGAGGTTTCTTCCACGAGGTTCTGCGAGGGCTGCGGTGTGGCGCGAGCACTAAAAAGAGCACCGCCTGTTGGAGATATCACCTGAACTTATTGATCCCTAAAAAGTGTTTTGTTGATCCCTAATGAGTTTTTGTTGGCGCCTATCCCCTGTAATTAGCGGTTTGGATTGGTGGTTTGCTGGTTGGGGAGTGGTTCCCCATTTACCAGCGACAAGAATCCAGGGCTAAAATCCCCATCAAAGCAGTTGGTTCCTTTTGGTTTCCCCTTACCTACCAAAACGCGGTCCCAAGCCCATTTTGAGAAAACCAAATTAAAACAACCAAGCAAAAACGGGGCTTGGTTCCACCATCGCGGCGGAGTTTCAACCATGTCCCGGGGGAAGAAAAATAATGGCCCCGAGCGCCGCACATGCCGCGCCAGCTGCTTCAGCAGCACCTCCTGTTTCTCAGGACACTCCTTGGCCTGGCGGAAGAGCTGTGGCAGAATTCCTGGATGTGGGAGGCATGGCTATTGACCAAAATGGGGGAAGGGAGAGGGGGGGGACTGTGGAGAAGTAAAGGGGATGACGGTTGACCAAAATTGGGAGGGGGGGGGAGGGGTGTGGGGATGTAAAGGGGGTCACTGTTCACTAAAAAAGAGGTTCACGCGACTGCGGCTCTTTGGCAGTTTTGGCACGAATGTGTGAAGGGAACATATGTTGTTTGCATGGATGCAATATGCATCTACAGATATACAGGTATTCGTATCCACGGATATGCTGAAGTCTGTGAATCTACATCTCTATCCATGCATATCCAGTAAAAAAACATGTACACTGTCATAGACGTGCTGTTGTGTGGATGTGAATAAATGCATGGATTTGCGGATGCACAAGTGTATGGAGGTATATATGTACACACAAATGTGCGTATACACAGTGACATGTGCAGATGTATTGTATGTATGTATGTATGTATGTGTGTATGTATGTATGTATGTATGTATGTATGTATGTATGTATGTATGTATGTATGTATGTATGTATGTATGTATGTATGTATGTATGTATGTATGTATGTATGTATGTATGTATGTCTGTCTGTCTGTCTGTCTGTCTGTCTGTCTGTATGTACGTATGTATGTATGTATGTATGTATGTATGTATGTATGTATGTATGTATGTATGTACAAGTTGCGCATGTACGTGTGGTGTGTGTGTGTGTGTGCTGTGTCTGTGACGTGTGTGTGGTGTGTATGTGGATGTGTGCTTGTGTATGACTGTATGAGTGTGTCTATTTGTACGTGTGTGTGTGTGCGTGCAGGTGTGCATGCGTGTGCGTATGAGTGTACGTATTTGTGTACATGCGTGTACGAGTGTTTGTGTGTGTGTGTGTCTCTCTGTGTCGATTTTGTATGAGTGTATGTGTGTATGTGCATGCCACACCTGTTGACCAAGGTTTACCAGTGCCCTTTGTGACATTTGACCACCAAGGCATTCACAAGAGCAGGCTACGACCAGGCGTCCGCCAGACACCAGATCAACAGAAAAGCCGTCTAAGTGTGTAACCTCCAAAAAAAAAAAGGCCGCAGCCTGCAAAAACGGGCCACCAATGTAGGGGGCCCAAGAGCGGCCACGCGGCTTGGGCCAACGAAGCTCCGCAAGGTACGCCGCCCAATGACGTACCTGCACCCCTACTCTCCTGAGCGGGAGTTTAGCACAGTGTGTCTGTGTGTCTGTTTTGTATGACTGTATGTGTGTATGTGCGTATGTGTGCATGGGTCCATGTGTATATGTGTGTATGTGTGTAGATGTGTATGTGCGTATGAGTGTGTGTGTGTGTGTACTTGTGTATGTGTATGAATGTGTGTAAATGTGTATGTATGTGTGAGTGTATATGTTGTGCGTACGTGTCTGTGTGTGTGTGTATGTCTGTCTGTCCGTCTGTCTGTCTGTCTGTCTGCCTGCCTGCCTGGCTGCCTGCCTGCCTGCCTGCCTGCCTGTGTGTGTATGGATATGCGCAATGGATTGCAATGCAATGCAATGCGCTGCACTGTACTGCACTGTAATGTATGTCTAGGCGCGTACCTCCATACATGTATACGTATGTATGCGGCTTCGTGTTTGTACATGTATATGAATGTACGCATGTGTATCGCTGTGTACATGTGTGGGTGCATACATGACTATGTATAGTCATATATAACGTACATATGTATGTACGTAATGTAATACTGTACTGGTATATAATGTAATGAAACGTAATGTAATGCAATGCAATGTCATGTAATGTAATGTATGTTGAAATGCATGTGAGTGCACGTTAATGCAGACCATGCACACACTTGCACATGTGTATAGATGCATGTATGCTTGTCGTATATGTGTATATCTACAATGTTGCATGTGCGTATGTATGCCGACACTAGAACAATAACCGCCACGTTGTATACACATAGAGACGGAATGCCTGGTTAGTGGAAAACAAAGGGACCCAAAATGGCACCTTGGTAAATGGAACCAAAGACTAACACTTGCGTAACCCTGGCTCTTAAATTTTGAGCCACACCCACTTAAGTATTCACGTGGCTCTCCTCAGACTGTGCCCGCAAATGTTGACCGCTCGGAAGGCAACACGCCCTTCTGAAAAACATCTTTGTCGTGTCGACACATCGAAGGGAGCGTGTCAAAAAAGCGCATTGGACAAGCAGACTTGGGCATCAAGTCTAATTTGAGACCCTTTGGTGGACATTCAAAAAGGGCGGGGATTCATGTCCACCACCGAGGTCCTTTTGGGTGGTTCAGTGGTTCATTGTGAGAATCTTCCTAGCCAGTTGAGGCTCCGAAGGAAACGCCGGTTTTTGTTGCGCCGTCCGGCCAAAATGAAGTGTTTCTCGAAATTCAGGCGCCCTCCAGGTAACCTGTAGTTGGTTGCTTTTTGGTTTTGCCTTAAAACTATGCCAGAGCTGGTTCAAAAGCTGCGATTGCGGAGGGGAAGCAGGCCCCACGGTTGGACCGTCCGAGCGAACCTGCGAGATGCACTTCTTCAGGACGCACAGCCTCGGGGCACGAAGGGAATGACGAACTTGTAGTGGGCTAAATGGAAATTTAACCACTGAACACTAAAAGTTGCTAAAACGCTAAGGAACCGGATAGATGAAAGCCAAGGCATGCAAGAGTCCCTCATGAGGCCCGCCCGAAATGGGTATGAGATTTGAATTGGTTGGACCCTTTGGTGGAAAAAACGTGGCTGGGTGTATGTCCACAAGCCATTTTGCATTTGCAACTTAGCAACCACTGCTAGGGATGGTAGTGGTGGTGGGAAGCAGCACAATTGTAGAAAATTAGTGTGAGAAGGAGGAAGAGGAGGGGGGGTTTTGCACTTTTGGCGTGCGATCAATCTGTTTTTTTTGGAGGAGCCACAGATACGTTGTTTCAAAAATCCGCAAGTCAAGCACGGAGTCAAATCGAACGCAGGCTCGAAACCCACAGGCAAGCTCAAGCGTGCGACCAGCGACCAGCGACGCGCGACAAGCAAGCCTTTCAGCTTGGAGGTATTCGAGCAATTGTTGGATGCGTTTGGAGAAACCACTTTTTTCAGGGCTTCCTTTTGGACACAGGCCCACCAGCACGGTCCTTTTTTTGGAGGCAAGGAAAATTGGGACCTGGTCGCCCAGTGTATGTCCCTGTCGGTTTTGAACGGTGATGCGTCGGGGAGCCAAATGAACGGTTTCCTTTTGGGCCAGGTGACACAGGGCGAAAAGATCCTTCCCCGAAAAAATTAAATCGCATGGTCAACGCAGAAACTAAACGTGCCTTTTGGCCACCCCCAACGAACAAATTTCGGCGCCGCGCAACCTTTTTGCGGGCTACGCTGAGATCCGGGCCCATACGGATGGTGCGCCACTTCTACCATGCGATCGGTGATCGCACAGAAAATCCAGTCCTGAACCGGTACGTTTCAAAGGCCTAAAAATCGGTTGATGTCCTTTCATTTTCACTTGAAAGCACAACCCCATGTGCTTTACTGGGCCAAAAAACCGGTTCGGGGAGACGAAAGAAAGGGCCACCCAAAGCAGAGTTTGTGTTTGTGTTTGTGTGTGTGTGTGTATGTTTGTGTGTTTGTGTCTGTGGTTGTGCTTGCGCTTGCTTTTTGAGGCTACCCTTTTCATGGTCGTTTTAAAAGGCAGTCAGCTGGAAAACAACCATTTGGGAGAGGGGGGGGGGCGTCCGCCAATTGTGACACATACCCCAAGCAGACGTCCGTTCGCCTTGTGTCAAATTGGAGTCTTGCGAAAGCCTCATGACATGTCCATGTGGTTCCCAAAAGGAAGATCACAGAAAAGTGGCCCAGGTGATGTGTAGGGTTCACTGGAAAGGAATCCTCATAGGGTTGGGGTATGCTCAAAAGCTATGCTCAAGAGCTATGGATACAACAGGCCTCCCATTTATGGCTGGGACTGTGTCGTAACCTTCTTTGCCTGTGAACCAATTGTCGCTGGATTTCCCCTTCAAATGCGACTTTAGTGGCGGCCTCCGTTGAAACGATCGCCACTTTTGGAGGTCCAAAGAGGGGAAACTGAGGGGTCCCTGTGTCTTGCCCTTTTTTTCAGGCACGGTCTTTGGCACGGGTTGAACCCCCAGTGCGGAAATCTGGGCGAAAGATCCCGGAGCCCCATCTCACCCGCCCCTCCACTCCCAGGCGAGACCCGCTGTCCGTGACGGATGGATAAAAACATTTGAGCAGCGTCTGTACCTGGGCGGTGCGAATGAAACGCAACCTGGAAGTGCCCATGGGCATGCGTGAATACAGGGGGACCCTCCAACTGGTTTCTCAAACAAACTTTCACCCCATGCTGGCTGTGGCTTAAAAGGAAACCTACAGGAAACAACTCTTTTGAAGGTCCCACATTTGGGTGGGTCAGTATAGGGGACCCTCTAAAATGGTGATTGTCCTTTCAATGTCGCTTTGAACCAGCTTTAAGAAGGTAAACCACCTATACAAACATAGGCATATCTACTGTGTGCACATACTCAATAGGGCTTCCTTCCAACGAGATCTCTGGTTGGGGGGCGATGCATGGAAAGGGAAGCCTTGCCATTGATAAGGGTTCCCTATTGAAAACACGGATTTCGCACAAGAGATGCATCTTCCCGGTCAAAGCGGGCTTGCACCTTGCTTCGCTGACCTGGGAACAAAGGAACGGCGACTCGATGGGAGGGAATTTCCAAGGAATGCTCAAACAGGTGTTTTTGTGTTTTTCCCCCCGTTTTTGATTTCTTCTTTTTTCCGGTTTTGCCTCAACCCCTGCAAAAACAGCTCGGTGCAAAAACGCACCGCTCGCAAGGTCCATTTCCGAAACAACAATGGGAGGCAGGCCTTTCTGCAAACTGGTTGCGGGTTTCGGCAGCCAGTCCGACATCAGAGAGCACGCTTCCCATGGCTTCCATGCGACCGATCCCACCTTGATCTGAGTGCTATCAACTTCTCCGGACCAAATCGGCTCACCTTGGTTTGGGTGCGGGGTGAACTCCCGGTCCAATCCCCAGCCCGTCCCTCAGCGCGGCACGACGTGCGTCCCATTGGGGTCCATGCCTGTGACGGAAGGCGAGCAAAACTAATTCCTGTTTTTTTCTCCCCGGACATTCAGTTTGCAGGGGGCCACAATTGCTGAGGAGAACCACCTGCTTTCAGGCGGCAAGGACAAAAATCAATTGCAGACTTACTGGTGCCAACCAAGAGAGGGCGTTGCCAAAGGCAACGCAAGGTGGTGATGACAATGGCATGGCAATGTTGGTGTCGGTGATGGTGTCGTTGTTGCTGCTGCTGGTGCTGCGGTTGTGGTTGTGGTTCCGCTTGTGCTCGTGGTTGTACCACCCACCACCACCGGGGTGGGGGGTGGGGTGGGGTGCTTGGGTGGGGTGGGG
>CAUJNA010003449.1:0-124488 GCA_963377175.1 Effrenium voratum | reverse complement strand
CCCACCAATCCAATGGTTGAAGAGTACCTGACTTTGTGGCTGTAGCCAACTTAAAACCCTCAGGCAGTATCCCTCCAAAAATTCAAAGCTGTCCGCCTGGAGTCCGGAACTCGCAAGCAAACAGCATACATCAGAGCCTTGTTCTCAAAAGGGTAAAACCAATCTACAGCAAGGATCTCAATTCACCAACCCAAGATTCTAGGTTCTTCATGTGGGCATGAGTTCTAGGGCGGCCGAAATGGACAATTCGGTGAGTCGTGCCCATCCACTTTGGCTCCAAAGTGGAAATGCATGTCGCCACAGTGTTGGCTTCGGATTTAGTTCGGGTTCTTCTTTAGGGGTGGTTCCTCTTTAGGGGAATAAACCATTGTTGTGGAGGTCCTCTGAGGGTCCTTCGGATTAATCGAAGTCAACATTGTGCCCAGACTAAGGATTGGACTCCTTGTACTGAACTCTGGTGCTTGATTGTGCCACACCCCACTTCATGTTGGCACTTCTGGATGATGAAGCATCCTACAAGAGAGGGAGCTGCCTGGGTTGATTCCCACACTGACAGTGGTTGAGTCTCAAAGTGGGCCCCCTTTTGGTGGGTATTTCCAGGCAATCCACCTCCCAACACCCACCGTTGCGGGGCTTCCTATTTTGATGGCCAAGAAGAAGCCAGGCCTTTCGGTGCCAAATGTCGGAAGTCCTTTGATCCGGGGAACCCACAGCTCAAAACGGGGCGCACGTTCGCTTCGTTCAGCTGCCGACCGATTCGCACTTCGCCTCTGGGAGCAAGCCTGGAAGGCAGCGCCTGAAGTCAAGCGAATGGGGAATGTTGACTGCATTGTTCATATAGATATAATATATATATATGTGATACCAACATGTTTTCATTTGATAAGATAAGCTGCTATATTATATACATATGTGTCATCCAAAACGAAAATAGTTTTATACAACCCCTGGTTGATCAATAGGGGGTGACTCCTTTTAGCGGGGGTTCATCGCTTTTGGAGGGAACACCCCCCAAAAAAGGGGGTGGGGTCCCCAAGAGGAAAGTAGTCTTCCAAAACCCTGTCAGCCTCCATGATTGGAGGAAAGGTAAGGATGGCTGGATTCATAGGGAACTATCATGCTGAATCATTCTCTTAAAACATGTTCAATAGTTGATTTCAGAATAAGCTTTATGATGTTTGCCAAGATGGTTGAAGATGGTTGATTTCACCTGGCGGATTCATCGGATTGGTGTTGTTTGCCCCGAAGGGATCGCCTCGATGGAACACCCCCTATTCATCAAGGGGGTCTGAAAATGGAGAACCCTCCAAACAGTCATTGTTTTTCCAAAGCGAAGGAATGAATCGAAACAATCGCCATGGCTTCATATTCCTTTCAAAACCAGCCCCCTTTTAACTGGGCTGTCCTCAGATCCCCCGCCAACAGTTTAACTTTTGGTGGGTTAAATGGAAATCAGAACTAAACACTAAAAGTTGCTCAAAAGCTAAGGGGCCGGATACCTCTGAGATTTCCACTGGAAAAGGACCACAGGGCTGGGGCCTCCGGCTACACAAATAGTTCCCATAAGAATCGCACATCATGTGCGCGATCTCGTTCTCGACCTCAGGCACAAGGCGAACACAGGCGCAAGGCGAAAACAAAAAGAAAAGAAGTCGGCAAGGGAACGAATGGCAAGGCGATGTCGGGCAAAACACATGTTCTGAACTTTATGTCACCGGCTGTATGAAAGGTATGTCCCTGGCTTCAGAAAAGGTCACCAAAAACTGGAACAGCTTCGTGACCCCACCCCACCTACCCCAACCCACCCAACCCACCCCACCCAACCCACCCCACCCCACCCCACCCCACCCCACCCCACCCCACCTACCCCACCTACCCCACCCGATTTCTTTCCCCGAACTGGTTGCTACAATCTGCACCTTGAAGGCCAGCGGAGTGCCGTACGCCACACACACCGCTAGGGCGCTAGGTCAAAAGCCACGCAGGTGCCGAGCAGGGAATCCCCACTTTGTGGGTTTTTGTTCCATGCGGCTCCCCTTCAAAACCTTCACCTCCGACAAACTCCAAAAAAAAGGCGGGAGCTTGGGAGGTTTCGATCAAAGCCACAGGCGGAAACGCGCGACCTTTGTGTAGTTGGCGGGATTCGGAATGGGAATAACTGGCAAAGGCTTCAGAACGGGAGCGACAGTGAACGGGAGGGTCCAAAAAGGGAAATCGAGGGATCCCTCACCAAAAAAACAAAAAGCTGACGGGAGTCGTTTCCCGGGCCCCCTGCTTCTTCGAGGATCACATCCACGGCAGCGCCTCGAGCGATACGACGCTGACAGCTTCTCAAAACCCAAAAACGGCCCCCCCAAGAAATCATGTCGGGTTTTTTCTTGGCGTCCCTCAAAAACCACCAAAAAGAGAAGAGCAGGGGGGGGGGGGGAGAACCCGGTTCTGAGAACCACCCAAATGCCTTCGTCTGACCAAAACGCCGTTGATTCCGATTACATCGGAAGCCCCCAGGCTTCGGAGCCTAAACCCCAGAAAGAAAGCGCAGGTTGAATCCTCCATGTGTCCATTTGCCAGGGTTCTATTTGGGGTACCTAGTTTTGACCCACAGCCGTTTGAGGGTTGATCAATATTTTAGGGCCCCCAAAATGATTAGGGGTAACTTGTCCCACCCATGGACGTGTCATCCTTTTAGTGGTTTCCCCAGGAATCATCCTATGTAAATGAGCTTTTGATCAACCCCCATTTATAGCAATATAAATACCCAGCCACTGAACTTTTCCGGTAAACAGAAATGAACGTGCACAGCCTACTCCCCGCCTGTTCCTTTGACAAGCTGCCGCTGGAGATATTTGCCTCGGTCGCGAGATCACGACGCCCCCCCTTGGCAAGGAGAGGATGGGAGCTAAGCGGGCTGGTGATTTTGGCGGCGCTGGCCCGTGGGAACCATCATTTGAAACAATGGGGGCTGGCATAATCATGCCATTGCTAACCTAAGGAGCTTAAGCAGCGTAATCTTCTACATTGGGCGGATTCAGTTTTTGAGGTGGGTTGAAACCTAGGGTCACTGTTCACGGGTACTTGTCTCAACCCCACCTTTTAGGGAAGCTGATCGCACAAACATCCGGCAGGAATCTGGTATTCCGCTCTAAAACGAGAAAGAAAAAAAAGTACCACACCTCTCATGTTTCTCGGTAGGAGGCCAAAAGAGAGGGGCCCTTTGTTGAGACAGCACGGCAACTCCAGGCACGGGACTCCGCTCGCGGCGGAGCGTTCAGCTTCCCTCAAAAAAAATGCGGTGGTTGGGAGCCGAACCGGTGGGAGCCTGGTTCCGCAGGTGGTTCTCCCCCTACCCTCAAGAACCAGAGCTTCAAATCCATCCAAACCATCCAAATCGGGAAATCAGGGGGGGTAGCTGAGTGGGGGGCCTTCCAGGCAGCTCCAAGACGGGGTGACAAGTCAAACTTTGGGGAAGCAACAGCAGCACACTCGCAATCCAAACACACGTGTCTGTGGAGACGGATCCATTTTTGCAGGGGGCACTTCTGGGGATCCATGCTATGTGTCTCAAAAAAACCGGGCCAACCCACATTTTTCTGGCAGAACTCTCCTGATGGTTTCCCTTCAAACCCTCGAAAAAGGATAAGGAAAAAGAAGAAGAAGAAGAAAAAAAACGGGGTTTCCCTGAAGGAAAACCCAAGAAAGCCCCCCCCCCCCCCCTGTGGCTCCTGGGGCTAACCGACAACCCGACAACCCGACAACCCCACAACCCCTTTTTCTCCCGAAAAAAGAAAATCTGAGGCTATGGCTGCCCGCCTGGGTTCGAGACATTTGCGCGACCTGGCGAAACGGGGCGCGAAGCGCCCCGCTGCCCGGCTCAGATTTTTCCCGCGGGCTCAAAGTGAAGAACTGGGTGGGGGGTTCAGGGCGGAAACTTCCCCCCCAAAGCTCAAGGAGAGCTTAGGAACCGCAGGGCCCCCCGAAACCCCGAAACCCGCGCAGAAGGATACGAAGAGAGAAACCCGCGGAGGAGGATACGAAGAGAGCTCAGGAACCGGAGGACCCAGGAAGAAGATGTGAAGAACTGGTGTGGTTTTGTTGACGGACACCCCCCCCCACCAAGTTCCAAGGAAAAGCTGAAAAGCTACGGAACGTGGCTGGGATGCGTTCCCTGCTAGTGAAGAACTTGTAGATGGAACCCCCCACTAAACCCACGAAGAAGCTAGAAAAAGAGAGCGCAGGAACCGGAGGGCTGGGGGCGGCTACAAGCGGAAAGCCATTGCCCCAAACATGTTCCTCTGCCGAGAATGCCCGAATCGAAAACATGGCGTTGGGAGTGCTCCGGCACAAACATAGATGTGCCAAGCGAAAGAAGCCAACCAGGGCTGTGGGAAATGGAATCCACGAATCTGTGATACAACAATAAGGGCCTCCCCAAAGACTAACCCAGACACATGTCCTTGTATCACAGAAGCGGGGCAAAACCCCCGAGTGATCCCACAACCCTGAAGCCAACCATTGCTTCCACTTCAACCTTTCGGTGCTGCCCGACTTGAGCATGCAAGTGCAGCATGCTCCGCAAGTGCAGAACACCAGAGCCATCCTTTCGGCCGCAAAATGTCCGAGTTGGAGTTTCGGCCAACTACTCAACCTAAAATAGGATACCCTTCCTCCAACTAACACGGGTTGGGAGGTACCTGGACGGTTCATTTCCTTTTGGGGGGAGCCCCTGTCAGTTGCCGTGTTCGTTGAAGGGAGGGTACTCCACCGAAACCCCAAAAGAAGTCGGTCGACGTTTTCCCCAAATCTTCCTCCAGGAGATGGCTCAAAACCCAAAAAAAGGCTTCTTCGTCGTGACTCCAGTTCCTTCAACCACGTCCATGAGCGAGCGTCTCTCTTTTTTGAGGCTCGGTGCACCTTTTGTGGTTTTAGGGGCAAGCCAAACGGAACACCGCGTTGCCTTTCCTTTTTTCGGATGGGCGAGCCAGGAGAAAGATCGGACACCTCCAAAACGGGATCACTGAACTTCCCGGCCATCGGATCCCGTGAAAAACCCAACCATATCAAGGGAACCCAAAACTATGAGCCCGGTCTCCTTGTTAAGGGGACCCCCCCCCAAAAAGAAAAAGGGAAAAGAGGGTGGGTTTCCCGTTGGGGTCCCTTCGAAACGATCAAACAAGGGGTTACCTCAACAAAGACAGAGCCATATCCCTTTTCTGATTGGTGGATATGGTACAGCTGGCAAGCTGGATGATCAGTCGGTCGCCAGGAGTTTGGACCAACATCCATCCACTACCCCGGAAAAGGAAAAAACGAATCTGAACGCCTTCCCCTTGCTGACTCCCCGAAATGAGCTTCAACTGGGAAATCCGCCTTGGACGATGTTCCAAAGGAACCAACCCATGGACGATGTTTCCCAGCACCCCCATTTTTGGGACGTCCCCACATTTGGGGACGTCCCGAAAAGGAGTACCCTTGCCAAAAAAATAATGCGTATGAACGTCAATGCATCGGTGGGACAGTAATTCCCACCGAATTCGGTTGGGGTCCCTAAGCTTCATGCAATCGGAACTCATTTTCAGACAAACCCATTTGGTCATGAGTATTAATGGGTCCCAGACCCGAAATGGTGGACATCAGAATTTGGTGGGTCCTGATTCATGTGTCCACCACTTCTTGGTGGCTCCAACTCTTAAAATTCGCAGCTGTGCAATATAGGCGTGTGCTGTTCTTGTTTTGTGGGTACCCCTTTTCAGGTTGTGCTGACAGAGACCCCAAAAACAAACCACCACCCATTATATCTTGTTGGGGGCCCGGGCCACATCCACTGGGAAACACATTGGGAATTTCATAAAACCCCAACAATGGCTGCTTTACAAAGCCTCTAAAAACAAAAGCCACGTTTAAAAAAAAAAAAAAACGAGCCACGCGTGTCCCCAGTTTTGACACATCTCGAGTCCTTTCTCGGCCGCACGCCCCATGCCGTTCCCTCCCGCGGTTCCCTCCTGGCCGGCGAGCTCCTGTACCTCCACGGTATCCCTGGCACGCGAAAAAAAGCGCCGAAGCGGGAAACCTGAAAAAAATGGATCCCCGCCAGTTGCCTCCAGTTGCCTCCAGTCCCCCCCCAAAAAAAAAAAAACGTTGTAAGAAGGAGACAAAGAAGGAGAGAAAAAGGATCCGCCCCTAAGGCCCTTTAAAGGATCCCGAAAAAATACATCTACAGGTAGTTTTGAGGATGTCACATAGACCAGCCACACTGGAAGACCACTTCCGCTTCGACCGACAGAAAGAAGGAGAGACCAAAAAGGAGAGAAGAAAAAAAGGCACGCCCAGCAGCGGGTGTCTTTTCTTTTTTTGGGGGGACCCCCTTTTTTGGTGGTTCTAAAAAGTGAGCCCGAAAGGAAAGCGACCATTCTTTTTTTTGGGGGGCTCCCTACAAAAATGGCTCCCTACAAAAATTGCCCATATGAGCCCCCCCAAACTTAGTCAACAGGAGACACACCCATATGGGCATGTATTTTTGTTTGATGGTACCCTGTTTGGGGTTGGTTTAAAGGCAAACCAAAAGGAGCACAACATGTTTTGTCCTGGGGGGTTCCCAAGCCGCATGAACCCAGGTTAAAAGGGCAAATCACCCTTGGACGTTCCTTGCCCACGTCAGGTGGATGATTTCACCACTACTTGGGAAACCCATCAACAAATTCGGTGGCCAAAAAACAAATTCTGCACCAATGGCCATATCGCCACGATCTCACCAAGGAATCTTTGCGTGGAAAGCTTGCTTCTGTCCACCTGGCTTCGCTGTGCAGGTCTCTGGACTTCTTTCCTGTTCTGGACCCTCTGTCTCTAGAGGGCTGTGGGTCAAAAATGGGTACCCAAAATGGATTGCCCCTGGCAAATGGAACCAAGGACTAAAACCTGCGGTCCAATTCCTGGTGGTTAAATTAAATGCCCATTGTGATTTTGCCCGCTCAGCTTCATCGAACGCGCGCGTGTTGATGGCCTCTTCCCTTCCTTACTTGGGCAAAGTCCCATGGTGAGATCTCCTACCTGACGGTTCATCCAAGAACCTGGGTTGACCCAGAAGGGCGGCTAGCTGTGGCAACCCGTTTGAGTTCGGCGGGTGTGTCTTGGAGTTGGTACCCGTTTGGGCAGGGAAACAACAGGAAAACCGGGCCGAGTGTCCATCTATCCCTCTGTACGGTCGCCGCAGCTCACAATATTGCTCCCTCAGAACTGCACACTGGTTTCTCAACGCGCATGTAGATATACAGATATGGGCATTAGACATAGGCAGGCATAGACATAGACCTAGACCTGGACATAGACTTAGACCTAGACATAGATGGAAATAATTAGAAAAAGAGATAGAGGTACTAATAGAGATATTTACATATATGTACACATACGGTTTTAACCCCTCAAGCGACCCGCCAACTTGAAACAAAGAGTCCCAGTGGCACAAACGAGCCGAGCCGTCGCTGGCTTTGTGTTTCGCGGATCTAACGTAGCAGAATGCTCCGCAGGAGCTGGCCATAGCTACCGGCCCCAAGGGAATGCGCCGAAAGGGACCAGCCACCAAAGTGTGGCCCTGCGTCGAAAGTCAAGTCTCCAAACCTGCAGTTGCCTTACCTTCTCTGCCTCCCCCCCCATTTCAGGGCTGGGGAAAAACATTTGGGACGCGCGGTGTAGAATCCCCATTTCGCGGGGGCGGGGGGGGGGGAGGCGAAGGGAGGGGGCTGTGTGTCCCTCCCTCCAACTCCTCTCCAGGCAAAAAGGCAAACCCGAAGGCTTGGTGATGTACGCCGTGTCAAGATAGAGGCGTAGACTTTCCTCTGTCGACTTGTTCCTTACCAAAGCCAATCATCAGGTTTGGGATTCTCTCCAAATCCACCCAAAAGCGAAACCTCTATCATGTCCTGACAGAACTCCGATCGCTGGCTCCAAAAGGCTCCCCTCGTATTTGCTTTCCAAATTGGGTAACCCAAGCTGCCGGAACCCTTCGAACCAGCTCCATATGGCCCATGGGTCAATGGGTCAAAAGCCAAATCGTACCCCCGGTTTTCACCTCCCAATCCAACCACTAAAATAGGAAGCCTAAAAAATTTGGCGACTAAAACTCACCCATCCCAACCAAACCGGGATCCCGTTGAACGGTTCCAGCCATCTTTGCGGGCTCGATTCATCGAGCGCCCCTTGGTTTCGTCCCGCGCCTCTTGCCGCGGCCCTGACTCTTCGCCTGCGGACCGGGACCGGGGGCCTGCCCGCATAGGGCAGGGATGCGGATGACAACACCTGAACATTGCCACTTGTAGGCGGTGTCAACCTTTATCTTGGTGTTGAAAAAGCAACATGTGTCAATTGGGTGCAAAAGGTATCTTTTAAGGAGCCGTCATAGAACTTTTCCTAAGATCCCTCAAACGCACGCCTTGGTTGACGTTGGAAGGAGAACAAAAGCTTATTTTTTAGCAGTTAAGCGGGGATTTCCCACCAAACCACAAGAAGCAAAGATGTAAAATGTTTCCCAACAACAACCATGACGCGCCACCCCCAAACACCCCTTGGGTTCAAGCCGCCAATTGAAGGTCTGATATTGGGTATCCTCCCAAATGCAAACGTAGAATCTCGTGGTGCCTTGTAGGGTTTAGGGTTTAGGGTTTAGGGATAAACACACAATGACACCAATGCAAGCGGATCTTTCCAGCATCTGTGTAGTTTGAGGGTTTTTTCTTGTCCCGTTTCCCAGACCTGTGGGTGTCGGACCAAAACAGGCGGTCTTGCTGTTGGTCGTTGACAGGGCTGTGGGGAATGGAAACCACTTCTGTGATACAATAGCAAGGGCTTCCCAAAGACCAATTTGATCATAGAAACGGGGATTCCCTTGTATCACAGAAGTGGGAATAAACCCCTTGATCCCACAACCCTGGCCGGGATGCTTGAGCAAACCCCCCTGAAAAAAAGCAAGGCACAGGGGGCACAACTGGAGGCCGTAAAGGAAGCATCGGCTTCATGAGAGTACTGATTCCACATGCGAGGACTTGAAGTAAAACGCAGGAAATATTGCAAGCAGCCAGACGCCCACAACCCATCCCATCAGACACACTCAAACATATACCCGGAGAGGCACAAATACACAGACAGACAGACAAACAGACAGACAGACAGACAGACAGACAGAAAGACAGACAGAAAGACAGACAGAAAGACAGACAGACAGACAGACAGACAGACAGACAGGCAGATAGACAGACAAACAGACGGACGGTCGGACGGACGGACAAACAAACGGAGACACACGAGCAAGCAAACAAACAAACAAACAAACAAACAAACAAACAAGCAAGCAAGCAAACAAGCAAACAAACAAGCAAACAAACAAGCAAACAAGCAAACAAAAAAATGACACTTACCTGTGCCAAAATGCAAGTGCCCCCTTGACGACGCCCCTTGCGAGTTCACTGGGCCACCCTACCGTCTGGCTGTCAGCCTGAACGAGGCCATGACGATTAGCGGACCACCGCACCTCTGGTTCAAACTTGGCTGTGGTTGACCCCTCTGCAAAAAGCTTAACTTTTCTCGGTTGCGAAATCTGCTAAGCCCTGCTAAAAGTGACAAACTTTTAGTGGTTTAACACGGACAACCCATTAGTTGGCAAAAAGTGCTAAAGTCCTAACATCCAAGCAAAATGCGCCAAAGTGTTTGTGGGTCCGATGCGAGATCTGTTTCAAAAGTCAAAGTCCAAAGATCCGACCAACTACCACAAAGGATCTACCGGGGGGGGGGGGGGTATTTTGCGCCGGTGCATTTCTCGCTGGCGATTCCGATGCAAGATGGCATCGCACAGAACCGGGATCAAGTGATCGTCGCGAGCGCTTCTACCAGCGACTGGCTCTGCAAACTTTTGCCACGCGGCCCCAAAAGCCACACGATGTTTCAGAGGACTCTCCTCTTTGAGGGCCCTCTTTTTGGGGTTCCATGATCATTTGTAAGCTGGAGCCAGGTCAACGCGGATGCCGAAAACACCTCACGTGGCTTTCAGAGGCAGGAGACTCTCTCCCCCAAGTCTGATGCCTCGACGCTTTCGTTCTCCTGCCACTCCTCAAAGACGTCGCGACCAAAAGCGGCGAGCGGCGGGCTGTTGGGTGGTGTTTTGTGGTTTTTTCGCGTTTGTTTGCTTTGTATTTTTTGCTGTTGTTGTTTCTTTTTTCTTGTTTGGTACCTCCAAATTTGGTGGCAAAGGGAAACCAACCCAAAAGAATGGGGACACCCTTAAAGCAAGACACACCAAAAGTTGTTCCCTTTCACCAATGGGTTCACGCGGTGCTGCTTGGCCCTGTCACCAATTTCTACTGGGAAGGGCTGTGCCTCAAACACCCTCGCCTATCGCTCTTATCGTGCGGTTCCACTCAAAGGGTGCAGAAAACACATTGACCATGGTCATCAACAGGGGCTGACATTACAACCTATTTTTGTTGGGCTGTGGCAACAGTGCAAAAAAAATAAAATAAACGTCGTCAGAGGTGCCGGAAACACCCTCACTGGTGCAAACAACTCAACCCACCAGAAACAACACCTCACAAGTGGAAATGACCATCAACCCTAGTCCCTCTGGGCCTATCGAAACAGTCCCAAACCGCCGCCACTCGAGTGAGTCTTCCAATGAGTCTTGAAAAGACCTTCGATGAGGTCCCGTGACTCTTGGCCAATGAATTGGAAAGCCAAACATCGCGAAAGGCGCCATGAAAGCTCTTCTGCCTAGCCCGGGTTGATGGCCAAGGCAAAAGGTGGTTCGACTTGGGTGTCGAAACAAAACCACCAAAACAAGGACTGGGTGTTTGGTTTGTGCTTCTGTTTGTTTGTTTTTGTGCCAGGGAAACCCATTTTGGGGTTACCCTATTCTTGACACACGTCCAGGTAGGTATGTGTCAAACTAGGGCTTGACCCAATCAAGCCTCGGCTTTGGAAATCCGCAAGCCCAGTGCTGAAGCGGGCACATGGCTGTGTTTTTGTTGAGGCTACCTAGAAAAGGGTGGGTCTACAGAGAAAAGGAAAACCCACCCATTTAGCGGGGGTACCCCTATGTTGACCCCCAAACCCACATCAGCTGCCTCAAACAAATATTGGGTGGTTTGGGATTTGCCCGGTTTGGGGTGGGCAACTCACCAAGCCCCTAACTCCAGACCAATGTTTCCTCTTGAGTTGAAATCGAACGATTCCGCATCGGCAAAAATGCACCACTCCAAAACCTGAAATTAGAACCGGATCAAGTAAAGGGCATCGTGAAGATGAGGAGAGCTCGCCATAACAATCATAGATCCCAAAGCTGGATCGAAGGCTTGTCGATCAAATCGTGGGAGGAAAAAAAAACATCTTCAGATTAGTACCAGTTCCAAAGAAGCAAAAAAACATGGATCTGAGAGCCGCGCAAAATGGGGGGGGGAGGTCCTTTTGTCCCAAAAAATGTGCCGCCAAAACAAGGCGCAACCCTCAAGATGGGGCTTAGAATAATACGGGCACCCACTTTTTCAGGACGTCTATTTTAGTAGGGGAACTTTCCCAACCAAAATAGAAACGGTAAGGATGGGCACAAATGGGGGGGGGGGAGGTCCTTTTGTCCCAAAAAATGTGCCGCCAAAGCAAAGCGCAACCCTCAAGATGGGGCTTAGAATAATAAGGGTACCCACTTTTTTCAGGACGTCTATTTTAGTAGGGGAACTTTCCCAATCAAAATAGAAACGGTAAGAAAGGGCACAAATGGGGGGGCCGGGGGAGGTCCTTTTGTCCCAAAAAATGTGCGGCCAAAGCAAGGCGCAACCCTTAAGATGGGGCTTGGTTTACTAGGTCCTCCAGTAGAGATTTTAGAATAAGGGTACCCACTTTTTTCAGGAGGTCTATTTTAGTAGGGGAACTGTCCCAACCAAAAAAGAATCGGTGAGAGGTCGGGCACCAATTGCTGGGGGACCAAAATTTGAGGCCCGGCAACACCGATCTGCATCCCCGTCCTCCAGCGAGGACGTCCGGTAATGCGTCCTCGCAAAGGGAATGAGGCACTCGCGGAAACGAGGCGTTTGCGGCGCAGCTCGAAGCCGAAAGTGACGCTCCGAGTTTTTGTATCAAGAAATGTCTCGTTTTTTTTGGGAGACCGGGTACCTGAAACTTGAGGTTCGACCAGGATCCTGAAGAGGCCCAGAACTGCAAGCCGCAGGCCCGACCCCCCCGGATGTCCCGGCCTCGCAGTGGTTGTGGTGCTAGGGAAGGTCCTTGAAGGAAACCGAATCCAGGCAACCCTAGGTGGTTTGGATTCCTGTTTTGGGGCTTCAACCCTGACCTCCAAACCGCCCCACCAAAAGCACAAATTGGAAGGAAGCTGCAAGAGGGGGATTTCCCCGAGCCCCCAACAAAACAAAACCAAGAGCTAACTCCGAGCACCTTCAGAGCCAAAACGGGCTGGCGTGGACCGCAGGGCTGGTTTGGGGGGCCGTCCCAAGCACGGCACACTGACCGCTAAGGGATGGAGTGTGTATTGAGATTTGGCTGTGTCTCAAAATAAAGAATTTGTCAAAAGGATAGTAGTTCCTTTTGTTTCCCTCTAAAGCCGACCAAACAAGGGGGTCCTGAGAAGAAAAAACAAGTCACGCCCATGTGTGCATGGCCCAGCAAGGACCACAGGAGTACGGTATCGAACTGTCCATGGAATCTGCACATTTCTGGACGGGGGAACCCCGCTATTTGGCTCACAAAGCATCCCAACGAACGCGCTCACATGTGCTGACCGCGACCACTTGATATCAGAAACACCGTGCAATGCTCCCCTTCCAACTGCGGAAAGAGGAGACTGTTGTTGGAACAACAAGAGCAAAGGGAAAAACCGTTTCAAACTCCCGCCCTTTGCTCTTACTCATGCGCAAAGCGCGCGCGGAAAAAAAACAGTCCTTTCCCATTCTCTGTCCGCATAAACGTAAAAAACATATGCTGTTCGCTCAATAAACATGGGACACTGTCCGTAACTCTCCTTGGTCTGTGGTTGAGGTTGACATGCATCAGCTTCCCAGCATTTTCTTTCCCATTAACCCTCCACAAGAACCAGAAACGCCAACCCAAACCCAAACCAGCAATTAGGGAGAATCTGAATCCGTTTCCCCATGCCCCATCGAATATGGGCTCTTTATCTTCTTGGTAATCGCTATTATAAGCCCCGAAAAACTGCCCCCCGCCTAGTTGGTTGTATTCCCCCATACTCCCCCATGTGTCCCCCCACGCCTTCACCATGCACCATCCCCCCCCAAAAAAAAACTCCAAACCACCAACTAGGAGAAGCTGAATCTATTTCCCCATGCCCTCCCCCCCCAAAAAAAAAAAAAGAAAGGAAGAAGCGATGGACAAAGAAAAGGGGACCCCCCAGCCCCCCCCCCACAAAAAAGAAGAAAACAAAAAGCGACCATTCACCATGGACACCCTGGCGCTTGGCTTTTTTCTCCGATCTGGGGCCCTGGGCGGAGCACCTGGCGCTTGGTGTCGGTGGTCGGTTTCTCGCAAGACTTCTCCGCTGAGTCCCCTTCATGTTGACCCAGGATTCATAAACTAGGGGGTGTTCCCTCCAAAAGTGGTTTAGGAACCCCCACCAAAAGTTGGGATTAGCACCCCCCCATCAAAATCAACCAGGGGGTCTGCTTCATCCGGGGTTAACATCACTCTTCCCCCTGGAAGGCGCCGACAGCTTGTTGCCTTGGGGAGATTTGTTTGAATGCCCCAAATAAAAAACACGCCGAGATGGCCGAGGCCCCAAAACGCCGGGGGCCTTTCCCACAGAGACACCGGTGTGCTTTGGTGAGAGGAGAAGTGCTCCGTTTTTGCACCAAGTCGACAAATGACAGCAACAATCTTCCGTTCATACAAGGGACGAAATAACTACCAAGACTATACTCCCACACTCATGAAATGGTGTGAAGCACCTGGCCCAGCATGGACCAAATGGCAAACCTTATCCTCGACCAGCCCCTCCCCCCCCTCGTCCTCACTTGGATAACCAATAGATATAAGGGGGACTCATTTGGTAAAGTGTTGGTGTTGCATGGTTCTGACTTTGATAGTGTTGACCCCATATTAATCAACACCTGTTTGTGAATAGGAGGGTGGTTTTGGCCCCTCCAATTCCATTTCCCCTTTCGGTTGGTTCAAGAAAGAAGAACCAAAAAGGAAACCATCCATTTTGTGGTCCCTTAAACATCCCGATTTTGACGCGTACCCACATTTGTCCCCCCCTCTTTCGCCACCTTCAAAACCCGATTTCGACGGCATACCCACCTTACGCCCCCCCATTTGCTCTGTTTCGCCTGACGCCTTTCCGGGCTCCGGCCTCGGCTCTCCAGGAGCTCGGCCTCCGAAAACGGCGAATTCCCGAGGGCGAATTGTCTGGGAGGAACGAACGACAGGAGCCCACGACCCACGACCCACCAGCGGACGCGTCGACACCACCCTGTAGCCAGAAGCTCAGAACGTGGTAGCAAGCCCTCAACAGGAAGCAAGCGGCTTGCAATCTGGCAGGAATGGAGCCAGGAGATACTTGATCTGCGTTTGGTTGGTTGCAGGAAGGGAGCCAGGAGAAAACTCGATCGGATTTTGCCAGTCCTTTGCTTGGTTGCTGGGGTCCAGGAAACGCGGGCGAACGCCGACAAAAGGAGGAGCCAATAACATTCAATACAAGCCGCAGGTTTGCCAAAGAAAACCTTCGCCGATGTTCGGCTGTGAGTCAAAACCAATGGTACCATTTTGGGGTAGGTGAATTCACCACCCATTTTAGGACCTATTTTAGTGGGGATTGGGATGTTCACTGCAATTACGGGCTGGCTCTTGACACATGGCATTTACATGTTTTTGTTGCACCGGCCAACCAGCATCCACACTTCCTCTGAACCTGTTTTTTCTCTTTGTTTTCGTCAAAGAGATCCTGAGTGCAAGCAGGTTTCTTGGTTGCTGCTGACCCCTCTGCAAAAAGTTTAACTTTTGCGGGTTTAATGGAAAAAGCCCTTGATTTTCCAGAAAGTTGTCTAAAGATCGAAACCAATAGCACAAGGTTTAGTGCGAGACAGGATTTTGGCCATGTTCCTCCTCCTCTTGCGCTCCTCTTGCGCTCCCGTTGGGAGTCCTGTCGATGAAGCCTGCTGAACACATGCTCCCCGCATGTACAGGAACCCCAGCATTATTCTAGGGGTTGATTCCTTGTCCATTCTGTTCAGCCATCGTTCTTTTCAAAAACCGATCGCAATTTCCCCACGGTGCTTGGTGGTTTTCTCCATGATTCACATGGCTGTGGGTCAAAACCAATGGTATCCCATTTTGGTTGGTAGGTGAATTCACCCATTTTAGGCTTCCTATTTTAGTGGTTGGATTGACTCGGAGGTGAAAACTGGGGGCTAACCGATTGGGATTTTGACCAGCCAGAGCCCCACCTGCCTCTTCCCAGCCTTCCGACGCAAAAGCTGTGGGAGTCAGGTTGCGGGGCCACGTGCAACCGCGACCGCCACTTCTTCTTTTTTTAGCGCAGCGCATCGAAACACCGCACTTGAAAAAAAACAACGAAGAAAGCAAGAAAGGTATGGCAAAGGCCGAAAACCACCCAGAAAACCATCCCCAACCCCTTCTAGGGGTTTTCCAAGAGACCTCCACCCCATAAATGTTGCCGGGCACCTAATTGGCGAAACACCGAGCCTTGCCGTTGATGTGCCCGCCCAAGGCCTCCTGCAAAGAGAAGCGAATTGGGCCTGTGCCCAGAAAGAATGGGGAGCTTTCTTTGGGCTCGTTTGCGCCGATTTGGAGAGACCAGAACTCCCAGACGGTGCTAGGTCATGATAACTGGGTGGTACCCTTTTTCAGGTTGGTTTGGAGGGAAACCAGCAGGAAAGCCACCATTTGGGGGGTCCCTCCATTTTCCTTCAGCGCACCTGACTTGCCAGCTTTCCGGGCCCGGGAAGCTGGACAACAACAGCCCAAAAGACACGTGGGGCTGGGGGGGGTCTGCCCAACCAGGAAATCCACAGAATGCGCGCGCTGGCCATGGTTCAAACCCCGAAACTCCAGAGTTTTGAGGTGCTAAACTCTAGAGTTTTGAGGTTTCAAACCCTGAAACTCTAGAGTTTTGAGGCCCCAAACCTGGTTGCAACTCAGGCCTTCTAGTTCAAATACGGCAGGATCTCAATCCTAAGGACACCTGTCAACAGTTACTGAATTTTCCCCCAAGTCGCAATTTACTGGTGGTCCAAACAAAGAAAGATCATTTTTCGGGGGCCCGGTTCAATGTGTCCACAGCTTTTGGGTGTTCGAAGAGAACCAAACGGAAGCCGTTTGCATATGGGGGCGGGTGATCGAAAGGCCTTCACATGGGATGACCATTGGGGGAAACCGCTGAAAAGACGATGGTTCCCACTAAATGGGGAAAAGAGACCCGTCGCAGAAGGTCCAAGTACCTTCTAGGGAGGTACTTGGAGCCCTTGAAAACCCCCCAAAAAGCAATCCTCAGGACCCTCTGGGCATGGTCATTTGGGGGCCCTCAATGGAATATTGATGGATTTCCGTAGATCCGAAGCGCAAAATCCCATCGCAGTCGACCCCCCCGGGCTCCATGGACGGATTCATCGGGCCTCGGAATGTCGGGGTCAACCCGGCACCAAACCACCCATGGGCCTAGGTGTCCTGTTTGGGAAAATAGATAGACTTCCCTGGTAGTCGCTTGAACCAGGTAAACCAGGAATCGAAACCCCTCGATTTTCCACCAAATCAACCAAAAAGGACACCAAAAAGGCCATGGGCTTTTTGTTGGGAAACCCCCTTCCCGACTGGGTGTTATGATCTATGGAGTTACCACTTCTCCAACCGCTGGGCCCCAAACCAGCTGGCCCTATGGCATGTTTTTTCTTGGGAACAGCCACGAATGAAATTGCCACCTCCTTCCCCATGGGTTTAATGCTGTCTGGATTTTCCCCTTCCTTTCGGCAAGATGGTGTCCACCCCATGAGTTCAATGGGATATATATATATATATACACATACATACATATACATATTTACAAATATATATATATATATATATATATATATATATATTATGTACATATCACTTGTTTAGTCACTACATGTCTGGGTGCTCGGGGGGGGGGGGATCCTTTTTGGGTCCCGGGGCCGAGGGACTTCCGAATTGGGAGCCGAATCAAACCGAGGAGTTTTTGCACTAAAGATTTTTCAACCCGCTGAAGCGTCTCTTCCAAACGGATTAAATGCGCTTTCTGTGGTGTCCCCATATTTGACTAGTTGGCGAGCTGTTCCTCTTTTCATACTCTTTCAGTACTCTTTTGCTATCCTACAATGGATCCACAGAAACCGCATCCAAACCATTTCCTAGATCTCAAGAACTGATGCCGAGGCGGGAGGCCTTTCCAAAAAAAAACTCGACAAGCGAGGGGTGCGGATCCAAATCCAAACCAATGGAAACCACCGAAGGGTTAGCTGATTGCTGGTGCGATAGGCAGGGAATGACGAGAAAATAGCATGGTTTCCTTCAAGGGAATGGGAATGAGAATTGGAATTGGAATGAGGATTGGGAGTTTTTGGGGGGCCCGCTTAAACAGACAACGGATAGCCGATAAACTTCCGACACTGGCAACACGCCTTTGGGCTGAAAAACAAAAACAAGTCCATGAGCACACACGTACTGGTGCCGCAAATCATTTGGGAGACCCAGGTACTTCAACCGTACAAATTCATCTCCATTCAGGACCCCAAAATGACCATGGGTAACTTGTCCCACGTGGTGAGAGTCCTCATTTTGGTGGCTTACCTAAGGCTCACCCCATGCAAGGACCTGTTGATCAACCCCCACATGTGCTCCAAAGCCCTGGAGGTTTCTTTCAGGTGAGAAGAGTTCCTCATTTCAGGCCTCTGAAACTCAGGTCCCGCTTATCGATCGATGCCTGAGGCAGCAACCCATTCTCCAGCCTGGCAAGAGTGTGTCCAGGGCTGTCCGTTTTCAGATGCCCTGCTAAGAGTTTATCCTCCCACCAATTAACATGGAACCTGACAGGTATCCCTTTAAAGGGACCCCCCTGTCAGATTACATGTTAATTGGCGGTTAAATGGAACCCCCACCAAACCAACCAAAATCCTGGCTAAGGAACCGGACGGCTAGGAACCGCTCATCCAAGAAACCAACTACATGAGAATCTGCCGGAAATCCTTGAAATCGCCAATAGGATTGATCAGGGACCTGGTTTTGTCAGGAAGTTTCTCCCTTGAAGGCTGTCCCAACTGTGAAGAGACAGCTTGGAGGCTTTCCCGCGCTCAAAGACTTCCCCCCCTGACCACCCAGACCAGCCCCCCAAAGAAGAAATGTAACAGTTGAGCCTTAGTACCCCTTTTGTACTCTGATTCCCGGCTTATCCCTAAGGGGTATGTAGGGGTCTACAACCTGTAAAATGTACATTCCAGAACGACACCTTTGGAGCTTTGGAAGATGTGTTGGCCGACAATCTTCCCATTCGCCCAGGTCAGTTGGCAAAATTTTCCTACGGGAAGGGGAAACCAAAGAGCTCCCACCATTTGTGTGGTAACCGGTTGAAGTGACCGGAGGGCGACGGGTCTGTGATTGGTCCGCTTGCTGACCAGAGCCAGTGAAGGCTCGCAGATGTCTGGCCAAAACTCTGCCAAATCCCAGCACTGCAAAACACACCGGTAAAAACAATGCTGAAAACACCTTGCACACAGAAACTGAAGCACAAACTGCCCAAAATCAAGTGAACAACTAAGAAGCACAAGCAAACCATTGGGTTCAAACCCAAGAAGTACCCCCCTCTGGATCCCAGCTGTCCTTGAGACAAGGTTGCAGCAGCAGCCGCTGCACTCCATTGCTGATAGGCCTGACCGGTTTCCGTCAGTAAATGGATTTGGTGGTTTCCTTTGACCCACTTTGTGGCTGCCTTTGATGGTAAAATACTGAGGCCAGAAGTGTTCCTAGTGTGTAAAGCGTGCTCAAGGTTCGGGTGGGGCTGGGTAAATTTCAGCGCCGTTCTGGACGATTCATGCCAGGCGTGATGCTGGCCGTGGCGTTGCATGGGCTGAGGATGCTGGAGATGCTGTTTATGCTTGAGCTGGTGAGGATGCTGAAGAGTGATGCTGGGAATGCTAGAGATGGTGAGGATGTGGGGTCTAGTCCATGTTTCCATTTGCTGGGGCAACCTTTTATTGGGGTTACCCTATGTTTCACCCACAGCAGTATTCTCTGTGCATAGTAGTCAACGCCCGCACACATGCAACAATTCATGCGCTAGGTGCCTGTTGCTCACAAGCTTGTTCAGCTTGTCAGCGGGCAACGGACGCGTAGGTGATGAGCAAAGTTGTAGGTTCACTAACCCCTTACCCAAGTTATGACCATGGTTTTTGCGAGTAAACCTAGCAGTGTGCTACTGTGGGATGGTTGACGCAAGGTCCATTTCGCACCACTAAAAAAAGCATGGGTGAAACCATAAGTTTAGTATGGTTGCAAAATCCATTTCGCACCACTAAAAAGAATGGGTTTGTTGGTATTTACCTGGGGGAATCGAATCATTCCCGCGGATTTTCGCTGACCAACTACTGAAAGACCGCTGAGCCCGCAGCCTGATAGTGGGCCATGGCAGAAAAGTCCTCGAGACAGAGACATGTGCTCATGGGGCCATGGGTCAAAATTGGTTTCGAACAGGTCTCCTCCGAAGCTGGGTGTGTAGTGGATTTAAAGCGAGTTGGCTGAATTGCAATGTCCTGGACCTTTAAATGTCGTGGAATTTCGGGCGTTCTAGATTTGGCCATGGGTCAAAAATGCGGCAACCCCAAAATGGTTTGCCCGATCGGTAAATGGAACCAAAGACTAAGACCTGCGGTCCATATCCTGGTGGCTTTATTTTGACTCGTAGCCATGTGGGGGTTGATCAAAAGGTTGCTAAAATGGGATGACCATTGGGGAAAACCACTACAAAAAATGAAATATGTCAACCACATGGGAAAGTTACCCATGCTCATAGAGGGAACGGAATGCTGAGCAACCCCCATGTCCCAAAACAACAAGCTTCTTCAAAAACGAGAGTCCAATTTGTTCTTCGCCAGTAAGGTGTGGACTAGTTCCCATCTAGTTTCCACGCGTCAAAGCAGGACCTTGGTCTCACTTCGAGAGTTTGCTGTTCGCCACTATAATCTTTCCAAAAGCAAGTCCAGAGACTCACGGAGTGAGTTTGGGATCTTAAAGGGAAATCAAATGGAAACCACCCCATGGCACCCCCACCGTTTCTGGAACATGGACCAAAACAGCCAAAAACTCGACTCAAAGGCGCACCAACCAGGCAAACACGCGCTTGTCGTAGTTTGCAAAAAGGTCAGAACCTACTTGTTGGACTTGTCAGGAACAAGCACATTTTGGCGGCGTCCGTGACTGTCGGAGGATATCACTTACAGTTGTGCGACATCTGGTCCAGACGAGACAACTGAATCTGCACCCTAGCCAAACGATGTTACCACATTGTCACATGTTACACACGCGCGTCGTCAACTGCTTGCAGGGTAGATAAGGTCGTTCAAAGCCCCCATGTCCACACAAAACTCATGGTGGCTCCTTAGCTCGCTATTTAAATTCATTTAACATATCCTCGGCTCCGGAACGGGCCCCTTCCTACCACCAACTAGTTTTGCCGTTGAACCAACATGTTGGCAACATGTTGGCCGATTGAGGAATCCTCAACACATGTCCATTATTTTCCGGCGTCTGCAACTTCATCATCTTGAGCATAGTTTAGGGTGTCTCTGGTCAAGAAACAACATGTTAGGAGTGTCGGCGATGGGGGGGGGGTTGGGGGGCTGGTTACATTTGGATTGCGCTGACTTCTGGCAGGCGTATGTGAGGGTAGTTCTGTTCGGACATCTTTGACTTCTATCAAAGCACTGCAAAACATATCACTGGCCAGAAACGCGAATATGTGGCCTACGGCGTGTGTCGTGTGGTGACAGCCTGGGCGCAGCTGGCGCAAAGCCAGAAAGAAGTGTTTCCATCAAGGATTCGGGAAGTAGACGGAGTGCGCAGCAGCTCGCCGACGCCAACATGACAAGCGGGCGCGCAAGCAAGAAGGTATTTGAAGATGAAGTTTGTAGCTTAAAGCTATGCCGCCGCAGCAGCCCAAGTCCATGGAGGGCGCTGCTGAAAAGTAGCTCAGGCGCAGCCAGCTCTTCTCAGAAGGTTGGATGCGTCATGCGCACGTCCAGAGGCTGTCTGCAGCGCTTGTGCTCGGGAATATGCTGCGCCTACAGGGAATTTGCCCAACACAACATAGACCACGCAGACCTCTCTTGGCTTCTCGCGGCTCCCGAAGAGCAGCAATCTACAGCCTGGGACCACAAAAGCGCATGTGAGAAGCGCCACGCCTGCCAACGCTCCGTACCCGAGTTCCTTCACACGAGTACGCAGGTTCGACAGCACTTGGAAGACGCCAGTTGGCCACGAACCCCACGAAAGACACCGTTATTTGTGGTGCGTCTGCATAGTCCGGGCTTCGAATCCCTTGCGCCTGCACCTCAGTCCGGGCTCCGGCAACCCAACATGTTGGGTAGACGGGTGGGGTTTGCCCGGACCCGCAACGTCAAAGGAAGATAGTGAAAAAGGACGACGTTGTTTTGCATTGGTTTCTACCATGCAATCTAGCTTCCCTTGGGTTCACAAGCCATACGCCTTTCCTGAAATCCGCGTACTCCGACATGTAGGTAAGAGTACGCGCGGCTGGCAGGCGCGCAGGATTGCGGATTTTCACGTTTCTGCTTGAGGTCGAAAAACCAACCAAGACGTGTCTTTGAAAGCATCTTGGGGGTTGATACGGTCAGTGATGTGGTCCAGGTATTCTCTGAATGCCTGAACCAGTGGCTGCAGACCTGGTGTCGCGTGGAAAAACTGAGCGGCAAGCACAGAAACTTGGCTTCCTGAAGCGCCAGCGTGCACAGAGCTTCATGACACCGCCTGCGGATCCCAAGCATAGTCCACGCCTGACACTGAAGCCCAGCTTGACCTATGACCTTGTGGCAAAATGCCCGCTCGTCTTCGGGAGACACCCACAGGGCAGGTATGTGCAAGAATGGATAGAAGCGTTGATGAAGAGGCAACATGCCCCAGCGCACGGGCAAGTCCTGACGCGTCGGCGACTCCAAAGAATGCTTGAAGTCTTCAGCAAATAAACTGCTAAAGCAAAATGTTGCAAGTTCCGCCGAGAGTCTTCCACTTTCAGCTCTCGAGCAATGCTGGCAGCGACTGAAGGCCCCTGCAAAGTGCTGGCGACCTCAGAAAGCAGATCAGAGTCCGTGGGGCGTCGCCAGTGGAGCCGGCTGGGGGGCGAGCTTGTGCAGCGGGCCTTGCAGAGAAGCCGAAAAAAGTAACATCCAATGCCTAACGATTTGTTTGCCACAAGAAAAAGACAAGAGTTACTTCCCTTGGTCAAGACACGAGTCGGCAATGCTAATGGGCGAATGCAGCTGAAGTGACAACCTAGATGATGTCACGGAAGCGGCATCAGGCGAGGGGGTTCGGTGCTGAGATCTAGATCTTGAACGAAGCATCTCGCGCACCGACGTAATCATGCCCCCCCCCCCCCGTAAGAGGGTAGAGTATGTATAATGTGTCGCGGGACCCTTTCCTGCATATATAGCGCAATTTCAGGCCCAATGCTGCTCAAATAAATCTTTTAAATATTTTAAATATTTTAAATCCCCGGGTCCTGATTTCTGGAGCTGGGGCCGATTTAAAATTTTAAACATTTTACATATTTTAAATCCCCGGGTCCCTGATTAAAATATTTAAAATATTGAAGCTTATTTGAGGCCTAAATATTTTAAATATTGTAAATCCCCGGGTCCTGATTCTGGAGCTGGGGCCGATTTAAAATTCTAAATAATGTAAATATCTTAAATATTTTGAATATTTTAAATCCCCGGGCCCCCGATTTAAAATAATTGAAATATTTAAACTGGTTTGGGGTCCAAATATTTTCAATATTTTAAATACTTTAAATCACCGGGCCCCCGATTTAAAATATTTAAAATATTTAAGCTGATTTGGGGCCCAAATATTTTAAATATTTTAAATATTTTAAATCCCCGGGCCCTGATTTCTGGAGCTGGGGCCGATTTAAAATTTTAAATAATTACAATATTTTAAATATTTTAAATATTTTAAATCCCCGGGCCCCCGATTTAAAATATTTAAAATATTTAAGCTGATTTGGGGCCTAAATATTTCAAATATTTTAAATATTTTAAATCCCCGGGCCCCGATTTAAAATATTTAAAATATTTAAGCTGATGTGGGGCCTAAATATTTTAAATATTTTAAATATGTTAAATCCCCGGGTCCTGATTTCTGGAGCTGGGGCCGATTTAAAATTTTAAATAATTTAAATATTTTAAATATTTTAAATATTTTAAATCCCCGGGCCCCCGATTTAAAATATTTAAAATATTTAAACTGATTTGGGGCCTAAATATTTTAAATATTTTAAATATTTTAAATCCCCGGGCCCCCGATTTAAAATATTTAAAATATTTAAGCTGATTTGGGGCCAATATTTTAAATATTTTAAATATGTTAAATCCCCGGGCCCTGATTTCTGGAGCTGGGGCCGATTTAAAATGTTAAATAATTTCAATATTTTAAATCTTTTAAATCCCCGGGCCCCCGATTCAAAATATTTAAAATATTTAAACTGATTTGGGGCCTAAATATTATAAATATTTTAAATATTTTAAATCCCCGGGCCCCCGATTTAAAATATTTAAAATATGTAAACTGATTTGGGGCCTAAATAATTTAAATATTTTAAAATATTTTAAATCCCCGGGCCCCGATTTAAAATATTTAAAATATTTAAGCTGATTTGGGGCATAAATATTTCAAATATTTTAAATCCCCTGGCCCCGATTTAAAATATTTAAAATATTTAAAATATTGAAAAAAATTGAAAAATATTTAAAATGTTTAAAATATTTAAAATTTTAAATCGGGCTCAGATCCTGGGTTCCCGGGATTTGAAATATTTAAACTATTTAAGCTGGTTTGGGGCCTAAATATTCTAAATATTTTAAATATTTTAAATCCCCGGGCCCCGATTTAAAATATTTAAAATATTTAAGCTGATTTGGGGCCTAAATAGTTTAAATATTTTAAATATTTTAAATATTTTAAATCCCGGGGCCCCCGATTCAAAATATTTAAAATAATTGAACTGATTTGGGGCCTAAATAGTTTAAATATTTTAAATATTTTAAATAGTTTAAATCCCCGGGCCCCGATTTAAAATATTTAAAATATTTAAGCTGATTTGGGGCCTAAATATTTTAAATATATTAAATATTTTAAATCCCCTGGCCCCGATTTAAAATATTCAAAATATTTAAAATATTTAAAATTTTAAATCGGGCTCAGATCCTGGGTTCCCGGGATTTGAAATATTTAAAATATTTAAGCTGATTTGGGGCCTAAATATTCTAAATATTTTAAATATTTTAAATCCCCGGGCCCCGATTTAAAATATTTAAAATATTTAAGCTGATTTGGGGCCTAAATATTGTAAATATTTTAAATATTTTAAATCCCCGGGTCCTGATTTCTGGAGCTGGGGCCGATTGAAAATTTTAAATAAATTCAAATATTTTAAATATTTTAAATCCCCGGGCCCCCGATTTAAAATATTTAAAATATTTAAACTGATTTGGGGCCTAAATATATTGAAATATTTAAAATATGTTGAATCCCCGGGCCCCGATTTAAAATATTTAAAATATTTGAGCTGATTTGGGGCCTAAATATTTTAAATATTTTAAATAGTTTAAATATTTTAAATCCCCTGGCCCCAATTTAAACTATTTAAAATATTTAAAATAATTAAACTATTTAAAATTTTAAATCGGGCTCAGATCCTGGGTTCCCGGGAATTGAAATATTTAAAATATTTAAGCTGATTTGGGGCCTAAATATTCTAATATTTTAAATCCCCGGGCCCCCGATTTAAAATATTTAAAATATTTAAACTGATTTGGGGCCGAAATATTTTAAATATTTTAAAATATTTTAAATCCCCGGGTCCTGATTTCTGGAGCTGGGGCCGATTTAAAAATTTTAAATAATGTAAATATTTTAAATATTTTAAATCCCCGGGCCCCCGATTTAAAATATTTAAAATATTTAAACTGATTTGGGGCCTAAATCGTTTAAATATTTTAAATATTTTAAATCCCCGGGCCCCCGATTTAAAATATTTAAAATATTTAAGCTGATTTGGGGCCTAAATATTTTAAATATGTTAAATATTTTAAATCCCCTGGCCCCGATTTAAAATATTTAAAATATTTAAAATAATTAAACTATTTAAAATTTTAAATCGGGCTCAGATCCTGGGTTCCCGGGATTTGACATATTTACAAAATTTAAGCTGATTTGGGGCCTAAATATTCTAAATAGTTGAAATATTTTAAATCCCCGGGCCCCGATTTAAAATATTTAAAATATTTAAGCTGATTTGGGGCCTAAATATTTTAAATATTTTAAATATTTTAAATCCCCGGGTCCTGATTTCTGGAGATGGGGCCGATTTAAAGTTTTAAATAATTTGAATATTTTACATATTTCAAATATTTTAAATCCCCGGGCCCCCGATTTAAATATTTAAAATAATTAAACTGATTTGGGGCCTAAATATTTTAAATGTTTTAAATATTTTAAATCCCCGGGCCCTGATTTAAAATATTTAAAATATTGAAGCTGATTCGGGGCCTAAATATTTTTAAATATTTTAAATATTTTAAATCCCCTGGCCCATTTACAATATTTAAAATATTTAAAATATTGAAAAAAATGAAAAAAATTTAAAATGTTTAAAATATTTAAAATTTTAAATCGGGCTCAGATCCTGGGTTCCCGGGAATTGAAATATTTAAAATATTTAAGCTGATTTGGGGCAAAAATATTCTAAATATTTCAAATATTTTAAATCCCCGGGCCCCCGATTTAAAATAATTGAAATATTTAAACTGATTTGGGGCCTAAATATTTTAAATATTTTAAATATTTTAAATATTTTAAATATTTAAATATTTTAAATCCCCTGGCCCCGATTTCAAATATTTAAAATATTTAAAATATTTAAATGTTTAAAATTTTAAATCGGGCTCAGATCCTGGGTTCCCGGGAATTGAAATATTTAAAATATTTAAGCTGATTTGGGGCCTAAATATTCTAAATATTGTAAAACTATTAAATATTTTAAATCCCCGGGTCCTGATTTCTGGAGCTTGGGCCGATTTAAAATTTTAAATAATTTAAATATTTAAATATTTGAAATATTTTAAATCCCCGGGCCCCAGATCTAAATAATTGAAATATTTAAACTGATTTGGGGCCTAAATATTTTAAATATTTTAAATTCCCGCCCCCGATTCAAATATTTAAAATATTAAAGCTGATTTGGGGCCTAAATATTTTAAATATTTTAAATATTTTAAATCCCCTGGCCCCGATTTAAAATATTCAAAATATTTAAAATATTTAAAAATATTTAAAATGTTAAATCGGGCTCAGATCCTGGGTTCCCGGGAATTGAAATATTTAAAACATTTAAGCTGATTTGGGGCCTAAATATTCTAAATATTTTAAATATTTTAAGTCCCCGGGCCCCGATTTAATATATTTAAAATATTTAAGCTGATTTGGGGCCTACATATTTTAAATATTTTAAATCCCCGGGTCCTGATTTCTGGAGCTGGGGCCGATTTAAATTTTTAAATAATTTAAATATTTTAACTATTTTAAATATTTTAAATCCCCGGGCCCCCGATTTAAACATATTTAAACTATTTATGCTGATTTGGGGCCTAAATATTTTAAATATTTTAAATATTTTACATCCCCGGGTCCTGATTTCTGCAGCTGGGGCCGATTTAAAATTTTAAATAATGTAAATATTTTAAATATTTTCACTATTTTAAATCCCCGGGCCCCCGATTTAAAATAATTGAAATATTTAAACTGATTTGGGGCCTAAATATTTTAAATGTTTTAAATATTTTAAATCCCCGGGCCCCCGATTTAAAATATTTCAAAATTTTAAGCTGATTTGGGGCTCAAATATTTCAAATATTTTAAATATTATATATCCCTGGGTCCTAATTTTTGGAGCTGGGGCCGATTTAAAATTTTAAATAATGTAAATATTTTAACTATTTTTGATCCCCGGGCCCCGATGTAAAATATTTAAAAAAAAAAAAAAAATAAGCTGATTTGGGGCCTAAATATTATAAATATTTTAAATATTTTAAATCCCCGGGCCCCGATTCAAAATATTTAAAATAATTAAAATATTTAAAATGTTAAATCGGGCTCAGATCCTGGGTTCCCGGGATTTAAAACATTTAAAATATTTAAACTGATTTGGGGCCCCCATATTTTAAATATTTTGAATATTATAAATCCCCGGGCCCCCGATTTAAAATATTTAAAATATTTAAGCTGATTTGGGGCCTAAATATTTTAACTATTTTAAATATTTTAAATCACCGGGCCCCGATTAAAAATATTTAAAATATTTAAACTGATTTGGGGCCTAAATATTTTAAATATTTTAAATAATTTAAATCCCCGGGACCCGATTTAAAATATTTAAATTATTTAAAATATTTATTTGTTTTAAAAATTTTAAATCGGGCTCAGATGCTGGGTTCCCGGGATTTAAAATATTGAAAATATTTAAGCTGATTTGAGGCCTAAATATGTTAAATATTTTAAATATGTTAAATCCCCGGGTCCCCGATTTAAAATATTTAAAATATTTAAGCTGATTTGGAAGACAATTAGAAAACTCGAGGGCCTCGTTTTTCTTTTTGTTCTTTCTATTTTTCCTAATTAATTTTGAAGAATATGAAAAATGGGAAAATAGAAGAAATAGAAAAACAATTGGGGCCCAGGATTGCGGGAAGTGGGCCCGGAACTACAGGAAATTGAAAAAACAAGTTAAAAAACAAGTCCCTCGAATTTATATTTTGTCTATTTGCTAATTTTCCTTATTAATTAGAAAACATAGAAAATAGGAAAAAGAAAGGCCCTCGAATTTTCTAATTGTTCTAAGTTTCAAAATTAGTTAGAAAAAATAGAACAAATAGAAAAACAAAAGGGGTCCAGGATTTCGGGAAATGGGCCCGGGACTACAGGAATTAGAAAAATTAGAACAAATGTCCTGGAATTTTCTATTTTTTTAGAAAAATCATAAAAAGAAATGGACAACAAGGCCCTCGAATTTTCTATTTGTGTTAATGTTCCTAATTAATTAGAAACAATTAAAAAAAATAGAAACAAGGCCCTCGAATTTTCCAGTTTTTCTAATTTTCCTATTTAATTAGAACAATAAGACACAATTACAGAAAATCTAGAAAAACACTAGGGGCCCAGGATTCCGGGAAGTGGGCCCGGGACTACAGGAATTTGAAAAAAATAGAAAACTTAGACAACACATGGCCTCGATTCTTTTCTAATTTTCCTAATTGAAAAAATGAGAAATAGAAAAAAAGGCCCTCGAATTTTCTTATTTCTCTTATTTTCCTAGTTAATTAAAAATTAGAAGAGTTAGAAAAACAAAGGGGGCCCAGGATTCCGGGAAGTGGGCCCGGGATTACATATATTTGTTATTTTCTAAAAAATGGAAACACAATGGCCTCGATGTTTCCCAATTAATTAGAAGAAATAAAAATAGAAGAACAAGGCCCTCGAATTTTCTAATTTTCCTAATTAATTAAGAAATGAGACAAATTAGAAATATTAGAAAAACAATAGGGGCCCAGGATTCCGGGAAGTGGGCCCGGGACTACAGGAAATAGAAAACTTAACCTACAGCAACAAAAAATGGAACCCCTGCCCCTCAGGGATGAACTAGAATAGTGAGAACAGTTCTGATAAGTCGAATTTTAGCAAAATTAACATTGAACTTCCCAAAAGGCACCCATCCCTTGTGAGTACGTAGCGGAATTAGAACAATGAGAAGAAGTGGAGCAATTAGGACAAAGAGGAATCTGAAATCCTCAACAGGCACCCGCTCTTTCGGAATAAGTAGAGAAAGTCGAATAGTAGAGAAAGTCGAATAGTAATGATCCGTTGAGGAAATGATTATAACAAATTAAATTAGAACACAGATGAATCTGGAATTCTCCGAAAAGCACCCGAATCATTGCAATTGGAAGAACTGGAAGAATTGTGATAAGTAGGATTATTTGCAAGATGAATTTTGAATTCCTGAAAAGGCACCCGCCCCTTTGGGAATAATCAGAATATTTAGAGAGTTAGAATAATTGGCACACACATGAATCAGGAGTTCGCCCCAAAGGCACCCGTCCCTTTGGGAATGGATGGAATAATGACATTATTCAGGATAGTTGGAGCAAACCTTAATCTGGAATTCCCAAAGGCACCTGTCCCGCGGGGAACAAATTTACTATTTAGAACAGTTAGCAAAACATAGCCCTGTTTGTCTTTTATTATCATAGTTATTCGATTCAATGGTCAAAAATAGCTAAGTATGAATCTATGATTCGGGAATTCCCCAACAGGCGCCTGACCCTTTCGGAATACATGAGTAGAATAATTTGAAACATGAATCTTGGGTTCCCCAGAGGGCATCCTTCCCCTGAGGAGTAATTAGAACAGCTTGAACAATTACAGGAACTTGCACAACACATGATGTGGATTTCCTGAGAAGGCACGCGTCGCTGTGGGAACAATTGGAAAAATCCGAATGGCTGAAAAAAAGGCGTTATTTGGTCTATTTTATTAATGTGTCTAATTTGTCAGAATGAGTTTAATAGCTTGAGTTAGACGCGATGTTTGCGTACTTCCCCCAAAGGCACCTGCCCCTGTGGCACAAACCAGAAACAACAAATAGGGCTACGTGTCTTCGTCTTATTCTATTTATTCTAACTATGTAGAACCACTCCAATACTCACAATGATTTAAACATATCTGCAATTTCCCAAAGGGCCCCTTCCCCATTCGGGAAAAATAGACTAACACGAATGTTTTTACACTTGCCTATTGCAAACATGAATCTTGAATTCCCTAAAAAGGCACCCCGCCCCTTTAGGACTAATTAGTGCAATTGGACAAATCAAAGAAGTAGAATGATTAGAACAGACACTGAATCTGGATTCCCCAAAAGGCGCCCGTCCCTTTGGAATACTTAGAATGATAATATAAAGAATCATTGGACGAGTTAAAACAGATGCATCTGGAATTCCCCAAAAGGCACCTATCTGTCTCTTGCAGAAAGACGAGTAATAGGGAACAATGTTCTAATTATACTACTTATCCAAATTCTTAGACAAAGTAGATCAACTAGCAACAATGAATTTGGAATTTCCCAAAAGGCACGCGTCCCTGTACCAGGAAAACTTATTTAATAAATCGAAGATAAAACACGTATTGTAATTAGACAGTAAGTCAGGATTTCCCCAGAAGGCACCCGCCCCTTTAAACATAAACAAATGTTAGGATAATCATGAGAAGTAGAATTATTAGCACAAACTGAGTCTGGACTTCCCCACAAGGCTCCCAGCCCATTGAAAATAAGTAGAACAGCTAGAGTTGTGAATGCTTAGACTAGTTAGGACAAACATGAACATTGAATTCCCCAAGGGGTACCCCTTTATTTGGGAAGCAAATAAGACAATGATAATAGTTTAAATCGAAGAATTAGGCTAGATTAATATAAATAGAAGAAATATTGTAGTGAGCCTGGATGTTCAGAAGGCGCCCCCCCACCCCCCTTTGGAAATAAATGTTAGAACAATCATGAGAAGTACAATAATTAGCACAAACTGAATCTGGACTTCCCCACAAGGCTCCCGGCCCATTGAAAATAAGTAGAACAGTTAGACTTGTGAATGCTTAGACTAGTTAGAACAAACATTAATATTGAATTCCCCAAAGGTACCCCTCCATTTGGAAAGCAAATAAGATAATGACAATAGTTTAAATCGAAAAATTACGCTAGATTAAATTGAAGAATTATTGTAATTAGACAGTGAGCCTGGATGTTCAGAAGGCACCCGCCCCGTTGGAAATAAATGTTGGAAGAATCATGAGAAGTAGACTAATTAGCACAAACTCCCGGCCGATTGAAAATAAGTAGAAGAGTTGGAGTTGTGAACGCTTAGACTAGTTAGAACAAACATGAATATTGAATTCTCCAAAAGGTACCCCTCCATTTGGGACGCACATAAGATCATGATAGTACTTCTAAGAAGTAGAAGAATTAGAACAAGCTTAGATCTGGAATTGGCCAAACGGCTCCTGTTTCCTGGTGAAATTGAACCTGAAAATTCCCAAGCACGCGGGGAATAATGGGAATAATGGGAGGAATTAGAGACTTAGAAGACATGGATTTGGAATTCCCAACTGTCACCCTCTCTACTCACCAAAAGAAGGTTGCTCAGCTGGAATTTTTTCATATGATTGGAACAGTGTGGGAAAACTATGGAATTCACCAAAAGGCCCCATCTCTTTTGATAAAAGTATCATACCTAGAGCAAACACGAGTCTGAAATTCTGTAAAAGGCACCCCCACCCCCTAGAGACTACAATTAGAAGAACTAGAAGAATTGTGTTAAATAAAGTAATTTGCAAGATGAATCTTGAATTCCTCAAAAGGCACCGGAATAATCAGAATAATTAGAGAGTTAGAAACATTGGCACAAACACTAATCTGGAATTCGCCCAAAAGGCACCCGTCCCTTGGGCAATGGATAGAATATGAAACTACTCAGGATAGCTGGAGCAAACATGAGTCTGGAATTCCCAAACAGGCACCTGTCCAGTTGGGAACAAGTAGAATATTTAGAACAGTTAGCAAAACATATATTCTCTTATCGTCCTGGATATTCGGATCAATGGGAACAGTAGTTAATTAGAAGTCAATGAATCGGGAATTCCGCCCAACAGGGCACCTGTCCCTTTCGGAATACATGAGTAGAACAATTTGAAACATGGATCTGAGGTTCCCCAAAGGGCATCCTTCCCGTGAGGAATAACTAGAACAGCTTGAACAATTACAGGAACTTGCAAATAAAGTGATGTTGATTTCCTGAGAAGGCACGCGCCCCTGTTTGAACAGTTAGAATACGCCGAGTGGCTAGAAAAACAAAGGGCGTTATCTGGTCTGTGTTGTTTAATATTCTAATTCGGTAGACTCATTTTAATAACTACAACAGATACACACGATTTACGCGTACAAATACGGCTACGCGTCTTCGTCTTATTCTATTTATTTCACCGAGTTGGAACCACTCCAAGACTTGAAATGATCTAAACACATCTGCCATTTCCCCAAGGGCCCCTCGGGAAAAAATAGAGTAACGAGAATGGTTCTGACACTTGCGTATTGCAAACATGAATCTTGAATTCCACAATAATTGGTGTAATTGGACAAATCAACCGTAGAATGATTAGAACAGACACTGAATCTGGATTTCCCCAAAGGGTGCCCGTCCCTTTGGAATAGTTAGAATGAAAATATCAAGAATCATTAGACGAATTAAATCAATTGCATCTGGAATTCCCCAAAAGGCACCTGCCCCTTTCAGAAACATGAGTAATAGGGAACTGTGTTCTAATTATACTACTTATCCAAGTTCTTAGCATAAGTAGATCAACTAGCAACAATGAATTGGTTAGTTTCTCAAAAGGCACGCGTCCCTTTGGGAATAACTAGCATAACCCGAATAATCAGAAGAGTATAGCCAGGAAATCCACGAAAGCACCCAACCCATTTTGAATAAATCGAAGAATTAGGCTAGTTAGAACATCATTGTAATTAGACAGTGAGTCTGGATTTCCCCAGAAAGCACCCGTCCCTTTGGGAACACATGTTAGGATAAAAATGACAAGTATAATGATTAGCTCAAAGTGAATCTGGACATTCCCAACAAGGCGCCCGGCCACTGAAAAACAGAATGTTAGAATTGTGAGAATGCTTAGAATGATTAGAACAAGCATGAGTGTTGCATTTTCCGAAAGGAAGCCCTCGCTTTGGAAATAAATAAGATAAGATAGTAGGTTTAGAAGCAGAATAGTTAGAGCAAGCATGGATCTGAAATTCGCCAAAGGGCTCCAGTCCCTTGCGGGAACAAAACAATTAGAATAGCTGCACAAAAATGGAAATTGCGTTGAAGATCCAAAGCACGCCCGTCCATTCGGGAATATTTGGAAGAATTGGACACTTAGAAGAATTGGATTTGGCATTCCTCAACAGTCACCCGCCCCTGTAAAAGTATATGGAGTGATTTGAATAATGAAAACAACAAGGGGCGTGCGGGTCATGTGAGCCACGCGCGCGCGCGCCACATTATACATGGTCTACCCTTCCACCCCCCCCCCCCCCAGCCCCCCCCCCATCAAATCATGGTGGGCAACTACGGAGTCAGAGCAGGGAGGGGGGCCGGTGGTTTCCGGGCAAACCCCCCCCCCGTCTACCCAACATGTTGCTAGCCACATTCCAACAAGTGCATCCAATCTGCAATGTCGCGCTCAGGAATATGCTGCGTGCTGCTTCCGAAATTGAGAAACTGCAGCACGTCTCGCCAAGGCACTCACCCAAAAAAATGCGTGCCTGCCATCTCGTCGAATGCTTATAGTGTCTCGAACACTCACCCTACCTTCTGGAGCAGTATGGCTCCCGTCCCTACATTCTACATTCCTTTTTGAGCAACATCCCACCAACGGGAACTTGCTCTTCAATTGCTAAATTTGATGTTTGAAGGCACCATAAGGGGAACAAAAACGAAACGGGGATCACTGGGAAAAGAAATAAAAGGCGATGCAACATGTCAGGGATATAACCCTCCCTCTCCCCCCCGCCCCCCGCCTTATCAACCTAACCTTGAGTTTGTTGTTTTTCTTTGGGCGGGGTTGTCTGCAGATTCCCTGCAAAAAGTACAAGCACCCCTTCTCAAAATAGGTGTCCCCGTTTTACCGGGCTAAAACCAACCAACCAAAGGGATTTCCATCCAACCGAACGCGCCCCGGAAAACCGGAACCAGCGAACCGGTGCGCGAGAAACGATTCGCGTTGCTCCTGCGAGCGCATGTACCAGGGCAAAGATCCCAGCCTCGGAGCCCCGAAGAAAGCGCCTTCGCGGCCCTAGCGAGACCCACAACCCCAAACCAACCCCAAGCACATCCCAACCACCCACCCCCCCCCCACACACAAAATGGAGAAGGTCTACTACACCGGCCTGGAACATACATGTGTGTACATACATATATATATATATACATGTGTGTGTATGCAGGTATGCGATGCGCGCGATGCGATGCGATGCGATGCGATGCGATGCGATGCGATGCGATGCGATGCGATGCGATGCGATGCGATGCGATGCGATGCGATGCGATGCGATGCGATGCGATGCGATGCGATGCGATGCGATGCGATGCGATGCGATGCGATGCGAGCTGATGTGATGTGATGTGATGTGATGTGATGTGATGTAAAACGTAACGTAATGTTATGTAAGTAAATCAGAATGTTAGCATGCATGCATGTACGTTCGCACATATGTATGCACAAATGATGTCAGTCTGTCTGTCTGTCTGTCTGCCTGCCTTTCTTTCTGTCTTTCTTTCTGTCTTTTTTCTGGCTTTCTTTCTGGCTTTCTTTCTGTCTTTCTTTCTGTCTTTCTGTCTGTCTTTCTGTCTTTCTGTCTTTCTGTCTTTCTGTCTTTCTGTCTTTCTGTCTTTCTGTCTGTCTGTTGGTCGGTCGGTCTGCCTCTTCTCTGTCTCTGTCTTTGTCTCCGTCTCTGTCTCTGTCTCTGTCTTTGTCTCTGTCTCTGTCTCTGTCTTTATCTCTTCTGTCTCTGTCCCTGTCTCTGTCCCTGTCTCTGTCTCCGTCTTTGTCTCTGTCTTTGTCTGTGCCCGTCCGTCTTGTCTGTCTCTGTCTGCCTCTGTCTGTCTCTCCCCACCTCCGTCTGTCTCCGCAGTCTTCTTCTATCTCCTTCTCTCTCCGATCTGTACGTCCGTCCGTCTCCAAAAGGGCCGGTGCACTTCCCTGGTTGTTTGTGGGCATATCATGTGTGCTCGCACATCATGTTGCTTTGGTACCCAAAAAGCCCAGGCCACACATCTCATTTCCTTGAAGCAAACCCTTGCAGGTTGGGTTCTGGCGCAGCCTATGAAATGAGCAGAGAGGTCAGAAGCTCTCCACTGCATTGCCATCTTAAATGCATCTCGCCAAAAAAAAAAGAGTGTCCAAGGTGCTCGGAAACGAATGGCTTGCCTTTCCGAACGCAAAATTAGCCGAACGCCCGAGTCACACGGCAGGGTTTTTTGGGGGCGGAGTCATGGCGCCACTTCCCCACGGTTCTGAGACCGCCGGCAGGCCATTGGACGCCTGACGACCGGCTTTTTATCGGTAGCTCTCCTCCTGACATGACACATTTGTGAGAGGGTACCTTGAAAGACTTGCCAAAGGCTCGCCGGTTTGCTTTTGTGGCTTACCGCAGGCTTACCGCAGGAAGGCGCTCAACCCCTAAAAATTGCCACTGCTTTTGGCGTACGACAGCGGAAAAAAATGAAATGTGCTAAGAGGGAAGCCAGTGGCTCGCAAAAAGCAACTTCTTTGCCTTTTGGCAAGAGGCTCGATCTTGGAGTGGCAAGGGACTCAGCTTGGGCTGTGTCTGCGTCTGGTTTTGCACCCGGGCGTTAGGAAGTGACCAAGCCCCCCGATCAAAGATGCGTTCTTGAAGGGACCCTCCGTCAGGTGCCATGGGAGGGAGGTTAGGTCTGGCAACAAGCAGCATGAAGAAATTCGAAACAAAACAAAAAAGACCGATATCCGTCAACGGTGTCTTGCATGGAAAGGAAGGGTAGCTTGAGCGGGTGCTTGTGAGCTGCTCACAGCTCCGCGACGGCCCAAAAGGCACCCAAGGATTGTGGACCCCCTGATTTTTGCGTGACTCCCTTTGCCATGGGAACGTCAGCTGCTGAAAACGTTGCCCTCGAAAACACACACCCACACGGAGCAGAGCTTCTTGTATCATCCAAAACGAGTTACTTGTGGTCTGGAAAAGACATCCCTGGAAGTCAACCAACTCGTGTCCCCATTTGTCATAGGGGTTTGACCCTGCCTGGTGGGCTGAAACTCCATTACCTCTCGCTGTCCCGTCCCTTCGAGCCAGCTAAAGCTGGCGAAAGGAAACCGGCTACAAAAAAATGAAAGAACTCCAAATACCAACGCCGCAAAAACAGGGCTGCATGTCCTGCAAATCTTCCTCTTTTGCCGGTGTCTTAGAGACCAGATCTCCCTTGAGAAGTGCATCAACTTGCTGGCAAGAGTTTTAAGTCTAGGAACTCTTTGAGTGAGAGCTTCCCCAAAGCTGTTTCCCAGGCTGCTTGGTGGTCTAAGATTCGGATGGGAAACCATGGAATTGGAAGCTTCCCCATGGAATATAGTTCTACCCCCATATGGCTGTGGCTCAAAAAAGCAGCACCAAAATGGCTTGCCCTGGTAAGTGGGAAACATGGGTACCAAAACCTGCGGTTGGCCCCTCCGATCGTTTCATTTTGCCTCGGAAGGCGCCCAGACAGAATTATCGTCCAGCGGAATCTCTCGCGGGTCGAGTCGATCACTCCGCCTCGCCCGGCCGAGCCCCGTAGCCCATGCCCTGGCCGAGGACGCGGAAGCGCGGTTTCAGGCACCGGGAAAACAAGGCACCAAGTTCCTTTTGGGGAGGGTGTTAAGCTGGGCTGTCCGTTTTCAGATCCCCCCCCCCGTACAGAGTGACTAACTTTTAGTGGGTTAAATCCCGCTAAACACTAGGCTACAAAGCTCAGGGGATGGATGGGAGCCACCGGGGAAAGGGAGGGGGGACAACATGCCCCGGAGTTTGCTTTATATATTTTTTTGGGGGGGGGGTTAACTGGGCTGTCCGTGTTCAGATGCCCCGCCAAAAGAACTTGTGGGTGAAATACGGAAATCCCCAAACACGAAAAGGCGAAAAAACTAAGGGGATGGCTGGGAGCCACCAAGTGACGGGAAGCCAATTGGGACAACCATGCCCCGGCCGGAAAGCAGAAGAGCCATTTAGGTTGGGGGGCGTCCTCGAAAGCAAGACACACCCACATTTGTCTCCGCTTCGAGTTGTGGGGCTTCCATAGGGATGGCTCGTCCAAGATTCACATGGGTCTGTATGTAGGGCACCAAGAATTATGGGCTGTCCTTCCAATCCATTTAAAAGGAGCACCCACCATGAATTTTCATTGGGGATCATGCGGACATTCTCATGGGGTTTTGAATCACATGAATATCTTCAAAATACCGCAGGATTGCCTTTTGTGCTCGAATCAAGACCCGCAAACACGGAGCCCTGCGGGGAAAAACTCTGGCAGCCATCCAAACCAGAGCAGTTGTCAGTTGCCCCATGCCTTGCGTCTGCGACCTCGATTTGAGTAGGGTGTTTTTTGGTGCGTTACCCATTTTTTGGGGGGTGGTTTTAAAGGGAAGCGTCATCTCAAGCAGTCGATGCAAAAAAAAAAGCCTCGAGGCTTCTGGCCAAGAAAGTCTGCCGAGTGGTTGCCGAGCTCAACTAACCATGGGTATGGGGTTTTGTCATCCCTTTTCCCAGAATCTTCGGGCTCTTTTGGTTTGCCGGAACAAAAAGCAACTGCGTTCGACCGGCTTTTGTGCCGTCTATCCTGTTTTTTGCCCGGTCGCTCCAAAGCGCCTGTCACAAGGGTGGACAGTTGGTTGGTGGGAAACTTGAAAGCAAACCCTGTAGTCTCAACCTAGCGCAGCCCGCAGCCCTGAGCTGCTTCATGGCGGTCTGAGCCAGCTGTCTGTTGGCTTGCCGCCTTTAGCTCCTTTCTCGTCGAAGACTTCCATGAAGTCGGACTCTTGGAGAGAAGCCTCGCAGCGTTGGCAGATGAGCAGCTGCGGGACGGCTCAAGAGGACCAAGCGCCCCAAATGCTCTGTGAGAAGCTGGATGCTGCCGGCGACGGTTCTGCCGCCCTTGACCGCAGCTGACAGATGATAGTGAGCCGCGCTGCCAAGTTCGTGGCGTTGTCCTTGCCGTTCGCGCTCTCGCCTAAGACGACCTGAGAGAGCTGCAGAAGTGCCCACGTCCCAGAGACTCCGACTCAGCCATTGGGCAATCTTGGGAGACGCAGGCGGCCCCAGCCACAGGCACTTCGCCAATCCTTGGATGGAGTGCACCACTTGGGCGTCACCAGGAAGCCCACTGCTCGCGGAGATTCGACGCAGTCAGCAAGGAGCCCTGGGCATAAACCAACTGTCTAACACAAACCTAGAACCTGCATAGGTGGCTTTTTGACACTCCTTTTTGAAGTGTTCATATGAATTCAGGAGCCGTGGGAGTCGTAGGAAATGACCCTCAATGGTCATGAGTGGCTCGAAATTCGAGAGTTATCTCAAAAGTGGCTGGTGGATATCTTCATCCCCTAATTCTGATGTCAATTCCGGGTCCCTCAAAGTTCACACCAAGTTCAGGTTCCACGGCGACTCAGAGATCTGTCTGGATCGAGCTCCCAATCTGCCAAAAAGACTCCGTGGAGTCCATGGCACGGCCCAACCCCCCCCCCCCCGCCGCTTCCGGGCTAAAAGTGACTAACTTGTGGGTGAAATACGTAAATCCTCAAACACGAAAGGCAAAAAAGCTTTTTGGGGATGGATGGCTCCCGCACCATGGGGGGGGGGGAGGGGAAAAAAGACATGCCCTGACCTAACCACCTAACAAGCTAAGGAACCGGACGGCTAAAACCCCCGAGGCTTCAATTTGCACCCTTTCCAAGAGGCCAACCATGCCAGGCGCACGACATCTGCGCCAGATCCTGAGAGCATTCCCCTTAAGCAATAAACATGTGTATATATATATATATATATATGTATATATATATATATGTAATTCTAGATATATGTATATACCGTATATAAGACGGGAAAAAGGGAAAAAAGGAAAAAACAACTAATTGACTGCTACGTGCGTGCTTCTGAAGACTGCTGAAGGAGGAAAAACCCGTCGTACGAAGTTGGTCTTGGTGTTTGGGCAGCTGCACTCCTGAAGCAAGGCCATCCCCACTGAAGCGGTTCCCATTTTGGTAAATTCCCACATGGCCATGGGTCAAAAGCCAAATCGTACCGCCAGTGAACGGGACCCAATCCCCACTAAAATAGGTTCTAAAATGGGTGGTTAATTCACCTAGCCCAAAATGGGATCCCAATGGTTTTGACCCACAACCATATGGGTTCGAGTCAAAACGGATGGCTTCCCTGCGGTTTTTGCCTGAAAACCCAACCCTTGAACGGGTACCGAGCCTCCAAAAATGCAAGCCCATATGCTTCACCCAACAGCCACACGCCTCAAGAAGCACCTTCTCAATGCGTTCAAAGGTCCGACCCGCAGTTTGATGGCAACACAGCAACAAGTGTTGGAACCGGTTTCTGGGGAAAAAAACAAACAAACAAAAAACTGAAATAACCCGTTACAGCAAGATGAACAATCCGGGGACAACACCGAGCAACTCACCCTGCGAGAAGGCGATGCGTGCTTCTTTGCTGGATTCTGTGCGCAAGCCAAACATCCACAGAAACCGCTTGCAGGCGAATGGGAAGCAAACCCAACCCCTCGCGGGGTTAGTACCAAGGAGGACATTGCTGTGGATTTTGTCCCGTAGCGCGCACCTCGCAGATGTAAGCTGTTCCGACTGCGCTGAAAGGCAGCGCCATATAAAAAAAGTTGGTCTTCGCATTTCTGTGAATAAGGGAACGGAACAGGACGGCCATCAGTGGGTGAGAAAACATGTGTGCTTTTGCGGTTCCTGGTGCCTTCAGGGAGCGACCTCAAGACGTGATTCGTGGGGTCTTAGACCCCCCTGCAACAAGTTCCTGTGAGAGCCACAAGAGGTGTTCCTCAAAATTGGGCACCCCATCCAGGCAGGTGGTTTCCTTTTGGTTGAACCGTCGAAACCAGTGGTCCCCTAGCTGCTAAAAGTTCAACTTTTAGTGGGTGAAATGGAACCTGCCACTAAAACCAACTGAAAACCCAGAAAAAGCTAAAGACCCGGAGGGGGAGCATGTTTTGAGAAACCTCCGAGAGGAAAACCTCAACATCGAGTTCAACTCTCCCGTGAACTCCTGGCGCCGGGAGCGGCGGCGGTAGCACTGCCCTGGGCCAGCGAGTCGCTGAAACTCTTGCAGGGACTTGCACCCGAGCAGAGCATTCTGCGCGCATGTGGGTGGCTAGTCTTTTTTTGAGGCTATCCTGTGTTGGTTAGTTTTGAAGGGAAACCAGCTGGAAAACACTCACTTTTTGCTGGAGGGGGGAGGGGGTCCCTAATTTTGAGACAACCCCATTCTGCAAAATGTTCATCGTGCGTGAGACATCCATGCAGTTCTTTGGTAATCACTGCAGCTAGCTATTGTTCATGTTGCCTGAGACAGTCTCCACCAATACATTGTGTTTCAGCATCTGGTTATACAGTTGCGAGCCAGCCGAGTCATAATCAAAACCAGGTTTTAGAATGGTCTACCCAGAACGATGCAAGAAACTAAAAAGGCGGCTGCACCGTTCTGGAGGGAATTATCCCTTACTAACCTTCATCTACCCGGGTTTTGATTGTGGCTCAGCTGACCAAAACCAGACCGAATTCAATTCCCGCCATGTTGGCTTGGTCATCCCCTTTACTCACCCACATCTACCGGGAGTCGTGTCATCTACCAACTCTCCCTGATATACTTCCGAGGATTGGTCACACTCCTGTTTCATGGACACTGTATGAAGCCTAAGAGTCTCGACAGACTCACACTCCACTCCTGGCATGTTTCAGACCCTGAGCTGAAGCTGGCGTTGCTCCTAAAAGTTTGTCCGATCGAAGGCAAATGGAAAGTTACAGAAGAAGTCGGTCAATTTGAAAAAGCTCAGTGCCTGACTGAAGCCCAGTGTTTCTGTTCATATGGCTGTGAGTCAGAAACAAGTACTAAAATGGCACCTTGGTACATGTAAGCCACAACCATATAGATGTCTGCCAAAAAAAAACGATCAATGCTGTCATATTGGGCGAGTCAGCAAAAGGCTAGAGGGCTACCATCCACACGCCACATACGACATATCAGCTCTGAACTAGCCGCCCACCCATCTAACCCTCAAGTACTCCTTCCTAGCCTCAGGTACTGAGGATTCTACGCACAGGATTCTCCAAAAGCCAGAGTTTCCGGCTTCGCACCAGGCACTCAGCCATTCCAACTGATGCCCAGGTGGAACTTGGCACCAATCCAACCTGCAAAAGTTAACTTGGGTGTGCGTGTGTGTGCATGTCTTTGTTTAGGAAACCACCAAAATGGCGTCGGTGTTCCCTTTGGGTTTCCCTTTCAACCAACCCCCAAACGGGCCTTCAAACGAGCCACCCACTGGCAGAAACTTGGCGGCAAAATTTGGCGCCCCACCCTGCGTAGTCGCCAAGGCCGGGCCTATGCTCAAACGGTCCGGACGGGCTTTGTCAGGGACGTGGGCTTCGTTTGGTGTCAGGTGGGGTGTTTCTGTTGGGTTGCTGGGGTTCAGTTGGATGTTCATTGAGATCTTGCTTGGGCCGTTTTGGAGTTCAATCGCGGCAAATGGGTTGTTTCACGTGGATTTTAGGGTGCTGCTGGGGCGAGTGGACGAAGACATCAAACAAATCTGTTTGGAGGGTCTTGGACGCCTTGACTTCAACCAAAATCGGAAGATAGTCTTCAAGTCCAAGCAATCTTGAGGTTTTGCGACTTCACCTATGACAAAGTGTCCTTTCGTTGGGATGCGTCTCACTCGTTGGCCCCATCCTTTTGATCGGAAAGTCCCACTTGCTTCACACGTGGAACCGGATAGACGAGCTGGTCAGGTTGGCTGTGCCTTTTGGGTCGCCATGGCGTTAGATTCGGCTTTGGAGGTGTTCATCCCGGGACGCGAGCCAGCTTTCTCTTACATAGCAGGGGCCAACCGTCAACCTAGCACGATCCCAAGTTGAAACCAGTTTGGTCCCATCCCTTTGCACTTATACAAGCAACCAAACAAGCAACCAAGCAACCCACCAAACAACGATCCAACCAGCTTCGGGGAAACTGGGGACACGGCTTTTGGTTGGCTCCTTGTGAAACAACCCTCTCAAAGTCAAGCCGGAGGATTCTTCCAGGTTGTTTCCTTGTTGCAGAAGGTTGACAACACACCCATGTGAGGCCTCAAAAAGAAAGGGATAATGCGCAAGTTCATGTTGGAATGGATTTCACCCGGTGTGGACAATATAAGAACACCCCAAGATGGACATGAACCTGTAGGCAACCCTGGCGCGCGGCAGCTCGCAACTCACTCGTCTTGTCGCACGCGCCCATGCTACGCCAGGGCTACCCTGCAACGGCATGTGGTCAAAGCGGGGCCTGGCCAGCGGCCCCAGCACCACTTGGAAACTATGGGAAACCAGAAGGCTGCTGGGTATTTACCTTGGGTGCTCTTTTCCCCAGCAAACAGTTGTTACCATTTTTTGCTGGTTAAAAGGAAATGTGAAGGGAATGCAAAAAGTGAAAGTCTAAAGATCCAACCCAATAGCAATAGAGTTACAGGGGAGTCATCATTCCAAGGTTTTCTGTGGGGAGCTGCAGGATTTCGTCCACAATGTGAGGGCTGGTCAATATCCCATTGAGGGCCACCAGGTCTGACCATTGGTAACTTTTCCGTTAAAATATCATCTTTTTACGGATTGTCCAACCAATCAATGGTCATCCCATGTTTTACGGACCTTTTGATCAACCCCCATATCGCGATCTCATATCGGGGCACCAAGGCACACTCCCTCCCACGTTGACACCTGACAGGGGGCCCTTCAACAGGAAACTGATCTTCCAGGGACCCTCCCACTGGTGCCACCAACCCCAAAACACAGCCTTCAAAAACACACAGACGCACAAACACAACTGTTCCTTGCTTTCGGCTGGCGAGCGGGCCGAAAGTGGTTTTGCCAGCTTGGAATTGAGATCTGCGGACTGGCAGGGTCACTGCAGCTCGAGTTTTGCTTCACAGGTCGCGGGTCGTTTGGACAAAGGGATGGCTTGGGTTGTCCACTAACAGATGTAGTCAGGCCAACAGATGCAAATCAGACAAAAAATAAATAAAAGAAGAACAAAAAGGGTGGGGGGGAAAAAAGGGTGAAATTCGACCGAACGAGGGAACCATACCTCAAGAAGGGACTCAGACCACGAGCTTTGCTTCGCGGAAAGCGCGCCGGAGCGGCGGCAAGCCCAGCATGGGGTGGTTCAAGGAAGACCTCGGACGGACGAACCGCCCTAAAGCAACCGGAGAGCACGGGCGAAGCTTCACCCCGCCTCCCGAAAATGCACAAAAGAAGATGAGTCGTCTCAACAGCGATCGGGATGAAACGGTCTCCCATTGTTCCATGTAAGAAAATCCTGCACCACCCAAGAACCCCTAGAATGATGGTTCCCCTGTAAATACCAACAAACAATGGTTTCCCATGGTTTCAAAGTGGTGCAGGATTTTGTGCGTCCACAGAACGTGGCTTGGAGCGTCCCCTACTTTATTTCTCACATGAACGGTTGCCAAACCTTCCGGCTCCAGCTCCGTCAAACCACGCTGTTGGGGGTGGGGGGGGGCCATCTCTGATCCAAACACCAAAGCGACCTTTCTCGGGTGCGAAATCTGCTTCCCTGCTAAAAGTGACTAACTTTTAGTGGTTTCATACGGAAAACCCATTTAGCTGGCAAAAGGTTGTTCAGTCCTAACATGCCTTGGCAACTTGCACCAAAGTTTTGGAGTCGCAACATGCGATTTGGTCCCCACAAAGTTGCAACGGGCGTCCTTCAGCCTTCAGTTTCCACAGGTGTTCACCAGTGTTGGAGACAAACCTAGATATGGGTGTGGGTCAAAATAGGTACCCAAAATGGAACTCTGGAAAGTGGAAACATGGACTAAAACCTGCGGTCCCTTGGCGGATTAACTTTGACTCATACCCATATGATTGTCAGGCAGGGATCGGCCTTAGCTCCACATTGCCTCTGACATGTTGCATGGGAGCCGGGGATTCGAGCCAAACTTTTGACGTGATTCAAGAACCGTGGCAATACAAGTAAAGAATCCCCTCCTTACGGAGAGGTGCTTATTTACTCTTCGTATTTCAAGGGCAACCAAAACGGAAGACAAAACAAATATGAGGGGTCCATTTGAAGGGCACGAAAAGGTCGCCTGTGTCTTCCCAGCACCGCGCACCGGCACCGTCTCGCGAAACCGACACGGCGCCACGGCGCCCTGCATGGCACAAGGCGAGGGAGTGCTGATGGCTGCGCCTGCGGACGGCTTCCGGGTCTGAAAGAGAAATCAGAGTGACCTCCGTTGGACATGGACCCCAACTGTTGGACATGTGAACATGTTTGCGTTTTTTGTTTTTTGTTTTTTTTTTTTTTTTTTTCTGGGGGGTGATTCCTTGTCCATTCTTTTTAGCCATCGTTATTTTCAAAAACCGATCGCTGTTTCCCCATATTGTTTGGTGGTTTGCTAGAAAGAAGGATCCCTGAAAAGAATGGGGAAGCTAGCCAATCATCATGGAATGTGGGGGGGCTATTTCTGGATAAGCCCAGGATAACCCAAGGATAAGTTCTTAAGGCCTTATTAAGGGCTTAATAAGAAATAGCCCCCTTTTCCATAGCCTCCCTTGGGGGTCCATGAAATCAGATTGGGATGATGTGAGAAAGACGTAGCCAAATGGGGGGGTGTCTCCTTTTGAGGTCATCGCCTTTTCTTGGTGGTTTTAAAGGGAAACCAAAAGCAAAGCAACTAAGCCTTTTTGGGGGTCCACCAACCTTTAAAAGACACGCCCAAATGGGAAAAATGTAACATATCTGTTTCACTTTGGATGTCTCGCCGTGGTTGATTCTATCCCCATAAAGTAACTTGTAAAAAAAGGTTGGGCATGAGAATTCCCACGTAAACCGCCTGCACGACAGCTCATTTTAGCCCCCGACAAGTTCGTTCGGTTCGCCCAGCGATTCTACCCGCCCCCGCCCTCCAGCCCCACACCGTATTCTGCCGTATTCGGGAGAAATTTGATTCGCGTGCTCCAAGTGAACGATAAACTAAGGGCAACCACATGCCACCTGGGCCATGCACGAGAGCGGATCTGACGTAAAACTGGGGTCACTGGCAGGTCAACTCCCAACATATAGAGGCTCAAGATAGGGCGCATGAAACGCTCGGACCGTCCAAAATGTAAAATGCTCGAAACCAATTGCTGGATCATATGCATACACCTTGGCAAGGTGATGCCCCATCATGCCACTCTGAGGGATTGGGAGATGTTTCGGGATTGAGTCGCAGGAGGCACTCGTGGACATCAAAAGTTGATAAGACTGGTTTTCTACATTGAGGTACTTCCATCAAAGCTGGCCACTCTAGATCTTCAGTTTCACCTGAAATAAGAATCGGATCCCGCCTTCATGGGTTTGTCTTTTCTTGGGGGACCCCTCTTTGGGGGCACCCGAAAACAGACACACCCGCATGGCGAACTCGCGAGCTTCGGATCGCCGAGCTTCCGATTCCTTGATCCGTTCCCGCCTCCACAGTGCATCGGCCTTGGCAACTCATGGCTTGTGGCACCAAAATGGCACCCTGGTAAATGGAAAGGACCAAAACCCGCGGTTTGCCCCAGCTCTGTCATTTGAGCCATACCCATGTGTCAAGAGATTTGGGTATGCGTCAAGATATGGGTGTGGCTCAAAAATAAACGATCGGAGGGGCAAACCGCCGGTTTTGGTCCATGTTACCACTTGCCAGGGCAAGCCATTTTGGTACCGGCTTTTTGAGCCACAGCCATATTGGCGTGTCGCTTTTTGGGGAGCCGCGTCGGTTCTCCCTTTAATTTCTTTAAAAACCAACCAGAAAGGGGGTCACCAAAAAAAAAGACACACCCATGTGACACAAATGACAGCTTTTAGCCACGCGCAGCTTCAAAAGACACCTTGGGCATCATTTGCAAATGTCTCTCTGCCAGCCCCGTTTGGGTACCTGATAAAAGTCATAGCTGCCCTAAAACAAGTCAACGACTTTGCGAGATGGGGATGATTGAGCCGGGGGTTGGTGAGTTGGCGTCGGAAGTATTGTGATCTTGGTTGAGGGCTGAGCTGAGATGTTGAGGTTGGCTCTGGTGCGTGCGGGTGGTTTAATGTTGCTTGAATCTGCAGGTTTCAGGTTCGGGGTGCCACCAAACGAACCTACCCTACGGCTCACAGAGGTTCAAAGCGCACGCAATGGAGCTGAAAGAAAAGAAAAGTGCGTCTCTCAAGCAGCTTCGGTGACCCGTGCTTCCAGCTAGCATGAAAGTCGGAATCCAATGGAAACCATGTGAAACCTAGAGGTAAAAATGCAGTGGCAACTCGAAGCAATGGGGGGAAACATAGAGACAAGGACACAGGGCCCAAAACTGAAGGGGAACCTAAAGGAACACCGATGTGCGATTTTGGAAATCCTCAACAACAAGACACAACCACGTGCGTGGGTGACCTTTTGGAGACATAGGTGAGTTTTCCCTAGATAAACTAGTGGAACCCATCTATTTCTAACCAAACTAAACTCACCTTTAACAAATGGACACCTACTACGTGGTTGGACGAACTCCGCACCACCGTCCAGAAACATGATTGGAGTCCCCCAACATACACACCAACAAACCTTCCGGTTTCCTTCCCATGGCTCCCCCCCACAAATACCCACAAGCCCCCCCCGGCTTCCTTCCCATTCCTCCTCTCATGGGCTGCGATTTTCCCCGGACTCTTCGCCCACCCTCCGCAGCTTTTGACAAATTCCTGGGGCTCGCCAAAGGCCACGCCCGGGCGAGCGCCTGAGGTCCCCGGGCTCGGGGGTGTTCTGAATGCTCCGCTGCGCGAGGCCCGGGGAGTCCGTGAACTCCTGGATCCGCAGCCGGGGCCGGGGAGCCGGGCGGATTTTGTTTGGGGGGGGCGGCCATAGAAAAAAGTCGTCCCCAAGAAGGGCAGCCTCCCAGTTAACCTGGAAGCGCAAAAAAAGGTCCCTTCCGAGAGGGCCTCCCAAGAAACCGTGGGAGCTGCAAAGGTCGTCTTTCTGCAGGCTGTGCACTTCCATAGCTGGGAGGGTAGGGAGCCTCAAAAACAGGGCAGGCCATGTTCAGGGCTGTGACCTATGGGGGCTACCAGTTCATGAGTTCATTGGGGGACCTGTGGACATTTCATGTCACACATCTTTGGAGGTGCCCGGTTGATGTTCACAGCCATGTTCAGGACAAGATGGGGCACCCAATTTTGTGGTAGTGTTCTGGTAGTTTTCGACCTCCCCCATTTTGCCCAGCCAATGGTTTGGAAGAAGTGGCAAAGGACCTTGGAGAAACAGGCCCCTGTCGATCCCCAGAAGGGTCTCCCCAAGTTCGCCCGAAAAGTTGCTCTCTTATGGTCTGCCAAGAAGGGTCCACTAAGAGTGACATCCTCAAAACTGCCCTCTAAATGGTGGTTGAAAGGGAAACCGCCCCCAATCAAGCGCTCAAAATGATCACTTGTTGGAATCCACAAGAAAAAAAACAAAGGGGTCCTCCAGATTTGAGAGGTTAGAATGAGTTGGTACCCGACTTTTTCTCTGTAGTCCATTTTAGCAGGGGAACCCTCCCAACCAAAAAAGGGATGAGAAAGGGCACCAATTGCTGGGGGACCTAGAAACCCCTCGATGACCCATCGAGGACGTCCGGCTAACATCGAGTCATGACCCCGCGAAAAGACTTGCAGCAGTGAGGGGCCTGGAATGGGAAAGCGGCCGGGAAACAGGGATCCTTGCATCATACACCTGAACATTGCCTTGTACATGGTGGTTTCCCGCAAAATATATCTTTTCAGGAGCCCTGCTGGAAACAGTTGGGTTACAAGACTTGCTGGTGCTCAGGCCTAGGGATTCCCTTAAAGGAAATTATAAGGGATGGTTTTGTTTGGCGCCATTGCCTTATTCCCGGGCCCGTTCTTTATCGTCAAGAGAAGCCAAAAGAGAGAGGCATTGTCGCGGATCTAGCAACAGCATCTGAGCGAATGCACGTCCCACGTTGGTTGCTAACCGAGAAATGTCGCGATAGGATACCGGGTACTATGAAAGCAACTAAGATCGGGTAGACGTCAGGTGGACATCATTTAGGTGGGGATTCATGTCCGTTTGAACTGTTTGAAAGATACCTTCAAAATTCATAGCCATCAAAAACAAACACAACTCAATAAGCCTCGACATACCGTCGCCAAGGCACTTTTGGGAACTGGGGGTTGGGACCAAATGAGAGACCTCTTTGCTGAGAAACAATGTGCTTTTTTGCCAGTATGTTTCTCAACACATGCTCAAACTATCGTCACATCCTCATTCAGCTTTCCCGTCGCGGTGTGTGCCCTGGTTGCTCAAACAAATTGTGCAACCAAGCTTGGAAATAGCCGCGTGCTAATAGGTTCGCTGTCAAGACTTCCAGGATGCATTAGGTGCGTTTGCACAGCAACATTGGTCTCAGGACACAGTTCTGAATGGATCCCAGCGTATCTGCTGGTAGAATCATCCAAGCAAGTTGGCTGCTACGATTCTCCGTGGATAGGACTTCAACCGTGTGGGCCGGGTATCATCCGGAATGGCTGAAAGGATGGGTTTGCAAGCCTTTTGTCAAGTGCAGTCCGCTCTGATAGACTCACGCAGACAAAGGGCTGTCGGCAAGGTGCCAATGTCTGCCAGTTTGGCATGGCAAGTCAGACGATCACCTCAAGAACAAAGACTTCCATGTGCGTTTTCACCCCGGAAAGAATAAGAATATGTCCAGTAGTGATATGGATTCCCTTTAAAGCCAACAAAGGGAAATAAGGTTGCATTTTCCGATTCCCTTTCCAGAGCGCCCGAGAATTTTAAGCGGCCTCCAAGCTCAGAGTTTTGACGTTCGCAGCATTTGTAGCACAACATCCCAAATCGATGCCTCAAGAATCCGGGTAAAAAGAAAGCGACGCCCCGGCCAAAGATGCCAAGATGTCCAAGAAGCCAAAGCCACTCTGCTGCGCCACCTCCCCCACTAAGTGTTGATTGGTTGTACCGCATTGCAAGTCCTCCAACTGGGTTGGAACCAGGGTTACCAACCATTTATCCAGGTGAATCGCCATGGGTCCCCTGTAGAAATCATATTGGGTCTGTCCTTTTTGCAAAAATTGGGACCCCCAAGCTGGCTTGGTGTCCATTTTGGCTTCCCTTTAAAGCCACCCAGCTCCCTTTCAAACCCACCCGTTGGTTTCCCAAAGCAAGGGGTACCAACATTCTAGGGGTACCTTCCCCCTTCTTTCCAGGCATCCGAATCTTTCTAGAAAACCTCCGGAAACCGAGGGAGAACAAATCCGGTCTTGGAAAGAACGATGCTTGAAAAGACTGGACAAGGAATCAACCCCTAGAGAACTTCCGGCTGGTTTTCAGGGAAGCCAAAAGGAACACATCCGCCTCTTTGTGGCCCATAAACCCTCTAGGAACGAATCAACCCCTAGAAACATCCCAAAACACAAAGCTGCATCTCCACCACTTATTCTCCGAGGGCCTTCGCCTCGCAGCGCATCTGCTCCGGCGAGGGCGTGGAGGCCTGATCTTCTAGGACCCAAAATCGGCGTCCCAAAATCGACCCAAGGGGAGACCACAAAGAATCCCGTTTTTTGGGGGATGTTGGTACCCCTGGCTTTGGGAAACCAACTGGTGGGTTTGAAAGGGAAACCAAAAGGAGACCAAAAGGGACCTTTTTGGATGTGGCCATGGGTCAAAGTCCAAAGCCCGTACCCCCAGTGAACACCCGATTCAATCCAACCACCAAAATAGGTTCTAAAATGGGTGGTGAATTCACCTACCCCAACATGGCACGATTGGTTTTGACCCACAGCCATGTTGGTACCCCTTGCTTTGGGAAACCAAAAGGGTGGTTTGAAAGGGCGTTTGGTGGTCTTAAAGGTTCACCAAAAGGAGACCAAAAAAGTGCTCGGGTGGTTCTAAATTTTTCGTGTAGAAATGTGGGCCAAAGGGCGGATCAACAATCTTGCTCGCCCTGGACATGACTCGACTCGTGTGCATTGAACGCGTAAACCGAACTCCATCATAGCAATCTGAACAATGCGCTGGCAGCAAATGCGGCATCCCAACAAGAGACACAGCGAGAAACAGCGAGAGAGAGAAGCAACAAAAAAAAGAGGGAAAGAGAAAAAGAGAGAAGGAGAGAAGGAGAAAAAGAGAAAGCGAGAGAGAAAGAGAGAAGGAGAGAAGGAGGGAAAGAGGGAAAAAGGGACACCATCCTAATTGTTGCTTGTAAACGGTTGATCTCATCCCCGGTAAATTAACATGGAACCGAAAAACGGAGGTCCCCAAAAGAGGGTCGGAGCAACCCATTGTGGTTCTTCCGGGAGAATTTCTCCGATACCCTCGGCGAGAATTTTAGGAGTCTCCCATGCCTCTGTCAAATTGACTCAATTGACCATGGTAATTTGGAGCGATTCTCATGTGACCTTGAGCACCGCAGGGCTAATCATTAGGGCCCCTACCCACCAAAAGCCTTCTAGGAACCCCTCTTTAAGGTTCTAAGAGCCCTTCTTGAGGCCTAGGTTTTCCCCCAGATCCATTGGCCAACGCAAGAAGAAGCAAAAAGCTGGATGTGCGCACATGCTGTCTGTGAACGTAACTTCAGACCCGAAGTCACCAAGTACCCATCCACAAATCGCAATCAACGGCTGCAACTTCCTGCTACACTGTTTTCCCTTTCGCTTGAAGCGATCCAAAACACCAAGGTACCAAGTACATCGGCTCAATGACTCCAAAGCATCCCCATGCAACCCAACCCCCAAAGCCCCCCGCATCCAGCGCCGGAGTGCCGCAAGAGGTGCCTCAGACGTGGAGCGGTGGAATCAGGTATTTCTAGCCGCAGTGTTTGCATGCTTTTCCTCCCACCTGCAACTGGAAGCAGTGGCTTGGAGTTCAATCATGAAGGTGCCTTGGAGGCTCCATCTTGCGGTTTCTGAGTTGTGCCAATTTGCCCCATACGAAACTTCGCAATGTTAGTCTACAAATGCGGATTCACTGCATCACCTGCATCGCCTATTGCTTTATTTTTGGTTTGGTTAACCCGCATCTCCCACATCTTGCGCATCACCTGCATTGCCTGCATCGTCGCCAGCCTTTCCTCCACCTGCACTGCCTGCATCACCGTGGCATGGCCTGCCTCGCACGCATCACATACATCATCTGCATCACCTGCATCACATTCAATTCTTCTGGGTGCCCATCCGATTCGTCCCAAAACCTGAAGCAAGCACCCAACTCGCCCCACTCATGACTTGAATGCCTCGTGGCTAAAAAGTCGCATCATGGCAGTGCAGCTATCACTTCAACCAGCCGAGCAGAGAACATCATCCTTCCCAACATTGCGCTATTTCAGGGAAGCCTTTTCTTTGTGTTCGTGAAACTGCAACGTCTGATCACAAAAGGAGTTTTTGCTTCGATGGGGAACACCCTCAACACAGATGGGTTCGTGATCAATCCCCCTCCAAAGGGGGAATTCCGTCAAAATGACGGACCCGTTCAGTTGTCCAGAAATTCCGCTATGTTGTTTGTCTTATGTATTCTTTGGCTGGGGGGGGGTTCCTTTGAAAGCCCAAGTGAGAGCAGATCCTGAGGCACGCGCCGGCAGGCGTCGGCACCTGAGCGCCGAAAACGAAAGCGTTTTGACGGCCAGCCATGGGACAACCACCTGGGAAGAACCGGGCCGAAGATGAACCAAAAGGTGTGGCCCGCCAAAAGGGTGTGGCTCAAAATGAACCAGGGGGGGCAAACCGCCGGTTTTGGTTTATGTTTCCACCTACCGGGGTTCCATTTTGGGTACCGGTTTGTTGAGCCACAGCCAAAAAGCGGATGCAAGCCAACAAGGCCGGCCAGAACCTTAGAGATGAACAGTGCAGCGATGTACGTTTCAGATTTTGGTCGTGCATCCACATCGATTTGGCATGAGCTGCAATGAACCACTCAAAAGGACCTGAGTTGCCGATCCGGCCAAGGCTCGAACACGTTTGTCCCCGAGGGCCTGACTCTGAGACTTTATGAGTTCAACCGGGATCCTGGCAGCTGCTATGCCGCCAAACAGCGAGCCGGGCGGGTCTGTTTGTGAGGCTACCCGTTTTTGGAGGTGGCGCATGGCGATGTCTCCGATGGGAGGAACCTCCCACATTTGGTTTCGTGCTCAGGGCACATGAGTTTACACAAGGCTTGTTTCTGAAAGGCCTCCAAAATCTGTTGGTTGATTTGCCACCGTAAAAAAAGGTGCACTTATTTCCGGGTTGCCTGCTTTGCAATGGCACGAACTCTTCTCATTGGTTCTGATTTGGTTCGGTTTTAGGAACAGGGCGCCTCTCGGGTTGTTCGGGAGTTTGCGGCCCTAGTCAGGCTGGTGCTAGCGATGCTGTGGTGATGCGGCCAATCAACCAACACAACCCATGCAAGAGTGACATGACCCTTGGCCGTGCGGGAGATTCTTCCGGCGGCGCATGGTTTGCAGGCAGCAACATGAGCTCTGACCTCTTGCGTAGCTTACTCAATTGAGTCGCAATCAAAACCTGGTACTAAAATGGTCGTAATCCCAGAACCATGTACAGGATTAAGAAGGCGGAGATCTCCGCAGCTATTTCTGGCAAGGGGATCGTCCCTTACTAGCCTTCATCTACTCTTGGTATGGTAGCAAAAAACTTTGTTTTTTGCAGACCCCCAGTAAAAATGAACAGAACCAACAAAACTAAAAAAAAAAAAAAAAAAAAAAATGCCAAGAACAGCAAAGTATTACCCTTCATCTACCCGAAGCGGTGTTGATCGCACGCGGCTTCCGCTCGTCCGCTCGGATTTCGCTTTCAGACCGGCGAACCCCCGTGAACGATCCCAGTTCGCCTCATCGGAAACTTCCACCTGCCTGTCCTCAGAGGTTTCCTCAGAGTTCAGCTCGTGGGTCAAATGGAAACAAAAAACGCGAGACCAACTAAAACCAACTGAAACCAACTAAAACCAACTAAAACCAACTAAAAAGCTAAGACCTAAGGTGGCTGGGAATTATTAATCAGCTATTTGCTCCTCACACTTTGCTGGGTCTGCTAACAGCCCGGGGCCCACGGCTGCAGCAGGGGTCGGCGCACTGGAATTCTCGTCCCAGCCTTGGGCGACTCGCTTCACGAGAACCGTGAGAGCTCTGTTGAAACGGCAAGCAAACTGCATGTTGGCTTGGTAGCTTCTATTCTTCCATCATACGTTACATTGGCACAAGCTTCCTAGCTTCCTGGGAAATCCGACTCCGCATCGATGGCTTCTTTTCACCAAGCTGTGCTTGAGCCGAGGCTCTCTCAAGCTAACGGCTGAGCCTCCGACCGGTCAGCTTCCCCTTCTTGGCCTCACGGACCCATCGCCCGGGCTCGCTTTGTGCGCCCAGCCAGAGACAAAAACCGACGCCCCGGAGTTGAAGTTATATAAAGACAACCCGCCGAAACGAGTCCCGAGAAACCACCTGCAAAAAAAAGAAATGGCCATGGGTCAAAATCCAAATCGTACCCCCAGTGAACATCCGATTCAATCCAACCACTAAAATAGGGTCTAAAATGGGTGGTGAATTCACCTGCCCCAAAATGGTACCATTGGGTTTGACCCACAGCCAAATAGAGGCAAACCGTCGAAATGAGGCAACCGTCGAAATGAGTCCCGAGAAACCACATGCAAAGAAAAGAGAAATGAGTAAAGATTGCCCTTGCGAAAGCCTCTGTTGCTTTGGCTTCACAGCCGGCTTTTGGCAGATCGGAAAAACTGGGCCAGGGGCCGTTGAATGGTTTCGTATGACACTTCGGTGGCCGAACTCAACCAAGTCCGAAAAGAGACATGTTGAACGGAATCTCCTTTCGGGGGAACCCAAAAATGTGTCCCCTCAAGAAACGGACTGTGCACACAGTTGTGCGAGAAAAACGAACAAAAAACGAGCCTTTGGTGCCTTGCGCAATATTCTAAACAAAACGGGGCCTGTGTTCTACACATGCCAAGAAAAACTTGTCACATCAAAAAAGCACGGCACACCAAGTTTTGCGGAAAAAAAAGACATTCCTTTGCTTTGAGCAACGGAAATGCTTCTGAACGAAATGGGGCCTGTTTTCAACCCGCCCTGAGAAGATGGTACCCTTCTCTGGTCGGCTTTCAAGGGAAACCAAAAGGAAAACCACCATTTTGGCGGCGTCCCAAAAACGAAAAATAGACACTGGCTTCGTGATATATTTCTACTTTTCGAGCGGATTCAGCTCGGTGACCCCTTCCCCCCCCCCCCCCGGCTTCGCAAGCTCTTTCTTCTTGGTATACCCGCATGACAAACTGGCCTTTTGTGCTTTTCGCGACGGGTCCGAAAAAAAGAAAAATACCCGCATGACAAACTGGCCTTTTGTGCTTTTCGCGACGGGTCCGAAAAAAAGAAAAAAGGGTCAACAAGTTTCTGGCAATTCGATGTCCTTCGACTGAGAAGGCATCTTGAAAGACTCCCACAATGGAGTTCTTCAAACAGGGGGCATGCTAGGGGAAGACAAGGGGTTGATTCCCCACTCTCTTCACCCATTCTCTTTCGATACCGCCCATCTTCCCAAAGAAATGGGCCCCGTTTTTTCCAAGAGAAGGACCCCTGAGTCTGGGAAGCTACGCCTAGAACCATGGCATCTTTCGCAGTGGCCAGAAGGAAAAACGAGAAAACAACCGCGGGCCAAACCCTCGAACTGAGCCTCCCGTAGGTCTCCTGGAAGGCCAGGAAACGCGTCCAATTGTAGGGATGCCAACGAAAGACCGTGGATACAAAATCCACCATGGGCACCAGTTGGCATATGAACCCCGATTTGAAGTGAGCCACTATTATAATTGTTTACCAGGAACCATGTAAAGAATTGAAAAGGCGGATATCCGCACCCATTTCTGGCTCGGAAATTGTCCCTTACCCTCCAAGATAAACCGCCAATCCGTGCTGGCGCGACATGGACTTTGGCCATCCGCGGTGCTGCAAGGAAACCAACCCTTTCCCGTGCTCCATACTTGCATTTTGATCGGTTGCGTCCAGCGTACCCTCTCTACATGCAAGCTCTCAGGGTGTTGGAACATTAGTTTCCTTTTGGGGAAGCCTGCAAAAACGTCCACGTCCATGATTGTTGCAAAAAAGGGTATCAGGGGTGAAGGTTTCGCTTTCCAATTGGAGGGCAACTTCCCACTGGAGAAAAAAAAGCTTTTCCATTCGGCCATCTTTTCCGGGAAACTAGCTCAACGCCCCCCCTCAGCAAATCTTCGGGGCTGCAACCCCCTTTTCCTGACAAACTCAATTAGGGAAGGGTCTCAATCACGAGGTCCGAATCTGATTTTGCGACAAAAACATTCCGAGAGGAAAAGGGAAGAGGTGAGACATGCAATTCCGGACAGAACAATGGTGCCAAAGCTTTGAATAATGTCGCGGTTTGTACAGCCCTAACTGACTTTTGATGGCGAGTGGACACCAAGCTGCCAACTCACTCTCCAAATCTCCCAAAATGCATTTGAGCGCCATATGGCATGCACATCCGGACCAGAAGCCACCTTGCCACCGAAGGTCGGTTGGTCAATGGGCCCTGCGCAATGAGTGGGCGCCCTTTTTCAGCTGGTTTCTTAAGGAAGACCAAAGCGAAACAGCCCGGTACCCCTATTTCGACATACATGTTACATGTATACATATATACATATATACATGTATACATATATACATATATACATATACACATATACATGTAATACATATACATATATATATATATATATACATACATACATATATGTATACATATATATATATATACATATATATATATATACATACATATATATATATATATACCCGAATCTTGCCCAAAGCAATCAAAGTCTCACATCCCGCATCCGAGAGAGACCCCCAAGCTTCAAGCTCCCCAGTCAGCAAGGCCTTTTCTGTGGGCCTTCAACTCTCAGAGGCCATCTCTGCTGCACTCCCAATTTTCAGAGTCGAAAAAAACTGCCCTGCGATAGAAACGGTCGAACATAGGTACCACATATGGAATCCAAGTAAATGACAACAAGGGCGAACACCTGCGGTTCCCCTGGTGTCTCAATTTGGAACCATTCCCACTACTTTATCACGGGGATGGCCTGCAGCAAGTGGCAAAAACTGTACAGTGCCCGCTTCCCCGTCTTCGACGGGTGGCACCCGTTCAAGCCAATCTGCATGACCCGCTCTCTGAACCCCATGTATCACATGGCCTGATTGGTTCCAACAGCTTCCTCAGCACAGGTGTTGCCTCACCAAACATAATTTGCATGATCAGAATCCACGTCACCAGAGTCAAGAGCATTAGTTTGGCGGCCGACGCCAGCATCATCAGCGTCACTTGGTCACCGGTACTGATCCGCATTTCCAATCACACCATGCGCATCGCTCGCATCATATGCATCAGCTTCTTTGTTGGCAACGTCTTGCTGATGCAGATGCACCATGCGCATCTTATCCACATCATCTGCACCATCTGCATCATTTACATCATCTGAATAATCTACATCATCTGCATCATCTGCATCATCTGCATCATCTACATCATCTGCATCATCTACATCTCCATCATCTGCATCATATGCATCATCTGCATCATCTACATCATCTGCACCATCTGCATCATTTACATCGTCTGCATAATCTACATCATCTCCATCTGAATCATGTGATAGCTCCTTTGCCATTCAAGGTCAAGACCAAAGCTTTGTTCAGGTGGTGTCGTTGGGACAACTCTGCTTCATCATCACCAGCAGGCATTTGCATCATGCCATCAGCAGACCTCCGTTGTGTTCTCGGAAGGATTGGCATCAGATTCAAAGTTAGAATCATCAGCATAGGCCACCTTTTGGAAAAATAGATGGGATAAATGGGGCATAAAACCCAACCCGTGAAATCTCTAACCTCATCAGCACCGAATTCATCCACTGGCTTCAATCTCAGTGTTGTCAGCTCCTGCCATGATTGGGCACCAGGCGTTGTTTTGGCTCAGGGTTTGCAAGATGCACTGAAACCCCACACAAGCTTGCTGTGTTGCATCCGGAAAGTCTTTCGCGCAGCTTTCAGAAGATGTGCTCTCGCTGGGTGCAATGCAGACCACTTGAAGATGATCATCCGGACGCGCAAACTCCGCTGATCCTTTCCAATTTGGGCAGCCGCGGTTCGGGGACCCGAACCCGTAACCCAAGAGGATGGATTCTCCAGACCCGGAATCACGCGGCTTCACGCGGCTTGCGCGGCGTTGAACCGCAAGCGGACACCGGCGGGAAAATCGCTGAACCTTCAATGGCATCGGCATCCGTTCAAGGGTTTTTTGAGCTCGCGCAATTCCTCGGCTACATGCACTTCTTGGGGGAAACATCCAGAGGTTGTGTGTAGAAAGCTAAAGTTTTCAGGAGCCCAGAGCGAGTGAGCACAAGAGGTGCAAGGTGTCCGGTGTCCCCTCTCTGGTTTCGCAAGTAAACAAAATCATCCGGCCATGTGCTCAAGCAAACAAAAGCAGAGAACTGTCACCAACACTCCGCAGATCAAAACGCATCCAAGTGCACCAACCAAACAAAGGTTTGCCTATGAAAGGATTTATGATATGTGTTACAAATTGTGAGGACGCATCAATTCGCCCAGATATGGGTTTGTCTTTTTCAGGGGACCCCAAAATGGTTGGCTTCCTGTTTGGTTCCTGTTAAAACCCACCAAAAAGAGGTGTATATACCCTCCAAACCAGACACCCAACTCCGGACGTCGAATGCCACCTCCGCTTCGCGGATGCCCAGCGCTTGAAAACTTCGCGCGGGCTTTGGAGATGTTTGGCATGGGGTTCAAATGGAACCTGGAAGAAACCGTATGGAAAGGGCCCCAGTTGCGACAAACCGCATGTGTGATGCTGTGATTCTGTGCGATTCTGTGATTGTGTGATTCTGTGATTCTGAGATTGTGCGCGTGTGTGTGTGTCTCCAAATGAGGGACCCCCGAAGCCTGGCGCCCCAAATTCCGCTGGGCCCAACTGCGCACACCTCCAAAGACCGCGAGTCCGGACAGCCCCGCGGCCCCGAGTCCAGTGGCAGCCCACTCGCCTCAGCCCGGGACGACCTGGGCTGAGCAGCTGGGAAGGTCCTGATTTGAGACCCCCCTCCTTGGGGAAGGCCCCCCCAAAAGCGGGTTCTGTCTTGTGGGAGGGAAAGGTCTTTTAAGGTTTAGGGTTTAGGGTTTAGGGTTTAGGGTTTAGGATTGTTTCTTTTCTCTTCGACAGCCCAAAGGTTATGCAATGGGCATCCCTGTCGTCAAGTTAAACCCCAATTGTCCCAAGTATTGGGTACTTGACGACAGGCCCTCTTACCGCAAGAACCCCTCAGTGTAAACACCGTTTGGGGAACAAAGAAGATCCCCCAAGGGGACAATGTTGGTCTGAATAGACCAGGTCTAGCAAAAGGTTCTAAAAGGTCTCCTTCCCTGGATGCGCCTTAGAGGCACCTTAGAGGCAAAAGAGGACCAAAAGCACCAAAATAAAGGGGAGACCTTGTAGTGTTGACCCAGGAATTCAGGATCAATAAGCCCATGGTCGATTGCGTAGAGGGTGTCTCACTGAAGATCGAATACTTCACTGGGGGGGGGGGGGAACATGCCCCTACTAATCAATCCACCAGGGTGAATACAAAATGATGCTGCAAACCACCAAAATTGTGTAGGGGAAATTGGATAATCCCACAAGAGGTAGAGTATGTCTTTTTTTTCCGTATTGAATCTGGGGAATATGTTGCGGAATGTAAGAGTCCGCGCCAGGTGTCAACAAAACAACCTTCTTGAGCAATATGCAACAAGATGATAGAACATTTCACCCTGCGAGGTGTGACAAATCAGAAAAAATACGACGCATCGAAGGCAGTCAGACCCTAAAATGTTCTGGCTGTTGATTCGTGAGCGGTGCACATGCTCTTCGGGCAAGCAGCAGTTCACCCACTAATTCAAGATAACTTCAACAAGTGAGTAGTGATATGCAGGAACCTACCATCCATTTTTTCCCGCAAAGAAGGAACATAGGAATTGTGTCAGAGATTGACTGGTTGCTGTAACCCTACTGATGAACAAAAAATGGTATGCTATACGGAAATACTCTTGTATGTGCGCACTGTGATCGAAACTCCTTGAAGTGATCTAAACGCCATATCAACTTGCTGGTTCTCAGCAGGGAATGAGGGAATGACGACCCCAGGAAAAATTATCCCCTATGGTTTCCTTTAAGGAAGGGGATTCCGGTTCATTCCCAACCCAACACCCGGAAAGGTCATTCCCGACTGAGCACCAGCAATTTTAGCTCCTCTGGCAAACTGGAAACCCCGCCTCTGGCAAACTCATTTCTTCGTGTCCCTTCCACGCGTTTTGTGTGAGGTTTTTCACGTACATGCGGCTCACCAGCAAGTCAAGGGCTTGGCGAACAAGCCATTTCCCTTGCGGCGGTTCTTTGGACCATGCCCTTTCAAGATTTGAGATCCGGAGCTCCCCACAAGCAACCCCTCGGAACTCGAAACCGGTTGGCTGCATTCTGCCTGTACACCGCTGTCCAAATCGCGCAGTCTAAAAAAGACCCTTCTTCGAAATGTTCCCCACCGCATCTGGTGGACAACACCGAACAGTCTCCAATTCTTGGCACCAGCCTTTTAAATTGGCTCAGCCTTTTGGATGCTTCCGCAAATCCCCCGATTGAGTGCCTAAAGCCCATTTTCCCTTTTGGGTTCTACATGGACTACTGGTTTTCGTTGAACCGAACCGGCGCCGTCACTGGCCCCAAAATGCTCTTGGCTTTTCTGGGAAGCGCTCTCGAGCGAGTGCTCTGCCGAGTGGCTCCCAGGGTGAGTTCGGAAGCTTGCGGCACCCTGACGCAGACTTTTGGGTCGACCCATCTACCAACATGATTGTGAAGGTTGTACAGGGGTTACTGGATTTCCCCTTGTACAATTTACTGGTGGGTTCCAACAAAATGGCCACTTGAGGTCTAAAAAAGGGAAATGGAGGGACCCCTGTACAAAGGGTCAGCTTTTTTTTAGGTGGGTATTGTGTCAAATTAAAGTAGGATATGGACCGCAGTCCATGTGTCGATGTAGGGTTCCGTTCTGGGTCCCTATTTTTTGACCCACAGCCAAGTCTGGAATGAAATTGGTCTCGGGCCCTTCTTTGCTTTCTTTTGTTGGGGGGAACCAGGAGAACCAAATTTGTGTTGGTCCCCCGCTTCACCAAAGAAGCAAACGATAAAAATGCCTGCCAAATGCGGTGTGGAGATGCAACACGCATCAAAAAGAAGACAGAATCAAAACTCAAATCGCAATCGCACAGACAACGGGAAACCACTGTGTTGTGATGATGTCTGCGCTGCAGCAAACACCGCACGTGAATGCAAACCCAAGCGCGCCACAGGTCCTAAGGCCAGTCAGGACCACTTGAGCAGTGCTCAACACATGACTGTTGGCTCCACCAACATAGCTATGAAGGTTCATGTGGGTCCGGACGTCAAATCCAAAAATGCAAGCAAACAAGTGGAGACTATGTGTATGTGGCTATGAAAGTTCATAGAAAACCAAAAGGAAGAAACCTACCATTTTGGGGGGGTCCTAATCCGAAACGCCAATATTGGGCCTTACTATTAAATACCATCAACCCCCCTGAAGCCAAGTAGAACCCATTGAGATGGCCTCACTTGAATCACACGCATCTTGTGATGTTCGTACTGGTTTGTGTCTGTGTGTCTTGATTTTTGTGTGTGTGTGTGTGTCAAAATGGGGCAAAAAAGGGGCAAAATCCCGAAACAAAAACAACAACTAATAGTAATGGGTTTGTTTTTCTTTCGTTTGCCCGACCAAAAAACAACCTAAGCACTGACACGCTTTGCAGCCTGCGGATGTCTTGCTCCGCTGGTTGCTTTCAAGAAGGATTCTGTCCTCAGCCTGGAAACTGCACAACAAAGCTTGACGGCAACTCCAAAAATTTAACCAAACAACTGGAGATTATGTGCTGCAAAAAAAGAGAACCACGGGGGTCAGTGGTCCAGATACGCCGAGAAAACTGGGTGGCCTTTTTTGGGGCTGTGCGCTGCCGGGATCTCGGAAAAAAAAGAAAAAGAAGAAAACAAAACATAGTGATTTGTCTTGGTACCGTCAGCTTCGGATACATCTGCAGCTTTTGGGAAGGACATGATCTTTTTCCTTTTTTTGGTAGGGGAAAAGAGTCCTCTGACTAGTAGGGTCCTCCGGATTCATCTGGGGTCATTCATTCCCTCGGCTTCCCCATTGACCTGTGGATGAAGCCGAGATTTCGATTTTCATCATGGGATCCACGGGCAACTTGCTGTCCAGTGACGGGCGTGAGTGCCTCACTCGATACGGCAATCTGGACCCTTTGCGTGCGCTGACAGGCATCGGTTTCGCTGAATTATATCTCAGGGTAAGCCCCGGAGATTACTTGAAAGCCAGTGGTGTCAATTTGGGAAAATAGATGTGTTTCCCTGGTAGTTGATTGAACCACCAGATAAACCAGGAATCGAAACCCCTCTATTTTTTGCGACCAAATCAACCACAAAGGACACCTATGTTGAAAGCCGCCAAAATCGGTTCTATGGGTGGTGAGTTCACCTACCCCAAACTGGGATCCCATTTAATATCTAAGGCCAAACCTAGGAGTTTACATTGAAAGCCCGCACAGCTAGAGCGATGTCCCTCGACCTGTGAGATGTTTTATTCTAAAAATATGGCTGTGGCTGTCAAAACCGTTTTAGTAATTCTCGCATTTTGGTTGGTAGGTGAATTCAACACCCGTTTTAGAACCAATGTTAGTGGGGATTGAATCGGATGTTCACTGGGGGTACGATTTGGATTTCGACCCATGGCCATATATTTTGTCGCACGACAACACCTCCCCCTCGGCTCCGCCTGCGGAAGGTGGCGCGGACGCGAGCACCTGCTGAAGCTAATGCGCTCCAAAAGGTGAGTGGCATGCCTTTTGTTTTTTTGCGGGGGAACCGTTTTCGCTGGGTGTTGCGCTGTTTGTGTGTGTGTGTGATGCCCTGTCTTTTTCTGCTGGTCTTTTGTGTGGGTCTGGGGCTGGCTTTGATTTTGAATGCTGGTTGATGGGTTCTTTACAGCCGGGTGTGGGAGGGGCCCCGTGAAAAGAAAAGGACAGGCCCAGATTAGGCCTTACCATCATACCAAAGGGTAAATGTCTCTTGGTTGCACCCCTTGCACTCTCCAGCTTTGGGAAAAATGTTCACAGCTCATCGGAGTCTGAGCCATGTTGGGGATCCAACCAATGCACGCAGGATTCGGCCGATACTATTGTGAGCGGACCACATCCTATGTTCTGAAAGGACATGAGAAAATCGAAGGGGCGCCCTGGAGTTTGCGTGGAAGCTGACTAACAAGATATCCCGGTCATCAAACTAACAAGAGACCAAGCAGTCATATTGTCAGCTGCCCATGTGGCTGAACCAGCTGAATCGCACACGAGGTCTCGTCCAGTGTATGGATCCACAAAAAGAAGCCCAAATCCATGGTATGGGGGATTTCTCTAAACGGAGAAGCATCACTGGAACGGCTTCCTTTTGGTGTCCCTAAAAAAAAAAAACATGCGGCGCCCTGCCTCGCCGGGCCTCTGGCCTTGGCGATTCGGCGAGTCGGCGAGTCGGCGAGTCGGCGCGTCGGCGCAGGAGTTGGGGAGCTCACAAAGGAAGGCGCTTTGCAGCCCGAGGCGCTTTGGAGCCAACGAAGTTCAAAAACCGATCGCCATTTCCCCAGGGTTTTGCCGGATCCCTGGAAAGAATGGTTACAAGTTACCCCTAGAGCACTGGGTTTTGGTCTCACGGCAAACTTGCCATACCAAGTTCTGTGGGGAACTTCCAGGCGATCTCGTGGCTTCGGAAGCCCTACTTTGGTATCACAGAAAAGGAGATCGTTTTCAGGTTGACCCTAGTTGGTGGTTCGGATTGGTGGGTTGGGCCCTGGCTCTTGTAGAGGAATGGGAAGCCACACTCAAGGACCACCAATCCAACACCCACCAATTGGAGGGTGATTAGAAATATGGAGCCCGGTGGCTGAGAGTTCGGTGAAGGAGGGGTTTCGCATTTTCCGAACCCGGGGTTCAAATCCGCAAACCACCAATCCAAATCATCAACCGGCCGACCTCGTGTTTGCTGTTGCCATTCTGACCTTACTGTCATCTTTGGCAATAGGGTGTCCCCCAAAACGAATTTTGGCGTTCCCCTTGGACTTGTTCACTTTAAAACCGCCGAACCAAGGTATCCTCAAGAAGACAACCCCGATCGTCTCCGCCGCAAGGCCCTTTCTTCGTGTTGATCAGCCAAGAGAGGCCCAAATCCTGCACCACTTGGAATGGACAAGACCCGACCAGGGGTCCACCGGCTACCAACGGGTCCAGGATTCTGTCCATCCACAGTAGGCCTGGAAAAAAACTTGCGGGTTCTCAGTAGGGAATGATCATTCCGGGTGTTGGGAACGAACCCTTGAAGGAAACCACCAGTTGGATGGTTTATCGGGGCTATTCCCTCATTCCCCGCACTTCGAACCAGCTAGGAAAAAATATGATGTTGGTTTGTGCGCTCCGAGGTACATTTCCTGTTGCCTCAAAGAGCGGCTGCCAAATGCTGTTGCCAACTAGGGAAGCACAAGCGTGCTAGAGTTCTGATACCAGAGTGTGTCTTTCTGTCTAGGGGTAGTTGTCCTCTTGGTTTCCCAGAAAAAACCAACCAAGAAGGGGGCCCTCAAAGACAAAGACAGGCCGACTAGTCCCAAAGCAAGCAAACCCAGATTGCTTCTGCCAAGTCGCCCCCGGTCCACCGCTGCCTCCTGCGGTGTTTCGGCAAGGAGCTCCCTCTGTGTGGATGGACGTTGGGTGCCTTCCCCATGCGTCCAAAGGAGTTCAAACCCAACCACTCCAAAAACCACTGAAAGTTCTGCTCGGATCCCTGTCCGTGTGGATAAGACTTGGCCAAGTTGCTGGCCTTCACATCCCTGTGGACCTGGGTGATGGAACCCTGCTGAGCAGGGGCTGTGTTCGATCTTCCCAACCCATGTGTGTGTGTGAGAGCCAGCTGCTGCACCAACCACCAAGAAATGCACAAGAGAACAGAACCACCTGGGAGAACAGTTGCATTGGCAAGCTTCACCTTACCCTTCATTGGTGGCTTGGCCTGGTTTTGGACGGTTGGGTACCTTCGCCGTGTGTCAAAAGGAGTTCAGACCCAACCACTCTAATCCAAACCTCTGAAAGCTCTCGGATCCGCGTCCTTGGGCCATCTGTCCACCCCTGCGCATCCGGCGAATGCGCCGAGCCAACAGTTGGGGGGGTCAGGTCGCCCCAAAGGGAAAGCTGGCCAAAATGTTCAGAACCCAAAGGGGAAGTAATTGGAACTGTGGCCAAAACCCAAGGCGGGAAATACTGTGAATGGTTGCGAATTCTGTTCGCACAACTTTGGAACCATGGTTGAAACCATAACGTGCGGGAATCGAATTAATCCAGGGTTTCTGAACGGTGGTGCGAAATACATTTCGTCCACCCACAGTATGGGAATGGATATTGCAAAGTCAGAGCGAATATGATTGCCATCTCTAGCAGCGTCTCTTCACTTCGAGGCCACCTTCTGGGAGGTCCTTCTTGAGACAAATCCAGATCTGTTGCTTAGTTTCTTCAACGACTTTCGGGAAGATCAGCTTCCCTCCAATTGCTGGAGGCCGGTGGTTTGTGTTCGGCTATGAAGGGATTTCCATTGCAAACCCTCTACAAGAGCCAGGGGTTCCAATCCCAAACCACCAATCCAACCATCAGTATTGACATGCGTTGCTCAGGCTCAGCTAGCCTTGCAGCCATGTACATCCAGGCGTCCTAGTTCTGTGATCCGCAAACATGCAGAAAGGGTATCAAATGAGCAGGTTAGGGGGGTCTGAAAACGGATTCGCCCAAACAAATGGATACGTCTCAAAAATAGAAGATCCTACGAAAAATGGGAAACACCATCCCAAGACTGGGTCCGCACATCATCTCCATTCGACCGCCAAATTGAAACCTGAGAAACCAAACTAAAACAGAGACCGAGACTCGAAGAGTGCACTCCCCAGAGGGCTGTCTGGACCTCAAATTCACTGCGTTTCAAATGTGCTCCCTATTTTGGTCACCCTAGTTGGTTTGACGCGTCTTGGTCAGCCCTCTCAATGCCAGTTGGTTTCGCATTTGATTTTGAAACCGCCCTCCCTCAAGGTCGCTGCGTTGATTTCTCCTTCGTCCAAATTCGCTGGTTCCCCTTTCTTTATCCAACTTGGGGACTTGCGCATACTGGTTGGCGCTTTCCCTTAGTGCATGAGTCAGAGGTGGACTCTGCATTGCACAGCACCAGACATGAGCGTGTGACCGAGCAACAAGGGGACCTGGAATGATTCAATTCCCCAATGTAAATACAAAGAAACGCTATGATTTCAACCATGGTTTCAAAAAGGTGAGAACGGATTCGCAACCATCCACTTGCTTTTGGTGTTTGCCCAAGCACCTGCAACCGGCTGCAGCAGCTTGGCTGTCTGAGGGCTCCTCAGATATCGGTTCACCAAGCCAGCGCCTGTGAAACACCAAGCGCTGAGCAAAAAATCAAATTTTAGCAGCCAATTGGGGATTTCCCACTAAACCACAATAAGCCAAAAAATGTAAAATGTGTCCCAACAACACCAAGAAACCAGGTGATAGAAGCCACCTACTAAAACTCCCATTAGATTTGCTTTGTGGGGGGTTGGGGGGTTGGGCTGGGTATGGGTCAAAATTAAACCAACCGGATATGGACCGCAGGATCTTAGCCCACCAGGTTCCATTTACCAGGGCAACCCATGTTGGGTACCTATTCTTTTGTACCCACAGCCCTGTGTCCATTTAGGCTTCCAAAACTCAACAACCTCAAAAAAAGGGGAGAGTGGGGTGCCTTCCTGGGTATCAAATCAAAAAACAAACAAGGGCGCCTGGGAAGAACCACGCGCATCCGAAGGCGAAGGCGTGCACCTCGGATCTATCCGATCCGATCCAAGCGGCGCCAGCAGCTCCTGCACCTCCGGATCCGGGGCCATGCGCAAGCGCCGCGCCTCTTGACGCAACGCGCCACGGGCGGCACGGGGGGGGTTGGTCAACCAATGGGACACCGAACGAAGCGGGGCAGCCGACCTCTGGCCTTTTTGGGGCACCCCGCACCCCTCCGATTTTGGCACCCCTCCGATTTTGACACAATTTTCGCATTGGGGGGGGGGGAGAGGGGGGGGAAAATGGTGGACGTCAGAATTCGCTGGGGGATTTGTGTCCAACCACCTGAGGTCGGTTTTGCATTGAAATCGGGTTTCAGAACCGGGCCAGCCAAAGGTCTCACAGTCGCACAATCTGGCATCTGCAGCCAGCCAGCCAGCCAGCCAGCGGGGTCAGTCTTTCACAGTTCTTCATTACCAGGACAACTGCCTCTGAAAAGCCAAGAAAAGTCACGGCGCGCGACTTGGCCTGGAAGCATTTGGAGCATAGGTGTCCTTTTAGATGATTAAACCACCAGGTAAACCAGGAATAACCCTCTATTTTTCTAGCAAACTATTTTTCTAGCAAATCAACCCAAAAGGGACACCCATGATTTGGAGGGCCAACCTCAACGGGAATCATCTCACCAGCCCCGGGCCTTGCGGATGAAGGGAACCGGCACCGGCACGTGCGCACGCGAGGAGTAGGGATACTCCGTCCTGCACCGAGCCCCGCCGCGGGTCCGAAACCTTCGACGGGTACGCCTTAGAAGGGTCCGACCTGCGTCCGACTTGACGACCTTTTGGCATTGACCGCAAGTCTGAGTCACAATCAAAACACGGTATTAAAATGGTTGACCCAGAACCATGTAAAGAATTAAGAAGGCGGCCGCAGCTATTTACGGCTGGGAATGTCCCCTAGTAACCTTCATCTACCCGGGTTTTGATTGTGGCTCAAGTGACCAATGGCGCAACCGTGGCACGCAAAGGGCACAACCTCCTTCGCAACCGCAGAAAGGAACCCAAGCTTCAGGGCAACCACCCACGTCCTCAAGCCGCAACCTGCCTTGTCCCAATTGAAGCCACGGAATCACGGACCCAACCCCGACATCGCGTCCGCCTAGCCTCCCTTTGTTCAAGCGTCACGTACTGAGACCTACACCGAGTGGTACTCCTTTGGACAAAAATTACGGCAGCTTGAAGATGCAAAATATGCCTGGAAGGTATAAAACCAGATCTAAGTCAAGCACCGAGGACTGGGAATCAATCCATTCACCTTCCAACCGACCCCTTTGAAAAAACGGTCCTTTCCAGAAAAAAGGAAATGCAGCATGTCTCTCTGTGTCTCCGACCCCAAAAAGGGAAGACACTTCTTCATTTGGCTATGGGTCAAAACCCCGTATCCCCAGTTCACATACCAATCCCCACTAAAATAGACTAAAATGGGTGGTGCACCTATCCCAAAATGGTACCATTGGTTTTGAACCATGGCCACACTTCTTCATTTCTCCAGGTATGAATCTTTCTTGGCCACTATCCAAAACCATCGCTTTGTCCAAGCCCCAGGCCCACAAAGCTCATGCCGACCAATTCCGGATGTTTCTCCAAATGAGGGACCCGTTCCTCCGTGCGTGGCTTCCTTGCGCCAAAAACATAAAACATACCCCCCCCCCAAAAAAAAAAAAAGGAGAAAAAAAAGTTGAGAAACTCCCATCTCATACCACCAACCCTGACTTCAACCCAAAAAGTTCCAATACCAAAACCCGCCAGAACTGCGAGAGTTTCCCGGGGCTCCCATCCCCCGCAGAAGAAACGTCGCAACGTTTTTAGACCACTCCACATACCAACTTGGGCTGTTTGTTTTTTTTTGAGGGTGCGCCTCGAGAAACCCCAAAAAACGCACTTGCCAAGAAGCCTTACCAAACCCAACAAAACTTGAGGCAACTCCCATTGGCACCACCGCCGACCAGGCGACGCGTCGTCCACCCGCGACGCGGAAAGATCTCCTGGGCTTCAGCAAGGTGCCCAGCTGCTCCGGCGGCGGCGCCCCGGGGGCCCGGCAGTTGGGCGGCAGGTCGCTCTGCACCTCGAGAGCGATTTGGAGCGATCGGCGCGCCACGCGGCAATGGCTGGGGCTGTGCTAGGTGGGGTGGTGGGGTGGTGGGGGTGGGGGGGTGGTGGGGTGGTGGGGTGGTGTGGGGGGTCGGGCGGTTCGGACACCGCAGCCACCGGAAACCCGACCAGCTTGGTCATACACAACTGTTCCGCACCGCAGTTGGAGGGAAACGCCTGGGCGACCTCGATGATGGGGGGGTAGAGCAATCCTGTGTGAGTGAATGAAGACCTCCAAAACTGCTCTCCGAATCGATCACATCCTGCCGAGCGCTCTCTGCGTAATGCAAGGCATTCATTGGTGCATTGAGTCCATGCTCTTTTGCTCCTCTGAATAGTGTTGTCCACACATATTTGAGCGAACCGCTGGGTAATCAATTGCCACATCACCGAAGCACCGCTGAAGCTGCGCCAAGTGGTGACGAAACACTGGCCATTCTCAGAGTCAGAATCCAGGAACCGCATCCGCGTGATCTACCCTCCCCGCAACAATCATTTGTGTTAGATGCAGGACCATATGCATATCGTGGAATTCCAAAACCCCCATTGTCCTTGTGCTTTAATGTTGACCCCTACCCAAATCCGAGTTGCCCAAAGGACCCAACAGAACTGAAAAGGCGATCACCTTTTGGTGCCATGACCAAAAAGGGGAACCCATTTTTAAGGCCAAACCAAAAGGTTTAAAGGTTGGCAGCACCCTACACACACCCTAAACCCACTCTAAACCCACCCTAAACCCGCCCCAAAACCACCCTCAGCAATAAACCAAAAGGTTCAAAGCTCGGCCTTTGATGCATTCAATTCCTTTTCGGCTCGGGCCGCGTTCGCCAGGTTGGCAGCGCCCCCAGGCTCGACACGGTCGTGAGGCCGGCAGCTGCCCTGGCGGTTCCATCGATTCTCTGGGCTCAAGACGCCTCATAGACATAGGCGTCCTTTTTGGTTGAAAATAGATGGCCCTGGTAGTTGATTGACCCACCAGGTAAACCAGGAATTGCCCTCTATTTTCGACAAAATCAACCAAAAAGGACACCTATGCTCATTGGGCCCAACGAATCAAAAAAACTGGGGTGAAACAGCGGAAAGTTGATGGATTGAAACTTGACTAGGAATCAGGTACCACCGGAACTGTTCACGTCGTGCCGTGGAGACCACTAAACTTGACTAGGATTGAAGCATAGCCTGACCATGCCTTTGGGTATTTGGGGGGGGCTGCGGGACTTTACCAAAGAATGTGAAGCCAAAAAGGGACAGTGACGACGAATGATTTCGACAAAGCACAGGTGCCAAACATCCGCTTTTCCAACAGTGGGACTTGTTTTTTTCTCGGCGAAAAGGCGCTCAAAAGAAGCAGAGCTTGGGCCTCTGCATAGATTGAGCAACCATTCAGACTCAGGACTCGCACTCCCTGATTGTTCATGGCCGGGAACATAGCGCAAACCGCAAACAAATCGAGCCATGCCCAAATTTTGGAGATTCCAACTTGGCGCCATTTCCCATGTCAAGCTCAGTCAAGGTGCATCAAACGGGGGAATCCTTCCGTATCCAACTGGTTCACACACACACACACACACACACTCATTTGGCCACCCCCAAACTCCCTAAAAGTCGCGCACTCAGTGCTCAGAGACCCGGATGCGTTCGTTCGTTCCCCCTGTATCCCGTCTAGTTGGTTTCCCTGAAAATTGCGGCCGCTGGTCCCATGACTGTAGCGAGCCACCAAGGAGCACTGCATTCGGAGACGGAGATGGGACACGGCCCCAACCGTTGGGCAGGCGAAACAACTGATCATCGCAGCCATTTGCTCTGTGGGTCCAAAACCGTTAAACGGGATCCCATTTTGGTTGGTAGGTGAATTCACCACCCATTTTAGAACCAATTTTAGTGGGGATTGAATCGGATGTTCACTGGGGCTACGATTTGGATTTTGACCCATGGCCATTTGCTCTGGGCTACTTTCGCAGCTGGCCTTATGCCCTGCCAGAGATTCGGCTTGGTTGCGATTCGCTGGAACCCTTTGGCCATGGGTCAAAAGCCAAATCGTACCCCCAGTGAACATCCCAATCCAACCACTAAAATATGTTCTAAAATGGGTGGTGCACCTACCCCACCATTGGTGTTGACCCACGGCCATTTTGGGGACGAACAAGCCATCGCCGGGCTTTCTGTTCTTGATTTGTTTTTTGTTTTTGTCGCACGTATCGTTCATCTGCAACCGTGGGGCTGCACAAACTTTGACCCGAAACTACCCCTTGGTTGATTTTGATCGTGTCCCGCTCAAGAGACAAGCCTTCACCAAAGGCAACAACCCCAGATGACTGCAAGAGGTTGGGACATCGAGTCAACAATCTGAGTCATCAGCTGGCAATTGCGTCATGAACCCTCTGTCCACAGATTTTTACCCCCCACCCCAGTTCGCAATCAGGGAGATTCAGGAACAAAAACATGCCCCACTTCGATTCCCCTTCAATGTCCCACTGCCGCAATTGGGCAGAACTTGAGTGAGAATGGCGACTCAAATTGTTGCTGCGTTGTTTTCTTCACCCGACTTTCAGTCAAAGCCAAAACTGGGCTGTCCTCAGATTGCCCGCTCAAGGTTTAACTTTTAGTGGGTTAAATGCAAATCCCCACTAAACACTAAAAGGCTAAAAAGCTAAGGGGATGGCTGGGAGCCACCAAGAAAGTTCATGCTTGTCGGAAATCACTCCCCTCTGTCATACCAAATGAGCTTCTCCATGACATCACTTTGAAGTGGGATTCAAATGGCGATGCAGCCGAGCCGCAAAAAAAAACAAATCCCTAAACCACAATGCATGCAACAAGCTCGGCTGTCCTCAGATCTGCTAACCGTTGACCTTGTGGGCTAAATGAAAAGCTACCACCAAACCAACCCAAAACCCCAACTAAAACCCCCACGGAACTGGACGGGGAACAAGAAAATCGGCCCCGAAATCCGGGAAAAAAAAGCCCTAAACCAAAGCCCCCCCAAACGAAGCAAACAAAAAGCACACATTTGCAGGGGGGTTCCCCCAAAAAGCGCCCCAAAACCTAAACCAAAACCAAACCCAAACCACGCCCACACCCCCCTCCGCAGCGGCCTGGCCGTGCCGGAAGTGGTCCAGCCGCGCCACAGCCTGCTCAGTTGTGCTGTCGGTAGGCCGAAGGCTGTGTAGATCCCAGATGCGATACTCGGTTGCGAAATCTGCGAAGCCCTGCAGAAGAAGTGACTAACTTTTAGTGGGTTTAGTACGGAAAACCCATGAGTTTGCAAAAAGTTGAAGTCCAAACAGCCAGGCAAAAGGCACCAAAGGATATGTCGGTAGCCGAACCCATAAACGAAGGATGGATGGATCCCATATGTGGTCGTACGAACAATCCCCACCCTCCCATCCTTCCGGAGGACGGCGTTTTGTCCAGGCGGGCATTGTTCGTCCACGCCGGTTCAGCGCACTTGGGGTATGACCGTTCAATTGGTCTGCACACGCGTGCGCGGCTCGTGGTTTAAGCACCGACCGCGTCGTAACGGCATGAACATGCTTTCCCGCTGGTTTACAGTAAGTATGAGTAGTAGCCAAAAGTTAAAGTCGAAAGATCCAACCCAACACCAAAAGAAGCAAAGACAGGGGGCCCAAGGGATTTCCCTTTCTGATCAGTTTGCTGGTGGAAACCCCACTGAAAGGATCGCCACTTTTGGAGGTTCTAAAAGGAGGGGTTTGGCTCGAACATGTCCGAAAGATGGAGGCGAAGAATGTGGAAAAGACTAGCAAAGGACTGGCTGACTAGCAGACAAACACCAGAAGGAGCGGGACCTGCTTTTGCTGGAGCGCGACACGAGGTGTCTTCGCTCCTGACTCAGGGTTCTTCATTCAGGCAGTGTCGGCCCCTTCTCACTCCATCTCTTCATGTCGTCTTTAAAAAAAAAAGGCATGCACAACGCCGAAACCAGAGGCCCCTCCGATCTTGCAACAACAAGTCTAAAAGTCCAAAGCAAAGATAAAAAGAACCCAAGACCAGCGTTGGGTCCATCGACTGCTTCATGCTACTCTTAAAACCCACTTCCGCTTCGGAATGGGAAGACTCGTAGTCTCAACAGCTCATAGAGACCAAAGAAATGGACCCAGAAAAGACCCATTGGTTTTGGTGGTTTCTTCGGTGGTTTTCAAGGGAAACCCAGACATGTTGGGGGTCCCAAAAAGACACAACCACATGCATGGGTGACCTTTTGGGGAAAAAATGTGGGTTGCCCTGGCAAAATGAAATAAAACTCCAGTGTCACCCATCTATTTCTAAACAAACTAACCTATGCCTAGACACATGGCTTTCAAAGGTAGAGGGCGACAAAAGCGCGATCCCTGCTTGACCAGAAAAATGTCAATCTTCTGCCATACCAAAGCATATTCAATTCACTTGCCCTCACGAAACAAGTTCTTCAGACCAAACACGATCCGCCCAGAAAAGAAAGGCATGCAAAAGAATCCCCACTGCTCGACTTGTGGCCGAGATCTCGGTGAGGCAAATGGAAACCAAAGAACGATTCGTGTCTGACACAGATCCAAATGGTATCCACCTTTAGCGGTTGATACAAAGCTGGACCAAGGATCTTTCATTAAAATTTATTACCCTGTGATTGACCATGTTGGCCCCTTCAATTGGAAATGGATCTTCCTGGTCTCCCGCAAACCCTGCGATATATCCCCTGAAAAGTATAGGGCCTTCTGAAGGAAGCCAAAAGGAGAACCATTTTGAGGACTGCCTTGAAAGAAGAAAAGCACACCCATGTATTCCACATATTTGTTTAAAACAAGACACGTATATGTTTACATACATAAATGTATACATATATACAAATATGTATGTATGTGTGTATATCTACATGTGTGTATTGTATATATATATATATTATGTGTATTTATATATTTCCCGTATTTTCACATTCTCCAAAAAATTCGACTTGGCACCGCCTGCCCACCCCGCCGGAATCCACCCGCGAAACCAACGGCCCCCGCCGGCCTCTCCGGCGCGCCAGGGCTTGGGCGCCTCCGGCTCGCCGCCCAGCTGCAGCAGGTCAGGGCGCCGGGGGCTCAGGTGCCTGGCTCGCACCGTCGTTGCTTTCTTTTTTGTTTAAGGGGGAGTTGGTACCCGTGTTACGTTGGTTGTCGTGTCTTTTGTTTTAAACAAAACATGTGTTTTCTTTTATTTTGCGGGTTGGGGGGGGGGGGGGGTGGTTGCCTCCTTTTCAAAAAAAAACAGTGTGCTTTTTTTTTTTGGGGGGGGGGTTGGGGGGTTGGTACCCTTTTTTCAGGAGTTGGTACCCATGTTGGCAAAGGAAAAGTGCAAAGGAAACATACGCCAGAAAAACATATATATATATATATATATATATGGTACAGCGTTGCCAGCCCCCCCCCCTCCCCCCCCAATGGTCATGGGTCAGACAAGTACCCCCCCCCTTGGGTTGTGGTGGTCTAGGGTTGATTTAGGTTGATTTATGTTGATTTATGGTGTTGTTTTCTGGTGATTTTGGGTTGGTTTAGGGTTGGTTTAGGTTTAGAGGTGTACGGTTTAGGGTCTGGTTTAGGGTTTGGTTTAGGGTGTGTTTAGGGTTGGTTTAGGGTTGGTTTACAGCAGAGGAACTTGGCCTAGTCTGCAGAATTACGCAAGAAGGTCAGGTCAAAGTCGACCCCCGGAAAGTCGCAAAAGCCAAAACCAAGCTGCCTGGCATCTGCGGGCTTCGCCTTGCCCCTCAGCCCAGTCCATGGAGGCTCTCAAGGTCACCAAACTTGATGCGTCAGAAGACAAGAAGTGAGTGAGTGAGCGAAAGCTGCTGTGTAAGGCCCCATCCCTCCTGGCTTTGCAAGAGGCTCCGCAAACACCATCGCCTCCACTTGGAGTTCAAGCCGGCTAAGCGCCCCTCAGCCTCAGAGGCCCAAATAAGTGTGGCCCAGAAAAAGCGCTGCTGCCCGCCACCCCGCGCCAACCGCAACTGGCCGGCATAAGGGCAAGACTGCGTGACATCCTCGAACGGCGCATTCGCCTCCCACTGTGATCTCTCACGGTGGCGCTAAGGCGCAACCACACACTGGGCCGCGCCCTGCAAGTGGAGCCAATGCAGCAAAACGCGAAACAGCTTGGACGCAGCCAAGAATAAACAGCATTCTAGTATGGGTGTAGAATTCACACAGATGACCCTCAGCAGACTCCGGGCCGCCTCCGAAAAATATCGGATTGCGCGTCGCTACCTTCGCTTCCTTTGGCGCCTCGGTCGGACCTGTAGTTCGCATGCCCCTGTGGCCTCTTAATCAAAGTAAGCTTTTTGAGCACTGCACACTCGAGGCACGACTTTTTCGTGTCTTTGGCGCTTAAGGCACATACAGCAGGCGGTCACATTGGACCAGAATCTGATTTTGCTCGACCCATTGTCTGTCAGCGTCGTCTAAACGGGAAACATCTCGCGCCCATGTGTTCGAGGTGCACACAAGCAAAACTCCATGGTTGAGACAGTGTAAGAATAGCAGTTCGTTGCTGAATTGCCCATCGTCACCTCCTCAAGACCTCCCTGGAACAGCTTCTTATGCTTCAGAATAAGCTGGGGCGTGGCTTCGTCAAAGACAATTGCGCGATGCCAGTGGGTCAAAATCTCGCAGATCAGGATCCGTCGTATTGGCGCAGTTGGCCTCCAAGGTCTTTTCCGCGCCTGCAAGGCTGTTGGCAAACACGGTTTTCCCAAGCCGCGATGGCCCGTCCAAGACCAAAAACTTCCGGCGAAACATCGGCCTCTGAAACTGAGGGAGAAACTCGCTATCGACTTGCTGCAGACGGACAGTCTCTTTGCGCAAGGGAAGCAACGCAGTAGCAGCTGCCGCCTTCATCTCCGCAACGCGCTGCTGCTTCTGGCTGCTCTCCCAAGCTTTCACGTTGTCCAGGTAGGCTTTGATGTGCTTCTTCGCGCGCACAAACTGATCCTCTGCAGATCGAGCAGTGATCTTGTTCGTCGCCCAAAGAGCCGTCACCCACTCAAAAGACACGGCGAAAACCTCGAAAGCTGCGCAGGTCGTGTAGCTGAAAATACTGCCGATCTTTGGCGCCTGCAAATAATAATACCCTTGATTAAATGCCTGGCGACACGCCTTGCCACGCGCACGAGGCGCGTCAGTTGAGATATAGGGCACACACGACATGAAGAGCAAGGCCTCACGGCTCAAACTCACCGATTTTCTGGAGTCAAACATGAGGTGCAAATGCACACTGGGATAGCCAGCCTCCATGGAAACTTGGGTGTGAAGCTCCATGGCAAGCGTTAGCCGCTCCAGCCCAAACCGCTGCTTCAGGCTGTGGCCAAAGGACTGAAAGCCGTCCCAGATTTGCTGCGTCGTTGCATGTGCCCTCAAGGCAGCAGAAACATCGCCTACAGCAGAAACGCGCCCAGATTGCAGGGTCTGCGATAAACCTCCTCGATTTTGCTCCACAAGCCCGAATAACGGAACATGGTCCCAGTGGCCACAGCCCAAAGCCCCTGGACTGAAAGCGCGGCGCGTGGCAAATGGACTGGCAACTGCGGCCACAACCCAGACAAGCACCGAGCCTTTGAAGAAGGCTCCAAACCAGACAAGCCACTGTTCTGCATCTGCTGCGCGACCCAACCATCCCGGACAAAAGTGATCACGGCATTCCGTGTCTCACTTGTGTTCACACCAGGCACGGGGTCTGCGTCCGGCACGCTTTGCTTCCCCAGCAAACGGCGCCGCTTGACATGAGCAAGGGCCATTGTGTCTGGAATCCTGGAAGCTTGGGCCGCAAACTATCCGCAAGTGGCTGGGGCTGCTTCCCACCAACAAGTTGCGGAAACTACGCAAGCCATGCGACGTGTGTGTCAGTTTTCTTACGGGCCTCCCGGCTTTGGAAATTGCGACCCCCGACAGGGCCTCAAAGCTGCACACGTGTTTTTGGGCCACACCAAGCGGCCTTGACCAGCAGCCAGATGGCTGCGCAATTGCGACCAACATGCCTAGTATCCAAGAACTGCGTTCTGCAACTCCTTCCTGGCACAGACAGAGGCAACATGCCTTGAGCCAAACGCCAAAAGGCTCAAAAAGCACAACGAGCAAACACATGCGAGACCCAAAGGCAAAAAGGCAAAAAACACCACAAGCGAACAACACGAGAAGTATGGTGGTGGCATTTTGTTTTGAGGGGTATGGTTGGTTGGGGCTGGCTTTTTGGCGGCGCATACCTGGGGAAAAACGAAAAGGACATGTTTCCCAGAAATGTGTCTGCTCGAATGCACTTTGCGCAGTCAGCTGAAAAATGGCTGTACATAGAAGCAGTGATGCGCAGGATGTCAGGAAAACGTAGCAAAACTGGAGATGTCAGGCCACGCTCCGCGTGAGGTTTACTTGCAGCAGTGAAAGAGAACCAGCAAACCTTGTCGCTGAGAACAAGCAAGCTGTGTCGCATATCCCAAACGAGACGAATCAAGCTAGACTCCAAACTGAGAACAAGCAAGCTTGGTCGCAAATCCCAAACTGAGAACGAGCAAGCCTCGTCGCATATCCCAAACCGAGAACAAGCAAGCTTGCTCGCATGCCGAAACTGACAACAAGCAAGCTTGGTCGCAAATCCCAAACTGAGAACGAGCAAGCCTCGTCGCATATCCCAAACCGAGAACAAGCAAGCTTGCTCGCATGCCGAAACTGACAACAAGCAAGCTTGGTCGCAAATCCCAAACTGAGAACGAGCAAGCCTCGTCGCATATCCCAAACCGAGAACAAGCAAGCTTGCTCGCATGCCGAAACTGACAACAAGCAAGCTTGGTCGCAAATCCCAAACTGCGAACGAGCACTCGCATGCCGCATATCCCAAAGCCTCGAGAGAACAAGCAAGCTTGCTCGCATGCCGAAACTGACAACAAGCAAGCTTGTCGCAAATCCCAAACTGAGAACGAGCAAGCCTCGTCGCATATCCCAAACCGAGAACAAGCAAGCTTGCTCGCATGCCCAAACTGAGAACAAGCAAGCTTTGTCGCAAATCCCAAACTGAGAACGAGCAAGCCTCGTCGCATAACCCAAACTGAGAAAAAGAAAGCCGCATATCCCAAACCGAGAACAAGCAAGCTCGTCGCATGCCCAAACTGAGAACAAGCAAGCTTTGTCGCAAATCCCAAACTGACAACGAGCAAGCCTCGTCGCATAACCCAAACTGAGAAAAAGAAAGCTGTGTCGCATATCCCAAACCGAGAACAAGCAAGCTCGGTCGCATGCCCAAACTGAGAACAAGCAAGCTTTGTCGCAAATCCCAAACTGACAACGAGCAAGCCTCGTCGCATAACCCAAACTGAGAAAAAGAAAGCTGTGTCGCATATCCCAAACCGAGAACAAGCAAGCTCGGTCGCATGCCCAAACTGAGAACAAGCAAGCTTTGTCGCAAATCCCAAACTGACAACGAGCAAGCCTCGTCGCATAACCCAAACTGAGAAAAAGAAAGCTGTGTCGCATATTCCAAGCGAGAAGAAGCAAGCTTCGTCGCAGAATCCAAACTGAGAACAAGAGAACAAGCAACCGCCTGGAGCGCGCCAGGAGCCATCAGAGGTCACCTGGAATGAATCGCTGAGATACCCACCATGGTAGCAGTCTCCAAAGCCTTGGATCTGTTTCTCAACGAGAACCTGATGTCTGATGGAACCAATTGTATTGGAAGTCCCTGGTAGGTGGCTTGTAAATACATGCACTGAGAGCGAGGTCCTTTCAAGAAGGGGCGAGTGGTGGGCGGGAAGGACAGTCTTAGCTGGCCAGCGCTCACTACTCGACCGCAATGATGGGAAGCACAAGACCGAAGAGGTCGCGTCTTGGAACTGGAACTGGCCGGCCGCACGCCGGAAATTTATCGGCACCCGCCGCTCGACCGCAATGGTGGGAAGTGCAAGGCCGAAGAGGCCGCGTCTTGGAATTGGAATTGGGCGGCCGCAGGCCGGAAAATTTTTCGGCACGCAACCACTCGACCGCAATGATGGGAGGTGCCAGTCTGAAGCTGGCAGTCTAGAGCTGCCAGTCTGGAGCTGGCAGCTGCCAGCACCTGCCAGTCTGGGAGCTCGAAGTCTGGAGCTGGCGCCTGCCAGTCTGGAGGTCTGGAGCTGCCAGTCTGGAGCTGGCACAGCTAGTTGCCAGTCTGGCGCTGACAGTCTGGAGCTGGCACCTGCCAGTCTGGAGCTCGCAGTCTGGAGCTGGCAGCTGCTGCCAGTCTGGAGCTTACAAGCTGGAGCTGGCAGCTGCCAGTCTGTTCCAGTTCAGTCAAGTGTGCTGGAAGTCCCTGGTGAGTCCCGCCCAAAAACTGAAGGCTCCACCCTAGATCTTCAATTCCATGCAAAAATGAAATCACTCAAAGCTCTCCAAATTCCACTTCATGTATTTGAATTGTATTTCTCATATAGAGACCCGAAATCTATAAGGCTATGTATATACAAAATGAAGGCAATCGACCTCCGTCCAAACACATGAACTCGACAACAAAATCACCCTCCACACTCACGAGCTTACGACTGTGAACACGGTGGTGTGAATTCAAGCATGGTTTTCGAGTGGCTTGGGGCTTATGACTGCTCAACAAGCTTTGCATTGAGAGCCTTATCCACCTGTCTGTGTCTCAAACTCCACTTGTCTGCGAGCCGATCTCGAGAACTCAAACATCGGTTCCGTTACCAAAAGCTAAGCCCTTCCAAAAAGAAACCCGACGGGGGACTGAACGAAGCTGCTTATTCACAACCCAAAGCAACAAAAAAAAAGCCTTACCCTTTCCGAAGCCTCAGGGTCCACGCAAAACACGAAGCGGCGCAGGAATGTGCAAAGAAATAAACAACTCAAGCGCGCAAACCCGAGTCGCATTCGCTCGGCCTGAGCGTTGCCAGCCTTTAAACACCATCGCAACACTGCTTGCGCTCGGCCCATCCCATTTTTCAAATCGGGGCTGTCAAGCCGCCAGCACTGCACGCTCTGGCAGCGTCGGCAACAAGAAAGCTTCATGGAAAACAAAAGCCCAAAGCGCTGCGCTGTCTGCCAACGCCGGCAACAAGAAGCATTGTCACGCCGCCGCCAGAGCTGCGCACTCTGGCAGCGTTGGCAACAAGAAAGGCTGGAAAACACGCTTGCGCAGACCGAGCTCAAGCCGCCTGCTTCTTCTTAATCTCCAGGCACTCCCGCAAGTCCGACTCCGTCATTTTTTGCAAAACTTTCCGCAGCTTCGCGCTCTCTTCGAACTTGCTTGGCAAGCGCCCGCTTTTCCGTGGCTAGCTTATTGCGCCTCTCTTTCAGCAACTCCAGCGCTGACAAACGGGGGCGCAGAGGTGCATTGGCCACAGGCGCTGGGGAACGCTGCGAAGCTGCAGCATCAGTCTCAGCCATAGCGGTCACTGCGCGAGGTTCCTGGAGCCTGCCACTGCCAGACCGAACTGGCGCTCACACAAGCCGGCAGCCTGTAGTCAAACTCCGCAAACCACACATCCTGGGCCTTGCTTCCCCTGAAAAACGCCCCGACCTTTTGAGGGGTTTCAAGGGAGAACACTTTGCGACGAAACAGTCTGAGACGCTAACTGTCACAGCATAAGCCAGCTCTGCAGCGGGTCCCGAAATCGGCCCGTAATTTTGGAAGGCTTTTGCAGACACACATGAGTTCCGCTTCAGTAGGTTTAGGGTTTATTGTTTAGGGATTGGTTTAGGGTGTGTTTGGGGTTAGTTTAGGGTTGGTTTAGAGTTGGTTTAGGGTTAGTTTAGGGTTGGTTTATGTTGATTTAGGGTTGGTTTAGGTTTAGAGGTCTACGGTTTAGGGTTTGGTTTAGGGTGGGGTTAGTTTAGGGTTGGTTTATGGTTGGTTGCGGGTTGGCTTGTCCTGGGGGTGGGGGTGCCGGGGTGTCGGGGTGCGAGTTCAGGGGGTCGGGGTGGGGGTGGGACCGTAGGTGCCAGGATCCGGGGGCTCGGGGTCTCGGGCCAGGGAGGGGGGTCCTGGGGGACCATACCATATGGGGGGGGGGGGGTAGCAACACGGAACACGGGACCATATATATATATGCTAAATCCCTGTGTGTCAAAAAACCCACCCCCCATGAGGGGCCCTTCTGTGTTTTTGAGGAGTTGGTACCTGTGGTGGCTGTTGTCTCAAGGTTTTGGGGGGTTGGGGGGTTGGTATCCATTTTTTGAGGGGTTGTTGTTTCTTCAACAAGAAAATGTGTTTCTTCAAAAAGAAATGGAAGGAAAACCACGGCTTGGATGAGGGGGTGGTGCTTTCTTTTTGGAGTTGGTGGCTCCTTTTTGGTTGGGTTTTTCTAGGGCTACGGAGGACAACCCACGATTGATATGTGGGTGGCTCGTTGAATTCCCCTTTAAGACCAAGCCAAAAAGGAGTACCCTCGAAAAACACCCACACATTCAGATGTGGGCCTATTTCCTTTTTCTAGGCCCCCCCTTAGTTGGCTGGCAAAGGGAAACCGAAAGGAAACCAACAAACGTGTTTGCTTTTTCTGGATGGGCCGCATTTGGAGACGAGCCGTGTATTCTTATATCAACTATGCTTGATTGATATTACATCACAGGGAATGATAGCTGTGTCACGCTGCAGGGAGTCATAGTGGCCGTGTAGGAGTCGTGGTAGCCGTGTAGCGCTACATGCCACAGGGAAAGTTGTAGTAGCTGTGTCATAGTAGCCGTGTAGAGCTACACGCTACAAGGAGTCGTAGTGACTACAGGGAGTCGTAGCAGCTGCGTAGCGCCACACATTACGAGTTCGTAGTAGCCGTGGGCGCTACACGCTACGGGGAGAGTCGTGGTAGCCGTGTAGCGCTAAACGCTACGGAGAGTCATATTGGTGAAACGCTGCACGCTAGAGGGAGGTCGTAGTATCAAATCTGGGCTGTGCTCACATCCCCGGGTCCATAGCAGTCGTAGCCTTCTTCGTGGAAACGAAAAACGGACCTGATCTCCCTCGGTTTTCCTCTGACCAAGTTGAAAGGTGGACACATTCAACGCATTTCAGGAGCTTGGAGTGCTTCAAAGGACCAGATTTGCGGCTGGATGTGGTGGACCCCCTTCTTGGCATCTAGAGTCACGAAGAGTGTCCCCTGTTTTGGTGGGACATGTGCGTGAGTCCCTCAAAGTCCCTCACGTCCCTCATGTCCCTCCCGAATGTATAGACACATCCGGAAAATTCGATGAGATCAGAATTGTAAACGATCCAAGGAATGCCAGAACCGCTTAAGACACCAACATGATTTAACTTGCTGATGCTCAGTAGGGAATGACCCAGAGTGTTGGGAATGAACCTAGGGATTCCCTTAAAGGAAACCACCCGGGATGGTTTATCTCGGGGTCATTCCAACTTATCCCTGCTCAGAAGGTGACCAACGGTTCACGACCTGGGTCGTGGGAACTCGCAAGAATAAGCCCTTGAACGAGAAAAAAACAATCTTTGCTGGAACGCCCCTCCCCTCCATGTTCTACCAGGCGACCTTTGCTTTTAACCCCAAACCGGTTTGTGGACCGTCGCTTCATGGCTTGGTTGGCCCGGAAAACAGGTTGAAAGGCTCAAAGGTTCCCGTACACCCCAAGCTCAATCAACATTGCCCCACTTTGGAGCTTGGAAATTCCCTTCTGAAGGAGAATTGTCTTCCAGAACGCCAGGACAGGTTCCATGTTGGACAATCACCTTGCTAGCGCTTCGGTCCCATCGGTGCTTGGAAAGGTGATAGTTGGAACCCGTGAAAGGTCTTGGAACCCTTTCTGCTGATACCAAAGGGAATCCGCAAGTGGCGAAGGGGAGGGGCGGGGGGGGTGGGGGTTTGGCCTTGTCTGTACTCTGTTGGGGCTTTTTGATGAAAAGCGTTGGTGGAAACCCTTTTCAGGAGTGGGGTCACTTTGGTCAAAGCAAGATGGATTCAGTTGTCGTGCTTTGAGGATCCGACTCAACGCCAAACGGTCCTCCCCTCCCCACTCCAACACCAGCCCCAAGATGCACTCAAGCAACACCAGGCCGATCCCAACAGACTCCCCCAACCAACCCCCCCGCCCCAATCCCCACCAACTCCCCCAACCTAACTCCACCAAAAGCAAACTGCCTTTAAACTGGCCCATAAAGTGACGTTTTAGCGGTATGGGGGTGTCTTGTTTGGGGCACCCCCAAAACGCAACGGTGTTCAAAACCACAACAAAAAACTGGTAGCAGCAACTCAAACATCCGACCGAGCCAATCGAAATACCACCCGATCAACCCCAACCCCAACACCCCACTCAGCCTTACAAAGGAAACCAACAGAAAAACCGAAGCGCATCGTGTGGGGGTCTTTCTTTTTCTGTCTTGAGACAAACCCATACAGAAAAACCACAACCGCCAACAGGGCTGGGTCAAAACCCTGTACCCCTAGGTGGCAAATGGATGTGAGAATCCACCCCAAAATCGGATCGCCATAGATTACACCCCCCAACCCAACCCCAAACCAAAATGGACCCTAGTAAATGGAAGCATGGACTAAAACCTGCGGTCGCCTACGTAGTGGATTAAAATTTCAGCCCACGCCCATATAGAAAAAAAAACACCCGAACCACCCGATCCCCCCAACACCCCACTCAGCCATAAAGGAAACCCAAAGCAAAACAGTCATTTCATCTTGGGGGATCCTTGTTTTTTTCTGTCGTGAGACAAACCCATATGGTCATGGGTCAAAATCCAAATCGTACCCCCAGTTTTCACATCCCAATCCAACCACTAAAATAGGTTCCAAAATGGGTGGTGAATTCACCAATCCCAACCAAACTGGGATCCCGTTTAACGGGTTTGACAACCACGGCCATACAGCAAAACCCCATCCCGAACCCCACCTGTGCGGCATCCCCGGGCTGGGCACCAGCGCGTCCAGCACCCGCCTCCCCGCGGCGCCCAGCTGCACCGGGACCACCTCCGCCGACGAATTTATCTCGCCCCGACGAATTCGTTTCGCGCGAAACGCGCGGGGAGAAGGAAGCCGGCGGACCGCGAGGTGTCAAGGCATACTAAAATAGATGAATATAAATAGTCAAAGAGAAAAATATTTATAATATAATATTATACATATATATATATATATATATATATTACATATATATATATATATATATACATATTATTATAAACAATAAAAACCACCGTCTTCATAACGGTGTCCGAAACGGTTTCTGTCATCATGTTCCGTCAGGTTTCCGTCGACCCTGGTGCTTTTTGGTTAGTTTCTCACCTTGGAAGCCGAAAACAAGGCACTTCCTCGAGCTGGCCCTCACAAACCAGGCCCTCCTCGAGGAAACGAAGGCAATAGACCACATGTCAGATACTCCAACTGTGAATTCCACCAGTGGCCGCACTCTTTTAGCACTCTTTTGGCACTTTTCAAGGGGGAAACCACAGGAGAACCACGCAGAGACACCTGCATAAGTTGCGGTTGCAGGTCGAGGTTTTCGCTTGACACCCAAACTGTTTTGCCCCGAAAAAGTGGGATGGTAGGCCATCCGTAGGAGAAAAATATATTGCTTGACGTTGGCAGGGCAGCAAAAAAATGTTTTTTTGGCAGTTAAGTGGGGATTTCAACCACTAAACCACAATGAGCAAAAATGTAAAATGTTTCCCAATAACAGGGATCCTTGCCTTGTGCAAAACCCCCATTGAAACAGCAACGTGTTTCAAATGGTTGCAACATGTATGTTTTAAGGAGCCCTGAACAACAACCATGACAAGGGGCCGTCAGAGCAAATATTTTCCAAGAGCCGATTTCCCCTTTTTGCTCCTTAGCTTCTTTAAATTTTGGGAACCCGTCATCCCCCCACAAAGAAAAGCTGCTCATTCTGAGACCTTCCAAAGCATAGGTGTCCTTTTGGGGCAAACAAATGGCCCCGGTAGTTGATTGAACCATCAGGTAAACCAGGAATCGCCCTCAATTTTTCGACCAAAGCAACCAAAAAAAGACACCTATGTTCCAAAGACACATCTACCCATCCGGAAGACCATACCCACAAAAGAGCAAGCCTCTCCACCCGGGTCGCCTTCATCTCGCCGGGATGAGAAGCAGCCCAGTGCGAGATGAATCTTTGAATAGGATGGGGGGGGGGTGCAAGGCTGAGGCCAGAGTCTTGTCCGGTAGGGAAGTTGGAGTCCAAGGAAGCTGCCACAAGAGATGGGTATCAAAATTAAACCACCAGGGGACCACTGGTTTTAGTCCATGTTTCGGCATCTGCCCATGGACCCCTCCCAAAGGTTTGTTACATGTCGGTTCCTCTTCAAAGTCGTCAGTTTGAAAGCCCACCTTTGCTGAGGCACAACGAAGGCTTTGGGGAGAAGTGTTCAGTGCAACTGTTCCAAGTCTTTGGGTATTTACAAAATGGGTGTGTGTGTGTGTGTTTTAGGGGGGGACTCTCAACGGGCTGGTTTTCCTTTTGGTGTCTCTTTACACCCAGCCCAAGAAGGGTAGCCGGCCTCAACAAGATTGACCCCAGATGGGGACACTCTTCTTTTGCCCCCGCCCCCTTTTAGCGGCCGCAAGAGCGACGGTTCCTCTCCGAGTTTTGTGACTTGCACCCATTCGAGCCCTGTCCGGCTGCGGCGAAACCCAAGCGGACAGGTGAGAGTGGGAAAAAAGACTCCCAATTTGGTACAGGTAGCCAGGGGAATGATGAAAAAACGAAGAAAAACGGAGGGGTTGGCAGGCTTTCCAAGTGGTACATCCTCCTATACGGGTGGAAGCCATGTCCAGATCGCGAGCTTCCCCAAAGCTCGTCAAAACTTGATCAGAATCATGGATTGGCGTCCCATGACACATATCAAGTCCGTTAACCACCCTCACGCCAGGAATCGACCTGTACGGATGGTTCCTAACAGACCTTGTACGACCATACGGGTGTGTCCTCGTTTGAGGGCACCTTGCTGGGGGTCCGTCTTTAAACTGGATTGACGAAATTACCTCCTTTGAAGAGATGTTGTTGAATCACCATATGAGGACTTCAAGCTACCAAAATCAAAAAAAATGAGCCATCAAGGGACCCGGTGCAACCGGCTTTCTTGGAGCAAAGTGCAGGCGAGGTTCGCCGTTCTCACTGGCCCAGATGAGAATGAGTAATTCCCCTGACAGCACATAGTTCAGCATCAAAAAAAACGTCTGGAGGTGCATCAACACTACAAAAAGGCCACCAAATTCTATCGAGCTTATTTTTTTGCGCGGTTTTACGTATCTCACAACGAGTTGGACCCTGCTGCTGCTGGAACTATCTTTGAACATTACACTGCCAGGTTGCCTAAATTTAAGCAGCCCTCAAATAGCTGATTCACCGTCCACAGGATCCCCTTGTCGATTAGCACTTGAAGACTTGCCCGTGTTCAACAAGGGCGCATTTCGTGACCCTACGCGTCCTTTGGAACAAATCCATGCTACGGATGATTAGGATCAAGTTTGAAACCAGTGCAAACCTTTGGTTGTGAACCACCCCCTGCGCATTCCCCCCCCCCCCCGCCCCGGGTTCACCCCAGAAGCACATGGTTGTGAACCACCCCCCCTCACCCCCTCACCCCCATCCCCATCTCTTTAACTGAGATCCCACCTGGAGAGGCTTCAGACTCCAGCATGGGCGTGATGCTGGGCTGATGCCTCTCATCAAAACCCCCCGTCCCAGACACTCCCCGTCCGCCATGTCCCGACGAAGTGCAACCATTTACAGATGAGACCGTTTTTAACAACAAGCACTGGGCATAGTTGTCCTTTTTGGTTGAAAATAGATTGCCCTGGTAGTTGATTGAACCACCAAATTGGGTACGGCTCAAAAAAACGGTACCAAAATGGGTTGCCCTGATAAGTGGAAACATGGATCAAAACCTGCGGTTTGCCCTAGCTCTTGAATTTTGAGCCACTGCCATTTAGCAACACGCACCGGGCTAGCATGTCCTCCTACTTTACTGTGAACCATTGGAATTGGTGTGCTCCTGATCGCTTCCAACTCAAACCCAACCAAAATTGGGTACCCGCAAAAAAAAGACCCACGCATAGGTCGAAAAATCATGGGACCCCCAAAGACATGGTGGCATTGGTTCGGCGCATTGCTGTCCATAAACGCACAAAGACCTCGAGCCGTCCGCGCTTCGCGGTCTTGGGCCTGTCAGTGCTTTGGGGAAAAACCTCGAAATTGTTGGAACTCCGTGCGCATGGGAACAAGCCTCCTCGAGTTCTCCGTGCGCATGGCAAAAAACAAACTAAAAACATTTAGAATCGCCGATTTTGGGCATTTTCGACCAAGAGGGTGACTCCTGCTTTTTTGAGACACACGGGGCATCCGAAGCTTCGCGAAAAAATGCGTCGGGCGTCCAGGCCACCATCGCCGCTAGATTGCTGGATGCAGCTTCCCTCTGCGGTGCGCGGATCGTGACTCCAGGCTGTGAAGCTGACACATTCTGGAGATGTGATCTCTTGTCTCAGAAAGAAAAAGTCCGCTTACCCCAAACGCAGAGTCCTCAGCTTAAACAAATGGCCATGCGTCAAAAGCCAAAAATCCTCACTAAAATAAACTAAAATGGGTGGTGCCCCTACCCCAAAATGGGATCCCATTGGTTTTGACCCACAGCCAAATATGTACCACATGGGCAACTAGTTTGATTGAAGGACGCACCGGCCACATGGCCTTCTGCCAGAGGTCCAAACACAAGAATTCGCCGCGGAAAGCCTCGAAACACTCGGCTCCGCACCTCCGTGGCTCCGGGTGGAAAGTCCCCTGCTCCGGAGAAAGCCTAGGAGACAGGTCCGGATCGACGCCTACAGCAACCGCCAGCGACGTGTGGAAGAATTGGGTCTCAGCTTGAAACGTGGCATTCTCGTTCAGGTGTGCACTTTCTTTGGGAGGTACCCTTTTGCTAATTGTGTCCATTGGCAAAACAGTTGCGCCATTTTGGGCGGGGTCCCCTAAAAAGACACAGGCTCCAAATGACCGTCAATTGGCCCTTTGCAATTGCCAGGGAGCGAACAACACCCTGGCTCCTTGTTTTCCCCTAAAACGATACTTGGTGCATACTGGGAAGCCGTATCTGGAAGTCAACCACTTTCTTGGGGGTCCCTCTTCCCCTCCCCCCTCCCCCTTCCTGGAGACAAACCCAAGGCTCGAAACCCAACACCCGGGTGCGGGGCGGGTGCGGCTTCGCCTGGCAACACAAAAATCACATCGCTTGGCTCGGACACGCGTGGGTCGACGGAAAATCGTGGATGTCTTCCGTTTAGTCTCCTCAAACATGCGAGAGAGACACCCAGCTGGGAGGACATCGGAACTTGCATTGCAAACTGCCGACGGGTTGACAACACCTTCGCGGGACTTCTCCTTGCTAAGCAAAAAAACCGCTGGACATGCACCAGGTCCTATTGGAACCACCTGGCCTCCAAGTTCAAGAACTCGGCTTCCCCTTCCCTCAAGGGTGGAAGCTGGATTGGTGGTTTGGTGGCTAAGGCAGGGGGTGTACCCTCTACAAAAGCCAGGGGGTTCAAATCTCCAAACCAATCCGACTAAGGGTTACCTGACCATTTGGTTTGGGAAAAAAACACGTCACAAGCGCACCCCAATATGCAGAGACCACTGCATTTACATGTGGCAGGCCATTCCCGTCTTGTTTCACTGCGACCGTGGAAAAGGAAAGCGAGCCCCTTCTTCGGGATTGGAGTTCGGGGAACCCCCCAAGGTTTCGGGGGGGGGGCCGGGGGGCTTTAAAAAATAGTGGGGGCCCAGGTCGGGATGCCTTTTATTCTGGGGAAAGCATCCTTTTTGTTGGGGTCCCCCATTTTGGGGAACACCCGCTCGATTTTTCAGAACCCACGCACGACCCAAACCGATCCCAGCCGCCTTACGCGGCACCAGGCGCATTGCGGGCACCTGGCAGCTTGGCCAAGCAGCCCCCCGCGAAACAAAATGGAAAAGGTGGTCCCTTGTCAGGTTGGACCCCCCGTTCTTTCCCAAAACCGGATCCCGAAAGAATGGGGAAGGTACCCCTAGACCTTTCGTTTCCTTCAGCAACCCCGAAAAGCGCTACCCTCAAAAAAAAGACAGGTTTACCCCATAGCATGGAACCTGGATAATTTCCTCGAACTTCTGGTAGGTTCGGGAGGTTACATGACGAATTTGGACAACTGGAAACCAAAAAATCGAGGAGGGAACGTAGTGTCGCCCTTCTGTTTGCTGTTGTTTTGCTTTGTTTCTTCTCTTGTGGGTGGGGGGGGTGCCCCTAGGAAAAATGAACTGTTCCATTCGAGGAGTTGCTGTCAAACAGGGCAGCCTTTGTTGGGATTGCGATGTTTTTTTGTTTTTTGTTTTTGTTTTGTTTATTTCTTGTCTTTTCTTTTTCGCATGAAACTACCAGCAACAGCAGACCTCTAAACGTGAAAACGCCACCTCTGGAACCTGATCGCCTTCATGAAGCTACCTCTGCGACTGCGACGTGTCGTTCAAAAATGTGCGCAAAGGCCAAACGGCTGATGAACGGACATGAAAATGTTCTTTTGGTCATACGCCCAGAGCAACATTCAACACCCATCTGAAGAAATGACGCCTAGTCTAAACATGGAACAAACTTTGGCAGAGCTATCACGCCAAAGCTGAGAGGTGGCCATCTGAGCCAAGGCGGGCACAGGCTTGTGGCATGAGGCTAGCAATGCTCCGGGACAGGCGGCACGCAGCTTCCAATTCCGCCCTGGATGCTTACACCTCAACATGGAGTGGGGCCGTGATTCTGACAGCCGGGCCAATTTTTGTCTCCGAGAAAATACCCGGCCCTCTCACCCAAACTGGCGCCTCCTCGGATTCATTCTGCACCTGCCAATGCGAATTGTACTTGTCTTGGGTTCTCACAAAATGGGGACGCAACAAATTGTGCTTTCCTTCTGGTTTCCACTTAAAACCACCAAAAAAAACTGGTTACCTCTCAATAAAAGACACCCGCACATTGGGTTGTCTCAACATGAGCGGATTCCCCTTGGTTTCCCCTTCAAAACATCCCCACCGACGCTCAAAAATGACACACCCATACTCCGAGGAACATCGAAAGCATCCACCGGTCAATGTCCAAACTTCAAGCTTGGCCGTTGTTTTTGTTCCCCCAGCTGTTCACGACAAACAGAGACAGCACGTCGGGCATTGACAAGTGACCTCCTCAAATCGACGGTGTCCCTTCGACTTCGCTTTTGAGCCACCCTGCATTCCGGGAAGCGTAGGTGTCCTTTTCGGTTGAAAATAGATGGCCCTGGTAGTTGATTGAACCACCAGGTAAACCAGTAATTGATTGAACCACCAGGTAAACCAGGAATCGAAACCCCTCTCTTTTTCAGCCAAATCAACCAAAAAGGACACCTATGCCCAGAAGACGAAAACTTCAAGCGCCGAGAAGACCAAGCGGCCTGAGCTGGCGACAAGGGCCCTGGCGCCGCTGCGGCGAGGCGGACCCAAGGGACAAGGTCAAAAAGAGGGGTTGTTTTGGGAGGGGGGGGGGGGGTTGCTCTTTTTTTTGTTTGGGGGGGGAGGTTGTTTCTTTTTGGGGGGGGAGGTTGTTTGGGGGAGGGGGAGGTTGTTTGGGGGGGGGGGGAGGGGGGACACGAAGTGTTGGAAAAAACGGACTGAAATCTCGAGGTTGCTGGATACCCGATCCTAACAGAAGGGTGTTTTTCTGCACAAGTGGGTTGATTCCCCGCCAAACCCAAGGACACCCCCCCCTAAAACTGGATCAATCCGGGTCGACATCACCCAAATTCACCTGAACAGGTGGGCTCTGGAGGTCAAACTGGCGGCTTTCTGCACTCAGGAGTGCTTTCAAAGGGCACGGTGAGTTCCAGGAACCGAGCGCCGCTGTGGGCTGACTGCCGCAAGCTTCGCTGGTGATCCGTGTGGTGTAGATGACAGTGGTTTTTGTGCTTCAGCTATGCCCTAAGTGCCCATCTCACCCTTCACCAAGCCAGCACTCTTCCTGCACAAACCCAAAAGCCACAAGAAGTGGCCCGAGGTGGTCAGGGTGCTCGCTCGCACGACGCACACACCTGCACCATCTACATCATTGGCGCCATTGGCATCAGCATCATCATCATCATCATCATCATCATCATCATCATCATCATCATCATCATCATCATCATCATCATCATCCTCATCAATCATCATCATCATCATCATCATCATCATCATCATCATCATCATCATCATCATCATCATCATCATCATCATCATCATCATCATCATCATCATCATCATCATCATCATCATCATCATCATCATCATCATCATCATCATCATCATCATCATCATCATCATCATCATCATCATCATCATCGTCATCATCATCATCATCATCATCATCATCATCATCATCATCATCATCATCATCATCATCATCATCATCATCATCATCATCAGCATTATCTGCGCATCATCGTCATCGTCATCATCATCATCATCATCGTCAGAGCATTATATGCGCATCATCCGCATCATCAGCACCATCAGCAATCCTTGAATTCCGCATCACCAGCACTGCCAGCATTAGCGGAATCACTGGCGTGCAAGCTGCCCACAGCCAGATTGACTCTCTTGTTCCTTGCCTCTGAGCCAACCGCGAAATGAAAGGTTTTCCTCTGGCGCAAAGGATGGAAAACAGGGTACCTTCAACTACAAGCTCTACCGCCAGACTCGCCTGGGCTGCTCTGTTGGGTGAAATGGACTCCGCCCACTGCCGCTAAACCAACTGAAAACCTAAAAAGCTAAGTGGATCACCAAGTGGCTGTGGGTCAAAACCGTTTTGGTACCATTTTGGGGTAGGTGAATTCAGAACCTATTTTAGTGGGGATTGGGATGTTCACTGGGGGTCCGATTTGGATTTTGACCCACGGCCAAGCAATCTTTCATCCTTCTTCGCTGGCCCCGACCCCGCCTAGCACGCGCTCCGGAGCAGAGTTGGGGCGCTCCTGCGCAGTTGGGCCAAGCCGCTGAGCCAGTCGAAACGAAGACTCCAACTGGTCCCCTTAAACATCACACAAGCCGAAGCTTGACGTGAGACCTCTTGGTCTGGTGCGCTGCCCTCGCCGGATTCCCAAAAAAAATGGGAAAATTGCCCCAAAATGAGGTGGAGTCCCTCAAATTGCCCCAACAGGTAATTCTTAAAAAGCCAAAATATCTGGAGCCTGGCCAAAACTGCCCAAAAGCCCGAGTCGTGTTGTCCAATGCCTTTGAAAGTATACAAATCAATGCCAACATCTCTCAGTCAAACATGACTCCAAGCCTGTCAGCCAGTGAGTGTCCATGGCTTGAGTTTTGAGGCTCATGGTCCTTTGTTCCCTTCTTCCTCTTATCTAAGGGTGGAAGTACATACCCCTTGTTCATACCAGTTCCTTGGCTTCTGTAGCTTCCAACCCACTTTACAAGGGGTATATACCCCTTTTGGGGAGAGGATATGGTATGAACATCAGGGCTTTTGGGTTCATTTGAAGGGGGTCTGCACTGGATCTTATGTCTTTCCCCGTACTTTACGACCGCAGAGGTTGAAGTGCAAATGCGACTGCAGAGATGCCCACTCACTGGCTCTTAACCCACAACAAACACGGTGTTCCCAAAATCAGAACCCTGGTCGATCTTCTCCCGCAGGCTGGGGAACCTTTCAAGATCCCATCTCAAATTCCAGAAGGGAGGTGCTGGTTCCTTTCATAAGGCATCCATCTATTCATCCAAGAGCCCGGTACCACTCGAGCAAAGGTGTCTTTAAACATCACAGGGAGATTCTCTAAGACAGCTTCCCTCTAGTGGTTTAGATGGATAGTTTTCTGTGGTCAGGGGTGGTTTCCCACTCTCAAGGAATTCACCTCATCCGAACCAAATCCCCAAGGATTCCCTGAGCTTTGCTGCCGACCCCAGACGAACCTCACGCGAGTTCCAGTCGAGTCACAAGCAAAACCTCACGCGAAACCCAAAACCGCTGGAAAGAAGCAGAAAGGCAGCTTAGGGGTGTCTTTTCTTTTGCAGATTCTGAAAATTTGGTGGCTGTCACTTTTCACTTCCCTTAATTTAAAAAAAAAAAAAAAAACGTGTCAACAAAACAAGACCCATATACACACGTTAGGACTTTGTCACTTCATCTATTCGATGGTCGCATCCTGTGGGCGTAGAGGATCGCCGAAGCTGAAGCTGTTCGTGTGGGGCCTGTCCTGTCCGGTCGCTTTCCCGCCCGAGCGCTCGCTTTGGGACCCTAAAAATGGGTCGGTCGGTTTTTTTGGCTTCCCTCCACCCATTTGGCGGTCCACCCCCAAAATGGAGCCATAGGTTAGGCCAAGCATGGGCCGTTGGTGCTTTGGGGACCTTTCACAGGACCATCCCACCAGAAACCTCCCATCCTGTTGGTTCCTTTCGGATGCCCAAAAAGACAGGCACCCGCAAAAAAGAGAAACACCCCACCCATTTGAGGGGTCACTCAAAAAAACATGGACTCCCCCCCAACACAAAAAGAGACGGGCGCCCTGTGGGCCCCAATGTGTTTTCCACATGAAATGGTTGTTTTTGCAGACGTGCAAACAGGTTACTTCAAGGCAAACCAACTGACTCAACACCAATCTGCACCTCCACAACCCGAAAAAGAAAAAAGAAGAAGAAAAAAAAGAAGAAGAAAAAAGCTTCGCTCGCGGGTTCGTTTCGGGCCTGGTCCAGGCGAGTCTTCTCCGCCTGAGCGCGGGGAGCTCTCACGATGCTCCGGGACACAGGAACCCGTTGGGGTGAGTCCTCAAACTGATGGATTTTTTCTAATTGATATCTCCATATTGAGTTTGCCTTATTATTTGAATTGATTAGCTTCCATTTTTGCGGTCTGACTATGCTTGATGATTCATTCTTTGCTATTGGATAGAGCGAAACTCTGCTCTCCTCTTCCCGGACCATCTAAGCAAGTGGCCGACCACTTCGCGTTTCGAAGTTGGGATCGATTGGATTTGATCGTCGAGTCGCCGGTGCAGATTGGTGGGGAGGTTGAACCCGCAAATAGGGAAGGTACCCACGTCCAAGCCGCTAAAAGCTTATTAATCCTGGGTTCCCTGTGCGCCTCTTGGATTGATTGAGTTGTGTGAGTTTCCTTGTTCAGAGTTGGGGAACTATACGGAGTTTGGATCAGGTCCTTCCTTGTCGGAGTGGTTTCCCAACATCCCTCAAGGGCTTCAAACCTCCAATCCCAGCCACCAATTTGGGGTAATGCTCGCCCGGGATTATTAAGCCCCTGGCTGATTCATAGAGGCTGTCCCCTTTTAAGAAACCTTCACTTGTGTGGGCGACACCATCTATTGATAGGATGAGTTTATCCCATTCACCTCCATCAGCCAAATGATCAGCTTCCCTCCCATTGGCTTGGATTGGTGGCTTGGATTGCATTTACCGGAAATTCAAACTCCAAGCCAATCCAAACCACCAACTGGCTGTGGCTCAAAAAAGTGGTGGTACCGAAATGGCACCTTGGTAAATGGAACCAAAGACAAAAGCCTGCGTAACCGTAGCTCTTTGATTTTGAGCCATACCCAACTGGGTGTGGCTCAAAATTAAACAGGAGGGGTTACGCAGGTTTTGGTCCATGTTTCCACTTACCAGGGTTCCATTTTGGTACCGGTTTTTTGAGCCATACCCAACTCACCTCAGGATTGCGTCAGCTTCCTTCCAATTAGTTTGGCTTGCTGGTTCGGACCCTGCAAAGTACCTTCCCCATTTGGGAAACCAAAAGGAGAGGTGGGTTCAACCCTCCAAAACCATCCTGGACATCCAAATCGTCCCCCTAGTTGTCACATCCCAATCCCCACTAAAATAGGATCTAAAATGGGTGGCGAATTCACCTACCAACCAAAATGGGATCCCGTTGAACGGTTTGGACAACCACAGCCATCTGGGTGATCCAAAGGTCTCCCACCTCCAAACCGCCCCACACCCCTCCGCCTCGCGCGCGGGTGAGCCGATGGGCGTCAGCTGCACTCCTGGGCGTCAGCTGCACCCGATCCCCAACGGATCGGAAGACGCGGAAGATCGGAGATCGTCGCTGGGTTGACCTCAACATGTGGCTCAAAATGGTTCGCTGGGAATGGCTGGTGGCTGGTACCCTTGTGGTCGAAACCGGAAACCATGGCTCAAAACTGATAGCTGGGGTGGCTCGTCGACTGTTTTGGTGGCTCGTCATATTTCGGTGGCTCGTCGTGTTTTGGTGGGGACCCCGTTTTGGGGTTGTTGCAAGGGAAACCAAGAGGAAAGCACTCCCAAAAATTTGGAACACATGCACATGGGCTCAGGGGGTTGGTCAAGATGGCATCCAGAGTCCCCACCGCAAAGTAAATCGTCAAGGAAAAACCACGGAGCCGCAAATGAGAACCCGTCCCATGGGGCAGGTCACACCCAACCCGCCTGCCGATCGCCAGCGGACGCCTCTCATGGCTCCCTCTCTCGACTCTCTCCCATACAAAAAGGTATTTGAGTTGTAAAGTGGGAAAGGTGTCTTTTCTGTCCCCTTTTTGGGGGTTGGTAAAATGGGAAAACGGCAAACTGTAACATGCATTCCTCTTTAAACAATGCATAGGGGTTGGTTTAAAGGGAAAACGGGAAAACTGGAAAACGACAAAGATTGAAGTCGTTCTTTTCCAAAAGGGCTTGGACCCCAATGCTTCTTAGAATTCCCTCAACTGCAGGGGATACCAAGTTTTGTTTCAAACACGTAGTGGGATGCTTCCGACAACCAAAGCAGGAGAGCTGTGGCCACCATGTTGGATCGAAATGCTCGCACTCGGGTTCAACTGTTTGCCGAAACAATGGAGCTGAAAGCCTGTAGCCGCCCATGATGCACCTGTCAACTTCAAGAAAATACGCCGCAAGAGCATCAACTTCACCTTCTGCTGGGGCGTTTTCTGGAAAAGGGAACCCTGACGGCCGTTTCTGGGTTCCCTAGTTTTGGAAACACCGTGAATGGGGTGTGAACTTCAATTCGGGACCCCTCGGTGGACATCCTTCACATGCCAAATGCCAGGGATGTCCAGCAACCGTGACGGTTTGTGTGTTCCCCGTTGAAATGTTCATCGGCTCCTTCTGACAGGGGTCGGCTTTTCGCCGTTGCAGCATCCGTTTCGAAGACTTGACTTGAGATAATCAAACTGCATAGGTTGACATCACAAATTTTGATGCCAGTCAAAGCCCCAGACCCCCCCCCCCCCCCAAGCGCTCAAAGTGCCTTTCTGATCAGGCGTTGTAGGACGAAAGTCTTCCTGGCCGTCTGAGCAAAGACTGCAGGGGAGGCTTTGTTCATTGAAAGGAGGCGTGGTTTCCCGCCGAAGTGGGTGGGTCCTTTTTTGAGTTGTACCCCTGTGTTTTGTGTTTAAACGGAGAACCAAAAGGAAAACCACTGCGCCATTTTGAGGGGACCGCAAACAAAGGACACATGCAATTCTCGAACAGGTAGTTTCTTTTGCAACGAATAATTTTCTGTGAGAAGCTGCGCGCGCGCTGCCCCGGCGAGTAAGATGTTGATGCCATGAACACCAAGACATCTTTCATAGTTAGGGCATCGCCCAGAAATCGCCGAAACCATGGCTATGAATGTGAACTGAGGATGTGTTGGTGGATATACATCATTTAGGGATTTATGTCCACCAACCATGTTCCAGGCTTTTTCGAATGCAAATTGTCGCCGCTCAGTGTCATTTCCGCGCGCGCGCGCAGACCTTGGCTTTTCTACCGCCGCCTTGGCCTGGTCTTGCAAACAAGAACTTTTCCCTGCACCTGCACTTTGCCATGGCTGATTGGGCAAGCTGCTCTCATGGGGGAACATGTCACTTATCCCTGCGTTAGACCAAACTAAGTCACTCAACGCAAGGATATAGTTAACTCCTTAGTAAAATTTCCTCAACGCAAGCAGAATAAGTTTCAAGCTCTCCAAATTTACCCGTCCACGACCCCCCTTCCCAGAGCCAGCTCCATATATTTGGCTAGAAACCCATTGACACTTCACCGGCAGAAATTGCAACGTTCACTGCGCCAGTGTGTGAACAGCAAACTGGTTGAGACTGGAGACACATCCCAACCGCTCGCTTGCCACTTGAAGAAACGCTTCTGACTTACCAGTTGCTCCATCGGTCACGGACCCAAGGACCGGTGACAACTCGTCGGACGAATTCAGACCTTTGTGTTTTCAAAAATCAAAGTCGGCTTGTTTTGGAACAGAGTAACTTGGATCACACCCCGTTGCGGTTTGGAGTCCGGCGGTTTGGAGGTTCCGTTTTCCCACTTACCCACCAGAACCAGGGCTTCAAACCCCCCAAAAACCTCGGGTTTTCGTGCCATGCACCTTGACACATATCACGGACCCGAAGAATTCCCTACCCAACACAGCCACACGTTGAAAGAGCCCCTCGAACTGTGTGACAGCAAAAACGCAACGACCTTTTGGCCCTTTGTTTGTTGAACATCCGAAAAAAAATGAAACTAAAGACTGTTCGGCCAACAAAGATTGCGCTTCTCAGCCTGGAAAAGATGCTTCTGTTCTTCTCAGCCGACCGTCCCCGGTCGAGGGCGATCCCAGCTCCGACTCGCTAGCCTGGCAGGGGAGGATGTCGTTCATCGGCCCATGCCTCAGGCGGCGAATATCCCGCGCTGCGGTCCCAAGGTCTCGAGGTCCATAGCCAAGGGAAAAGTTGGATCCAAGGCTGAGATCTTTTTGAACGGATTCCAGCAAAAAAAACTTTCTTGGAATCAGTGAGAAACTGAGAAAAGATGTTGGGGATGGGGTTGGGTATCCAAACATTCCAAAGGGGACACCGTGGAGAAAGTCTCAAAGTTGACATGTACCCAACCGCCATTTCTCAAAGAACATGGCGTTGACATGTATGGCCCTCTTTGCCCCTCAAAGGTTGGGAGACAGGGCAACTCCAATTCTTAACTTTGTATTCCTGGGGGTTTTGCTTTCGGGGTGTGCTTTTGAAGTTAGAGGAAAAATCCCCCAAAGGAAACCAACTTGTTTTGGGGGTCCACAAAAAAACAAAAAACAAAAAACATATCAAAATCTATAAATCAGGTGGTCTCAGCAAGCTATTATGGCCGCCCACAGCTCCATTTGTTGCTATGTAACTCATCCAAATCCGCTGTCAGCAAAGTGGCTGTGAGTCAAAACCGTTTTGGTACCAGCTTGGGCTAGGTGAATTCACCACCCATTTTAGTCTTCCGATTTTAGCGGTTGGATTGAATCGGATGTGAAAACTGGGGGCTCACCGATTTGGATTTTGGCCCATGGCCAAACGGATCCAGACCCACGGGGTGCTCGCCAGCAGCAACCATCAAATCCAACCACGTCAAGAACAAAATGATTGAACTCACTTCCTGGCCAAAAGAGTAACCAAACTTTTGTTTTACCACTAAAATGGTCTTCCCAAAAAGTTTGAAGTCCGAAACAAAACTCGGGAAGTGAGTTAACACTTTCACTCGGAAGATGCCCTGCTCAAAAACTTCTTTCTGCAAGGGGTTCTAAACAAGTATCCTCACGGTCACTCACCAGCTGAGTGGAGCCTAGGCAGTTTCGCGGCAGATTCTTTCAAGGCCGGCACTCAGAGGCACCCGCACCGAACGGCCAAGTGCGTGGGAACCAGCAATTCTTGAGCCGGAATTTCACAAGTCACAAATGAAAAGGAGGGAACCAGCGGCGTGTCAAGCCAGATCACAAGTGCCAGACTGCAAAGATCGGGATGCACCCAATGCTCCCATGGTATATCCTTTTTTTGGTTTGAAAGGGCACGCCAAGTATAAGGAACTAGGCGATATGCTCATGAGCACAGGGGTTGAAAAAAGGCGGGTGCCTGCACACCGCTGTCGAGCTACAGGTTCGACAAGAATCTTTTCCTGTGTACCCATCTTGCCTGATGAGATGCAATTGCTATTCTGGAACAACCCAGGGAAAAACATATTCCGCAAGTGTCCACCCTGCTGCCCTCCCTTGCAAGGATAAACCGACACCAAACATGTTGGATCTAAACCTGTCATATGCCTCTGATGCTTGGAGAGAAAAGGGTCCACACCTAGCTATGGTGTGGATGCTTTCTGCGCTGAGATGCGCTGAGAAAGAAAAACATGTAATATCATGTAATCACACATATTTCGAAAAGCGCTGTAACCTCAACTTCCCCCACAGATTCCTCAGGGTTTTTTATTAAATTAAAACGCACATCTCTCAGGAACGCATCCATCTTTTGTGGACATTCTTTTTCCTTGCACACAATTCTGGCAAGTCACCATCTTGCATGGGCACCCAAACTTCCGGCGGCTGTTTGGGAATGTCGGGCAACGCCCCCAACATACGTCTGTTGACACTGGGCGTACGGTGCCGGAGTAGGGCCGCAGTTTGGCGGGCTGCCTTCATCACGGGCCTACGGTCCAAGCCGAAGAGTTGCCCAGCCTGGCCTTTGAGGGCACTTGGAAGCGTCTCAACTTGGATCTTAGGCTCAGCTGGAAACAATTGGGTTTCAAGCAATTGTGCCAAATATGCAAGGCTGCAGGTGAAGTTTCTTAACACCAGACATGCCGGTTGGGGCGTTATGGCCAAACTGGACCTGTGCTCGGGCAACTCCCACCGAGGATGCGCTTTGTCCGTGCCTGTGTTGATGGGCACGTAGCTCTGTGTCACGATGCGGAAATTCACAAAAAGTCCGTACCAGCTAATATCACCTACGCGGTCACACGACTGATCGGGCCACTGAAGGGTCGAAACCCACGCGTGCAGGCGCAACATTCGCGATTGAGCATCAAAAGTCAGGTCAGGCAATTGCCATGCACGGAGTTTGACATAGGTTGGGCTCAGGGTCTCATCTACAGCACCTTGGTCAGCTTCCACAGGGACCTTTGTAGCTTTGACCTTGGCGTCATTCCTGGCCTTAACGGAGGCTTGGTGCAGAGAGGCCACGCACTTCATGGCACGCACTGTACGCTCCCGCGTTGCGGCCGAGATAGTTCGGCATCGACGCACCAGAAGGTTCGTGTGTTCTGTTGCGAGGGTGGTGGCTTCCTTCGCTAGCTCGTCCGCAAGCTGGTTTCCAAAGTGTATAAAAAGCGACCTCGTATCACCACGCGAAGATTCAACTTGTTGACTTTTATTTTTTTGGAGAACAAAGTTAGCGGACTGCTTTGACAGGCACGCCTGTACAAGTGGGAAGACGATATCAAGGTTGTCTCTGCCTGAGTGGGCAACCACGTCTGGATTAGCAAGGACCGCCGACGCAACATCCATTGCGTAAGCAGAGTCTGTCACAATGATAGCGTCTTCACATTGGGCTATTATTAAAGCAATGGCAAAGAGTTCCGCTCGATTGTTGGTCTGCTTGAGGGGCACTGTCCCTTGGGTGATTGCAGCAACCTGATTCTCGCGAAAGAAATCACGTTTGGATCCCTCGGTGACCGGGCCAGATATCGCGAAGCATGGCCTGGCAACTCCCATCAGTGAAGAAGGTGTGGCCTGTTAGTACTGCGTCTGGCAATCGGGGTGCCAGCAGATCCACTTTTTCACGATCCCGAAATTCCCTCAGGTTTTCAGTTTCTTGCCGCGCGCCCGCCACCGGCATAATGAGCGTGTATCTGTGCTCGACCAAGAAGTCTCGTTGAAAATCAATCCATTTAGCGCGTGTGGCTTCTATTGCCGGACAAGCGGTGACTACATGCCAATCGTCGCGAGCATTTCCACACAGATCACACTCACGTTGTTCTTCAGTGAGGAAATGGGCCTTCATCCGATCGCTGGCCTGTGCACCAGTGATGTGCTGGAGCACAAACGACCTTTCATGGGGTAGCACGTGCGTTGTCTGCCAGTCGATGTCATGCACAACATCTTCCCATCGTTTTTTGGTGGCAACCTGAGCTGTGAGCAGGTTGTTCCACGTTAAGTGCAAAATGTCTGCAATGTCATTTTTGGATACCATGTCCATTCTTAGCTGGATTCCTGTTTGCGTCTGGCTGCAAAGGTCGCCTTCAAGCTTCCATCCCAAATGCTCACAGAGTCTAGCAAGAGAAGCAGCTGGCCCGGTTGCAAAATGTCTGGCACGTTTATATTGAGGCAGTTGCAGAATGATTGCAAGGTCCCACACCCTTTGAACGATGTCCCGATGGCTGTGAACGAAACGGCGAAGCGTATTCAGGATTTGCTTGGCCACTGCCATTAAAGGGTCGAGGTTGGTCTTAGTGGCGAAGGCACACACAAGCCAAGCATTACTACCCCTAGCAAAGGGCAAAAGCAATTCGGAAACCGACACCCTCAGCTTATCGATTCGCTCCTCGGAAGGGATCATGATTTCACACGCGTGGATAGCAGCTGGGAACATAAATTGGACAAGTCCTCCGCTGTGCACAGCATGGCGAACCGCTCCTGCGGCGCTAGTTGGTCACGGTGCGCTTGCCAGCGGCTGCGGCCGCTGGCCGTAGTCGCATATGCCCAGCTTTTCCCCACAGAGATTTTCTGTCTGAACGCATCTGCAAACTTTCCCGAAATTTCCACCCCTCTGACAGCACTTCGAAATTTGGTCGCGACAAATTCGAAATTATCTGCATAACTAAGTGCGGTCAAGCCCTCACATCTGTCCTGCAGGTAGTTTATCCATGTCGCTCCTAAAAGGGCAATTGCAACGACCCCGACGGGGTCTCCTTCCGGCAACCCTGTGGTGGAAGGCTGCGGCATGGAACACTGGTGTCGTAGCTGTAGCACACGGGTCGACTGCATCATGGCTCTAAGCCAAGCGTGGGTAATCGAAAAGGGGATACCGAGGTTTGCCATCAACAACACGATGGTGGCTCTCCCCATCAAGTTGAAACACTTGAGCAAATCAAGGTTGAAGCCAAATACTTCATTACCTTCGAATTGCATCTGCTCCAACTTAGCTTGGATGGGCCACCACAGCGTTGTGGCATTGGTTGTCGGAAGCTCGCGTCATTTGCGACAGTGTGACCAGCGTCCATGACTTGGCCCAAAGTCGATATAGCATGGCAAAAATAGTAATAGGCCGGGTGGCCTGTGCCCTAACGTCATCAGCACACTTGCGCAGGAAGACTGTTCTGGCCGTGGTCAAGACACTTGGCCACGCTTCCCCTGCACGCACACGTTCTAGAATCTGCAGCAGGTCGATGTGTGCTTCATCGGGCAGCATGCAAAGTTTGGCTCTGTTGAATCCACATGCACCTTTGGCCGATGCAACACGTGTCTGGCGGATGGCATGTTTCCACGACTCAAGTGAGAGTGGCTGCAAGTGCAAATCTTCGAGCCGCGGCCCGAATTTATCGATGGTCTCTCTGGCACTACAAGAAGCATCAGGTACACTTGTTAAGGCATGTTGCACTGCTCCTATCTTGAACCCAAACCAGACCACCCAAAACAACAAAGCAAGTCCGAAGCGGCCGCAGTTCTTTTAACCGGGGTTGCTGAAAGTAGCACTGCTTCCAGGGCACGGATGCGCCTGGAGCAGGAGGTGCGTTGACCCCCCGTGAAACTTAAAGGCAAGACAATGCGTGTCCTTGCAAATGCGTGCAGTGCGTGCATGGCGTGGCAGGCGTGCCCACGCCGGTCCGGAGACCTGGTGGTCCGGAGACCGTGCGCGGTCCGGAGACCGACAGGTCCGGAGACCATGAACGGAAGTGCAGAGAGCGTCTGCAACTTCCCATTGCAGAGCCTTGTATAAGGCAGTGCAGGGTGGGTGGGTTTCAAATGAAACAGCAAGTTTGGGTCAAGGCTAGGAGCAAAACGGCCACCGCGTAGGTAGATTCACAACATGCCCTAAACACAAGGGAAAAGAAAACCCTAAGCGCTAAGGCATGTTGCACTGCTCCTATCTTGAACCCAAACCAGACCACCCAAAAGAACAAAGCAAGTCCGAAGCGGCCGCAGTTCTTTTAACCGGGATTGCTGAAAGTAGCACTGCTTCCAGGGCACGGATGCGCCTGGAGCAGGAGGTGCGTTGACCCCCCTTCAGTGTTTCAGGCAACCCCGGTATAAGCGAGCCAGCTGGGCCGCCGGCCTCATCACCCCCCCTTCAGAGTGGGGTTGTACCTGGCAGGGCAAGCGTCGCATGACATTGCAGTCGCTTGGTCGTGAGCAACAGGATGTGCTCAGGGGCCGCTCTTTTTTGGTCAAAGCGGCTTGACATCAAGCTGCTGGCCGACGCAGCCAGGTATTCTGGTTGCCAGGGCGATGTTGGCGATTGGGTCGCAATGCATGTTGGGATGCAGTAAGGCTTGGCTACGCGCTGCTGGAGGCAGCTGCCATCCGGGCGCCAGGGCACATCAATCGGACACAGCTGAATGCCTCTGCCTGACAGTGCAAGGCCTGCAGGGCTGAAGCGTACGCGACTCTCAGGGCGATGGCTGAATCGGGCCAACCGACCTCCCCAATCATTGTTCCTTCCCGGTGTGTTGGCTGCAGCAGCACGTTGTGCGCGTGAGCCCAGAAGGCTGTTAACTGCACGAAGAGTTGCAACGGCCAGGAGGTCGTGAAAAATTTGTTAAGGCTTGCTTCCGTTGCCGAATTATCAGTGCCTGAAGGCATGCTGAAAGAGTAGTGCCCACCACCAATATGGCTATGGGTAGCTTGCAACAGTGCCAACTGCGCCAGCGTCTCGAAGCATGCGATGCACCGCTGTCCAGGCTTGACAAGGCAAGGCCACACTGCGCGTATGTCCTGCATGTTCCAGGTTTCGGCAAACCAAACCACTTGCGATGAAGTGATTGCCCAGCCCCTTATACCTACCAAGTCGTCTTCGGCACACGCATCTGCGGCTGCCAGCGCTTGCAGCTGGCGTGGCCGTGCCAAGGGCTGAACTGGCGAGTGCTGAAAGCACGAGGCCAGCCACAAGGCATTGCTGGCTCGACTTCTACCGCGTGGAAGACAAAGCCGTTGCTCAGCAGCAGGGCGCCCGCATGGAGGCAGAGCCCCAAACAACCAAACAACAGAGGTGGAACGGGGTGGACGACCCTGTGGGCCACTGCCTGGTGGGCAACTCCCTGCTGCTCACAGGCCTGCCGGCGCCGGAAAGACGCACCTGGCCCGGACGATTGTTGCGAGGGCAGGGCGAGGCCCTGGTGTCCAAGACGCACTGCTCCGCGCAGAACCTGGGGCTGGGGGCGCAGACGGCCGACCACTGGTGCGCAGGTACGTGCGCGGCGGCAGCGAGCAAAAGCTGGACTGGCTGGTTGTGGAAGAGATCACGCAGCTGGACATGCGTTTTGGCCTGCGTGGGGCTGAACGCCAACGTGAAGTTTCTGCTGCTGGGCACTTTCGACAGCTGCCGGCCGTGCTTGACTCCTGGGCCGACGGCCCATCAGCGCACCGTTGCGTTGGAGCACAGCCAGCTGATTTGCAACCTGGCCTGCGGGCACCGGCACAAGCTCACGGGTGCTCCAACTCCGCATCTTCACTTTGTAAAGTGGCTGCGGTCGGCAAGGCGTGCCCCACGCTGGAGCAGGCCAAGGCAAGGCTGAAGAAGCTCTACCCCTTCCAAGTCCGGGTGGTCGGACACGCTGGCATCGCCACAGACATGGCCGTCAACGCGCAAACCGGGCCGCGCCCCAAACCTCAAAGCTCTTAGATGGAGACTAGGTCCACATAGATTTGGGTGTTGTCACACCCAGATAAATTTGTAACAACCCAAAACAGCCCGCAGAGCATAAGGGTGTGGCCGGGGTGCGCCTTATGGGGGCCGGCAAAAAGATACCCAAGGGCGTCTTTGTGGCCGTGGTGGAAGTGGAGCCGGACGGAGTGAACTAGACAACGGCACAGCTGAAGAACCAGAAGCTGCTGCGGGCCACCCGGCCAAGCCACGCAACAACCAGTCTATGCGCTACCTGGGCCTGCAGCCTTTCAGGAACTTTAACAACCAGCCTCTTATCCGCAAGGGACCAACAACAACGCAGAAGAAGCGTGCGCGCTCCTTGCACACAGCTGGGTGGAGCTTCTTCCAACAAGTTCTACAAGTACCTGGTCCACACGCCGGTGATTATCCGGGGCAGGGCGCAGCGGGCGGAACGCGGAGACGGGCTAAAGCGCCTGCTGGTGAACAAGCTAAGGGCCATGACAAGGCACCACCGAACGGGAAGCAGGTGGCGTAGTGGGTGAAACAACAAGTGAAGGCCTTGCTAGCACCGGCCGGCCCAATTCTACTTTTTTGACCTGGGGGAACACTGGGTGGTCAGCACTTAGCACGCAATGGGAACTTAGAACCAAGGTGGGCTGAAGGGATAAGCTTTCAGCTGTTCTGCAAGGAACGTGCTGCCAAGCGCGGACAAGCCGCTCTGTGCCCCGGCAGTGGCCAAGCTGCTGCAGTTGAGCGTGGAGAAGGTGTCCGCCACTTTAACGCCAGCTGCGCCACAAGGCGTCCGCCAAGAAAGTGCAAGAGTTCTGCGGCTAAGCTTGCAGGGCGACCTTGTGGACAGCTACAACCCGCGCTAGAGCCCCGCCGTGTGCTTCTTGGCCTTCGACGGCATTGCCACATGTACAGGGCCGTAAAGCGGGGCTGAGCGGCACGGCGCGTATGCTGGACCGGGGCAAGGCAGACCCTGCCGCCACGGAGAGTAAGACGCTTTAACGCCGCGGACGTGCAGCCGGGACTGTTCTGGTGCAGGACCTGCGCAAGGCGCGGCCCAGCTTGTGGCCGTTGGCAGAGTCCAAGGTGGCTATTAGCCTGGCGCAGGCTTCGATTTAGAAGAATCCAGAGCTGCCAAAGAAGGTGTGCAGAGTGGTGAAGGCGCTGGAGCTGGCGCAAGATCTTCCGAAAGCTGCTAAAAGTAGTAAGGAAAGGCAGCTTATACACCCCTAATTATTTTGGTTTTTTGGTCCCCAAACCCTGCAAAACAGCCGAATTCTCCAACCAGCTGAACGTTTTTCCGATGTCACCGGTCTTTGTCACCACTCCGTTTTTGGTGCAAAAAGCGCTGAAAACGGCCAACTCCGAAAAGTTCGTTTTTTCGTGTCAGACGTCGAAAGTGGTGCCCGAGCCACCAAATTCGCTCGTTTTCCGCCGAAAACCGGCTCCAGGCGTCGTGCTCCGAATTCCGTCTTCTGCCCCGAAAAGCCTGCGAATTCCAGCCCGGCCCGCTGAGCTTGTCACCGCTGTCACCGCTTTGTCACCACTTGCTTTTTTGGTGCAAAAGTGCGCAAAACCGGGCCCAGTTCCCGAGCTTCTTCTCCGCAGGGTTTTTCGCGGCCCGACAGCCCGCCGAGGACCAGGCTCGGAGTCCGACAGCCCGCCAAGGTGGTCCGTCAGCCCGCCGAGCTTGTCAGCACTGATGTTACCGCTCCGTCCGGCTCCGTTTTTGGTGCAAAAAGCGCTCAAAAGTGTCCGAAGAGTCCGTTTTTCGTGTCGGACGGCGAGTGGGATGCCCGAGCCTCCAAATTCGCAGGTTTTCGGTCGAAAGCGGGCTCCAGACAACCACGGGCCGGAAAAGCGGCGAATTCCAGCCCGCCGAGCATGTCGAAAAGTGCGCAAAAGGCTTGGAAAAGCGAGGCCGGCTCCGCGGCTTCGGTCTGAGCGAGGCCGGCTCCGCGCTTCGGTCTAAGAGCCGAAATTCTCTCCAGGCCTGGCGCGGGCCTGGTGCGGGCCTGGTGCGGGCCTGGTGCGGGCCTGGCTGCCTTTCAGCCAATCCTGTTGTGAGCGCAGGATTGCCATACTCAATCCTGTCGTCAGCGCAGGATTGCTTCACTCAATCCTGTCGTCAGCGCAGGATTGCCCCGGTGCACTACCAGCAGCTCGGGCTTGGAGCTGTTCTGGAGCCGGCCCTGCTGTAGAGCTCCCAGGCCTCAGGCACGTCGTTGATGCTTACGAGGAAGGGCAGGCCGCTTGCGAAGAGCGCGTCTCGGAGCTCCGAGTGGAAGGCCAGGTCATGCCCCCGCCTCCTCGTGCCATAGTAGTTCATGCTGCGGCCTGGGAAGATGTAGGGAGGATCGGCATATATGGCCTGGCGGGGCAGAGCGCGTAGATAGGCCAGCGCGTCCTGGCATCGCACGGTCACATTGCGCGGTGGCCGCTGCATACGCCGCACGCTGCTCAGCCTCAGCGGTCGCTGCTGTATGAAGGAGCCCCACTTTCCCGAGAAGCTGTTGCAGCAGGACGTATGAGCAGGCAGCCCGACGCCCGGCGCGGCCTCTCTGAGTGCCCGGCAGAAGGTGACTGAAGTAGAAGCGCCTGTCTACCTTGCGCCCCGCCAGGCGCAGCAAGGAGCACAGGAAGACCGGGTCTTGTCTCAAGTAACAGCGGTGCAGGCTTGCGACGGGCTCGAAGGCGTCGACGCCGCGCACCTTCAGGGCCGGACGCCGGGTTGCGAGGTAGTACTCCAGCTTTCCAGCCGAAGAAGGGAGAGTGAAGCCCCCAGCAGCCGGTCCACGTGTGGAGCCAGCCACGATTTGCTTCCCATGTACTTCAGCCGCATGCCAGCCTTTAGTTTTATCCCTGAAAACTCCGTGAGCGCCCGGCTCCCCTGCGTCGAATTTGAGGAAATGGGGAAGATCAGGCTGTTTCCTACGACTGAATATAGCCCTCGGACCCCGTGGTGCCCCTGGTGCCATGCACGGGCATTTCCTCGGCCCCAGCAAGTCCGGCAAAACCGTGGCGCTGATCAGCCTCATCCTGGAGCAGTATCGAGGCGTCTTCGAGAAAATCTACATCTTCAGCCCAAGTGTCAACATCGACGACGGCTGGATCCCCGTCAAGAAGTACATCGAGCAGGGCCTTGGGGTGAACACGGAGAAAGAGCAGGCCTACTGGGACGAGTGGGACGAGGCTGCGCTGCGGAGCATCATCCAGAGGCAGCGTAAGATCACCGAGACGTCCAAGAAGTTGGAAATGAAGAAACTCTACCAGGTGCTTGTAGTCATCGACGACTTCGCCGACACCCCGCAGCTGCATAAGGCCCACGGCGCCCTGGACACGCTCTTCATCAGAGGCAGGCATTTGCAGATCAGCACCTGGGTGAGCTCCCAGAAGCTGAGGCTCATCAGCGCGGCAGTGCGGGTCAATCAGCAATTTCTCTGCTGCTGGAGGCTGCGCAACCAGCACGAGCTGGAGGCCGTCATCGAAGAGCTGAGCGCCCTGCTGCCGAAGGACAAGCTGCACAGGGTCTACGAGCAGGCGACTCGGGACCCTTACAGCTTCCTCTTCGTCTACTACCTCAAGCCAAAGAATGAGATGTTCTACTTGCGCTTCGAAGAGCGTTTCGCTCTGGAAAAAGAAGCCGATGGGAGCGGCGCTCAGCTTCCTGGGCCAGAAGCTGTTCGCCAGCTCCACGTTGATCAACGCGAGGTGTGAGAACATCTCCTGCGCCTCAGGCGCTCAGTGCTGCACCTCCGTTGCAGCCGTCCACCCGCCTGTCGTCCGCAGAACGGGCGGCTTCCTTAGAAAAAGGATGACGACTATCTACGTGGACAGCCGTAAGAGGGTAGCCGGCTCGGACAGCGACTTCGAGGTAGACCTGGGAGAGTCCCTGCACCTGCAGAGCGACGCCAGGCTGGCTGTCTACAAGATCAGAATCGCCGACAGTTTCCTCTCGACGGATCGCGGCCGCTACCTCTACTGGGTCGACGCCGCGCTTGGGACTCTGAACTGGGCTCTCCTTCCGGAAGGTGCGTACACGGGCTCCCGGCTGGCCGCCTGGATCAGCTCCAACTTCGCCACTGCCACGTATAGCGAGACCACGAACAGCAACCGCATCATTCTGAACGATCCCCAGCACTTCACGCTCCGGCCTTCAGGCAGCCCCGCAAGCACCTCCTCCCAGTCTGGCTAATCACACGTGCGCTCCTGGGGCCTTCCCTGTGACTCTGCCCCAGTCCCAGCCGAACTCCCGGGCAAGCCAAGACAGCGGCCTAGACTCTCCTTCGCCGTACGAGTGAAAATGCGTGTTGCGCTACAGGAAAGAAGCATGGAGGCAGTCACAGCCGGAGCACAGGATAAGTTGATGCAGAACCTTGACTACAAGCTGAAAACCAGCAACCCATCTCCTGGGAATTCCCCAAGACGGGTCTTTCCGCCTCCAACCCGGTGAGCGCCTCTCCTGGGAACAAGAAACCTCCAACCCGGCGAGCGCCTCTCCTGGGAACATGAAATTCCCGAGACGGATCTTTCCGCCTCCAGCCCGGTGAGCGCCTTCCTGGGAGCAAGAAATCCCCGCCTCCAGCCCGGTGAGCGCCTCTCCTGGAAGCGAAATTCCCCAAAAAGGATCTTTCCACCTCCAGCCCGGCGAGCGCCTTTCCTGGGAGCAAGAAATCCCCGAGACGGATCTTCCCAGCGGGCGAAGTTGCCGCGCAGTAACCCTTAAAGAGATGAAGACGCCGCTGCCCCGGACCAGCCGACCGCAAGGCCACACGTTCATCACGAGCCACTTACCCAACCCACAGCCTCTGCAGCACACGCCCCTGAGTGCGATTCCAGAGGAAGGCTTCCGCACTCCCGCAGAGGCCACGGACGAGGACCCGGACTCTCTCTTTAGAGGGCGTTTCCCAAATGGATTCTATTCTACCTGAGAGGCTCCCAGCACTCGTCCGTCCAGCATTTGACCTCGTCCTGCGAAGGATTCGAAGTCTAAAACGCTGCGTGGAGGCGTGAGGCTGCAAAATAGTGACCCCTAGATATGCTTGCAATTTGGCTCCAGGTTGCATTTCAAGCGAGCCAACCTTTGCAGGGCTAAGAAAAACACAAAAAAAAAAGAAAACATGGGGTCCCAAAAAAAGGGGTCCCCGAAAAAAAGGGAAAAGGGGTTTCCTTTGGCAAAGCTTGACATCGCTTGAAATGCAACCTGGAGCCAAATTGCAGCGCATATCTAGGGGTCACTATTTTGCAGCCTCACGCCTCCACGCAGCGTTTTAGACTTCGAATCCTTCGCAGGACGAGGTCAAATGCTGGACGGACGAGTGCTGGGAGCCTCTCAGGTAGAATAGAATCCATTTGGGAAACGCCCTCTAAAGAGAGAGCTAGAGTTGTCCACAGTGGGGGATTCTACCTCCCACTGCGGACAACGCGGACAACCCGATTTGCTGCGGCGGCACGGCGCCGCGTGTACGCCAAGCCGCTGAACCCCCACAGTCTCCGGGCTCCTTGCTATATGTGCTATATGTGCTATATGGGTCTTACACGCCAAGCCGCTGAACCCCCACAGTCTCCGGGCTCCTTGCTATATGAGCTATATGTGCTATATGGGTCTTACACGCCAAGCCGCTGAACCCCCACTCTCCCCCAGCTCCTTGCTATATGTACTATATGCGCTATATATTCTGTACGCGCGAAATCTGTACTATATGTGCTATATAGGGCCATATAGCACATATAGCACATATAGCAAGGAACCCGGGGAGAGTGGATGTTCAGTGGCTTGCCTTGTGAGATATAGCACATATAGCACATATAGCAAGGAACCCGGGGAGAGTGGATGTTCAGTGGCTTGCCTTGTGAGATATAGCACATATAGCACATATAGCAAGGAACCCGGGGAGAGTGGATGTTCAGTGGCTTGCCTTGTGAGACCCATGGCACATTTCGCGAACATTCCTGCCGCGCCTGCCTGGTATAGAAGCCTCGCCGCGCCTGCCCGGCATAGACGCCAGCGTACGCGCCGCGCGCATTCTTGTTTCGCACGATTTTGCATGGTTTTTGACATGGTTTTTGACATGGTTTTTGCGTGGTGCGGTTGCATGACATGATTTTGAACATGTTATTTTGACATGTTGGTTGTTTGCACGGCTTTGCATGTCATGTGCATGTGGTTCAAGCCCCTCCCCCTTACCCCCCCACCCTTTTTTCCTGTCAGGTGCACATCCTGGACAACTTGGCGGGCGGCAGGCGGGGCGGTGCCGAGCGGGCACCTAACTAAATGTGCCGAGCAGGCACTTAAGTAGACGTGCCGAGCAGGCACAGTGCCGAGCAGGCACTTGTAAGTAGACGTGCCGAGCAGGCACTTGTAAGTAGACGTGCCGAGCAGGCACTTAAGTAGACGTGCCGAGCAGGCACTTGTAGGTAGTGCCGAGCAGGCACAGCGCCAAGCAGGCGCAGGCGTTGGCCACTGTGAAAGTGGCGGCCGCTGTACAAGTGGCATGGAGGCCACTGTTCAAGTGGCAGGCCACTGTGCAAGTGGAGGGGGCCACTGTTCAAGTGGCGTGCCACTGTTCAAGTGGCGTGCGCTGGGTAGCCAAGCGGGCACTTTTGACGCCGCGCAGGCGCAGCACGTAGTACTGGCTCGCCCAACCTCGTTTGATGGCTCGCCCAACGGCTTCGATACCTAGCGCGCCACATTCCTGCCCGGCATAGAAGCCCGGCCGCGCCAAGGTCGGGATTCTTCCCAGGAAAAAAAATCAGAAACTGTCGTCTAACCCGACAGTTTCGGCGAACCTGCCTGGCATAGAAGCCGCCACCCCGGCCGCGCCACCTGCCCGGCATCGGAGCCCTGCCGAGCCCGAGGTCGGGATTGCTTCACCGAAGTCGGAAATCCGACTTCGGTCTCTCAGCGAGGTCGGAAATCCGACTTTGGGAGCGCATCGCTTCCGGAGTTGGTTTTCAGCCCAAAAAACCCATCACCGGGCCAGCGCCGAAGGTCCGTCAGCGCTCATAGTGTTTTTTCTCACCATCACGCCCTGCCGTCAATCCTGGCGTGGCAACAGGAACGCCCCTTCAATCCTGCTGTGGCAACAGGATTGCCCCCCCTGAATCCTGCGCTGGGCACAGGATTGCTCCCATTCCTGCGCGGTGCACTACCAGCAGCTCGGGCTTGGAACTGTTCTTCCCCGAGCGCAGGCTTGTGATGGAGTCGGCCCGGCTGTAGAGCTCCCGGGCCTCCGGCACGTCGTTGACGCTGACGACGAAGGGCAGGCCGCTCGCGAAGAGTGCGTCTCGCAGCTCCGTGTGAAAGACCAGGTCGTGGCCCCCTCGCGTACCATAGTAGTTCATGCTGCTGCCGGGGAAAATGTAAGGAGGATCTGCGTAGATGCACTGGTGCGCCGGGCAGGGCAGTGCCCGCAGGTAGGCCAGCGCGTCCTGGCGCCGCACGGTCACGTTGCAGGGTGGCCGCTGCAGACGCCGCACGCTGCTCAGTGCCAGTAACCGCTGCTGTGCGAAGGAGCCCCACTTCCCCGAGAAGCTGTTGCGCAGCAGGACGTACGCGCAGGCAGCCCGGCGCCCGGCACGGCCTCTCAGCGCGCCCGGTGCCCGAAGTAGAAGCGCCTGTCCACCCTGCGCCCCACCAGGCGCAGCAAGCGGGCGGCGAGGTAGTACTCCAGCTTTCCAGAACCGAAGAAGGGAGAGTGAAGCACAGCGACGTCCCCCAGCAGCCGGTCCAGGTGAGGAGCTAACCACGCTTTGCTTCCAAAGTACTTCAGCTGCATACCAGCCCTTTGGTTTATCCCTGAAAACTCTGGAAGCGCGTCTGTACACACAGACGCACTCCCGGACTCGCCGCCCGGCTTCCCTGCGTCGAATTTGGGAAGTAAAAACAAAGGTATGGGAAAGATCAAGCTTTTCCCCACGCCAGAATACAGCAGCAAACAGCCCTCGGACCCCGTGGTGCCACTGGTTCCGTGCACGGGCATTTTCCTCGGGCCATCAAAATCGGGCAAAACCGTGACTCTGATCAGCCTGATTCTGGAGCAGTACAGGGGCGTCTTCGAAAGGATCTACATATTTAGCCCGTCCATTGACATCGATGACGGCTGGATTCCCGTCAAGAAGTACATCGAGCAGGACCTGGGGGTGAATACCGAACGGGAGCAAGCGTACTGGGACGAGTGGGACGAGGCGGCGCTGCGGCGCATCATCCAGCAGCAGCGCAAGATCACGGAGGCGTCCAAGAAGCTGGAGATGAAGAAACTGTACCAGGTCCTGATAATCTGCGACGACCTTGCGGACGTGCCTCAGCTCCACAGACCCAACGGCGCCCTGGACTCTCTTCATCCGGGGCAGGCATTTGCAGATCAGCACCTGGGTGAGCTCGCAGAAGCTGAGGCTCATCAGCGCCGCCGTGCGGGTCAACCAGCAATTCCTCTGCTGCTGGAGGCTGCGCAACCAGCACGAGCTGGACGCCGTGGTGGAGGAGCTGAGCGCCCTGCTGCCAAAGGAGCAGCTCTACCGGCTCTACGAGCAGGCGACGCGGGAACCCTACAGCTTCCTCTTCGTCTACTATCTGAAGCCAAGGAACGAAATGTTCTACAAGCGCTTTGAAGAGCGTTTCGCACTTGAAAAAGACGCCGATGGGAGCGGCGCTCAGCTTCCTGGGCCAGAAGCTGTTCGCCAGCTCCACGCTGATCAACGCGAAGTGCGAGAACATCTCCTGCTGCACCTCCGTCGCAGCCGTCCAGCCGCCCATCGTCCGCAAAACGGGCGGCTTCCTTAGAAAAGGCATGACGACTATCTACGTGGACAGCCGCAAGAGGGTGGCCGGCTCGGACAGCGACTTCGAGGTAGACCTGGGAGAGTCGCTGCACTTGCAGAGCGACGCCCGGCCGTCTACAAGATCCGCCTGGCCGACAGTTTCCTTCGACGGACCGGGGCCGCTACCTCTACTGGGTCGACGCCGCGCTGGGCACGCTGAACTGGGCGTTGTTGCCCGAGGGCGCGTACACTGGCGCACGGTTGGCCGCCTGGATCAGCTCCAACTTTGCCACCGCCACCTACAGCGAGACCACCAACAGTCTGAGCGTTGCCTACGACGGCAACCGCCTGATCCTGAACGACCTGGAGCTGCGGCAGCAATTCCCTGATGCCGCGGACTACCCCGCCGCGCCGCCCGCCTCTCCGACGAAGCCCTTCAGCGTGGACCACATGCTGGGCCCGAGCTTCGTCTCCGGCGGGCAGCAGGTCTTTGAGTTCGTCCGGATGATGGCGCACAACGAGGTCCACCTGCGCTGCGCCCAGCTGGCCAACGCCAGCAGAGTGCTGGGCAACCTGGGCGACGACATCCTCTCCAAGATCACGCTGAAGAGCGGAGTGGGTACCATTGTGGAGACGGGCTCCGACGGGCACTTCATGGCCCTCAGGGGCCCGGTTACCCTGAGGCACATGCGCTTCCGCCTGACCGACCTGGACGGCAACGTCGTCCGGCTTCGCGGGTCGTCTTTGTCGTTCGTGTTATATCTTGACAACGTATAATTAAATGGAGCCAACCGAACACGAGGCGGAGGCGCAAGAGGCGGAGGCGCACGCTGCGCCGGAGGCACCACACGCTGCGCCACACGCTACGCCACACGCTGCGCCGGAGGCACCGGAACCGAAACGGCGGGGCAGGCCCCCTGGGAGCAAGAACAAACCTAAGCAGGACGTGCCTACTGAGCCGGCTGCTCCAAAGCGCAAGCCAAAGCCGCTCCCACTTGAGACGCCGGCGGAGGCACCACCGGCTGAGGCACCGGCTGAGGCACCGACGGAGGCACCGGCTGAGGCTGCACCGGAGCCGCCTCAGCTCACAAGAGAGCAGCAGCGCGCCCTGCGCATGCTGGAGAGGCAGTCCGCTTATGACCGGCTGACCACAGGCGCAAGCGTACTGGTATAAAAGCATGATGTCGATTGAACCTCGCAACGAGCCGCGGATGCTCCGGTGGTTCCACAAAACGTACCCCAGCTACAACCTGCAGCCGCTGCTGCTGAAGCGCTACCGAGAACTGGAGGAGGCGCGGGCCTTCAACAATTGGCTTGGGGAGCGCAGGCAGGCGCAGGAGGGGCAGCGGCACCTGGACGACGTGAGCCGGCTGACGGAGGCCGTGCACCGCCAGGGACCCCAGCTGCGCTACGCGCGGGCCGAGCGCCGGGGCGTGGAACGGGCGGCGGGCGAAGTTGCGCAACAGTAAATGAAGGCACTTCGGGCGCACGGCTTCAACCAGCGCCCGCGCTTTGAGCAGGTGGTGGGCTACCTTGAGCGGAATGAGCCGCTGCCCCTGGACCAGCCGGACCGCAAGGCCACCTCGTTCATCACAAGCCACTTCTACTTGGACGATTTTGTGCAGTCCAGCGAGGACCCCAACCCCCGGCCCCTGCAGCACACGCCCCTGCATCCCGAGGAAGGCTTCCGCACTCCCGCAGAGGCCACGGACGAGGACGTGCGCCTTGCGCGGAGGTACCAAGGGTACGGCGGAACCCGCTTTGTTGAGGACGACCTGGCGGGAGACCCCGAGGCCGGCGCGCTGGCCAGCAACGGGCAGGGGCCGCCCTCCATCACGGACCGTCTGCGCAGCACTGCAGACGGCGCTCAGGCGGCAGCGGACCTCATAGGCGCAGGGGCCGCGGGGCTCGCAGCGCGCAGGCCTTCCGCTCCCAGCTCCCTCAGACGCTGCTCAGGACGCTGCTGAGTACGTCCGCCTAAATGTGTTGCCCCGCCCAGGGCCGCAGCCGCAGCCACCACCGCAGATCATCGGCCGGCCCAGTGACGTGGAGCGCCTCCTGGACGAGGCGGGGCAGCGCGCGCAGGAGGTGGAGCGTGGCGCAGCGCAGGCCGTTGAGGAGACGGCGGCCGTGGCAGCGGAGGAGGGCGAGGTTGCCGTTGCCGCCGAGGGCGTGGGCGGAGCGTTTGGGTACCTGGGGGGCCTGGCTGAAGGAGCAGCAGCCCTGGCGCCCACCGCGGGCGAGGTTGCTGGAACGCTGGCTGGCGCAGCGGGAGTTGGCGCGGCGGCAACGGCGGGGCTGGCCGTGGGCATTGCGGGCGGCGCACCTACGGCCTCGCGCGCGGCACGGGCTGGGTGCTGGAGAACACGCTCTTCCGGCCCCAGCAGGGCAGCGAGGACGCGGCCGTGCAGGACGTCCGGTCCGCCAACAACATGAATGACGCCACTCAGCCTCAGCACTTCACGCTGCGCTCAGGCAGCAGCACTTCAGGCAGCCCCGCAAGTAGCCGCGTCTTCTCTCAGTCCGGCTTCCGCGTGCAGGCGCAGTCCAACCACACGCCGCGCCCCTTCTCCTGGGGCCTGAACCCCGTGGCCTTGCCCCAGTCCCAGAGCTCGCGGGCGAGCTCCAGTTCCGGGCAGTCACGCCGGAGCCTGCCTCCGCCCAGCTTTGACCAGCTGGCGCGAGACATTGAGGCTGCGTAAAAAAAATGAAATAAAACTCTCCTCGGGGAGAGTTTTTTTTGCACGGTTTTTGCACGGTTTTGGGCCACAAAAAAATGATGAGTCCTACATGAGTCCTACATGAGTCCTACATGAGTCCTACATGAGTCCTACATGAGTCCTACATGAGTCCAACATGAGTCCTACATGAGTCCTACATGAGTCCTACATGAGTCCTACATGAGTCCTACATGAGTCCTACATGAGTCCTACATGAGTCCTACATGAGTCCTACATAGATATACGTTTTTGCACTGTTTTGCGCAACAAAAATGCTATTAGTCCAGGCCGTACATACATGTACGCCCTGGACTAATAGCTTTTTTGCACGGTTTTTGGCAACAAAAATGCTATTAGTCTAGGCCGTATATGAATATACACCCTGGACTAATAGCTTTTGCACGGTTTTGCGCTGAAAAAAACGCTATTCTTACAGGCCGTACATCTATGTACACCCTAGAAGAATAGCATTTTCCTCCGCCGTACGAGTCAAAATGCGTGTATATAAACAAGCATGGAGGTAGTCACCGCCGGAGCCCAGGATGAGCTGATGCAGAGCCTGGACTACAAGCTGAAAACAAGCAACACCAGCTACGTGACGGCGCGGCATGACGTGCAGTACTTCCCCAGCTCGCTGAGCTCCTTCTCCCCCACAACCACTCGGGTCTGCCGCATCCCGCTGACCAGCGGCACGTCCTTCATCGACCCCGAGTCCATCAAGATCGCCTTCCGCGTCAGGAACACGGACGGCACCAACCCGCTGGCCCCGGCCACGCCCAACCCCGCCTGCTTCGTCCAGCGCGTCCAGGTCTTCGCTAACGGCCAGCGCTGCGACGACATCAACTACTACGGGCGCACCGTGGCCGTGCACGACCTGCTGAAGGGCAGAGAGTACAACCGCAACAAGGCCATGGAGGGTTTCGACGACGTGAACGACCCGCGCATCGCCCGCGCGGTGCACCAGGGCGGCTACGCGGACGTGCTGCTGCGCCCCACCATGGTGGGCATCCTGCGCTGCGGGAAGATGCTGCCGCCGCAGCTGAACCTGGTGATAGAGATCGAGTTTGCGGACGCCACGACTGCGCTGTGGTCCGAGAACGCCGGGGCGCACCCGGCGGGGGCCACGCTGAGCACCGACTTTGAGATCCAGACGTCCGAGTTCTGGCCTTCCAGGTGGTCCTGGACTCTGCGCTGGTAGAGTCCTTCAACCGCGTGCTCCTCTCAGGAAGGTCGCTCGTGTTCAGCTACCCCACGGTGCACACGCAGCAGTCCAGCGTCCCGAACGGCGTGGCGGAGCACAACGTCACCGTGGCGCGCGCCTTCACGAAACTCATGGGCGCGTTTGTGACCTTTTGGGACAACGACGCGGGCTCCAAGATCCACTTGCTGGCCAACCCGGGGCAGGACGTGGCCCGCATCGGCGCGGCCAGGCAGGAGGACAGCCTCCTGGAGTCTCAGATGCAGCTGGGCAGCCTGCAGTACCCTCACAACCCCATGAAGGGAGCCTCGGAGCACTTCCACGTCCTCTCCGTCCTCGCGGGCACCTACGACGACACGGTGCGCAACATCGACATCGGCCGCGTGGCTACCTGCGCCACAGCTTCATTGCCGGCTTTCCCACCGAGCGCGTGCCCAAGATGCCGCTGAGTGGTGTCAGCACCCGCTCGGGCGACCTTGCCCGGTTCACCTTCAAGGGCCTGGACGGCACGATGACGGACCTGTTCATTCATTTGGTGGCCTACCAGCTGGTGACGCTCTCCGGCACGGGCGTCTCTGTGCTTGACTAAAAAGGCCCGGTGTCCCTCTGCTTCATTTTTGATGCAGCGTGACACCGCTTTTGAAGTTGAGCAAAAACGGCAAAAAAAAGGCCCGGTGTCCCTCTTCATCATTTTTGATGAAGCGTGACACCGCTTTTGAGTGCGCCCAAAAAACGAGAAAAAAGGCGGGGGTGCCCCTCTTCACCATTTTTGGTGAAACGTGGCACCGCTTTTGAGTGCGCCCAAAAACGAGAAAAAAAGGCGGGGGGTGTCACGCTTCACCATTTTTGGTGAAACGTGACACCGCCCAAAAAACATGCAAAAACATGGAAAAATGGGCTTCTTCCAGGCTCGTCGGATTAGACGAAGACTGAAGACTCAGTCCGGAATGCTGAGCCGCTCCGCAAGCTCCTCCGTGGCCGCGCGCGCAATCTCCTCGCACAGCGCAGCAGGGACGCTGATTGGCTGACCCTCTCGTACTGCCCCTCCATCAGCCGCGGCCCCCGCTGCGCGGCCCGGAGGTGCCTGCCGTCCTGCCACGCCTCGCAGCGGCTGCCGGGCTTGCACAGGCCTCGGCTCGGCCTCCAGCGCATGTTGGTCCACAGCCGCGTCTGCTTCCTGTACGGAGTTCCGTACTTACAGTATGTCACGTCCACCCCGGGCAGACGCTCCATGAACGGCCGGGTCTTCAGCAGCCCGGTGGCCGGGTTCTCCACAATCCACATGAGCGGGTCAAAGTGCGCGATGATCTCAAGGGCGCTGAGCACCAGCGCGTCGCCCTCCAGGAGCCGCCGCGGGCGCGTCGTCAGCGCGCGGCTGTATTCCGTGCAGACGGGGCTGGCCCAAACCATGTCGAAGTGCCCCGGCGGAAACGTAGTGTAGTCCCAGCTCCGGATGTCGCACAGGTGGGCTCAAGCCACGAGGCACCCGGCCCACCTCACGGAGGAGCAGGTGCAGGCAACAAGTGCGGAACTCCAGGACCGAGGTGGAGACGCTCCTGCGCCAGCGCATGAGGGGCCTGAGGAGCGTGAGCTTCCAGCTGCCCTGCGAGGAGGACGTGCTGCAGAGCGCCTTCAAGGACAAGCCGCTCTGCGTGCCCCGGCAGCTGGCCGAGCTGCTGCAGCTGAGCGTGGAGGAGGTGTCGCCGACTTCGACGCCATGCTGCGCCACGACTGGAGGCGCCTCGGCATCTCCGCCGAGGAGGTGCGAGAGTTCTGCGTGTGGCGCAACGCCCCCATGCGCGTGCTGAGCTCGCAGGGCGACCTGGTGGACAGCTACGACCCGGCGCTGAAGGAGCACCGCACCGTTTGCTTCTTGGCCTTCGACGGGCACTGCTACATGTACAGGGCCGTGAAGCGGGTGCTGGAGCGGCAGGCGCGCGTGCTCTACCGGGCGAGGCGAGGCAGACCCTGCCGCCCATCCAAGAGTGGAGGCGCTTCGACGCCGCGGACGTGCAGCCGGGGCTGTTCTGGTGCGAGGACCTGCGGGAGGCGCGGCGCCAGCTCATTGCCGCCGGCGAGAGCCCCAAGGTGGCCATCAGCAGCCCGGCGCAGTACTGCGGGCTGAGGCTGAGGCGGGGCACCAGGATCCGAGAGCTGCCGGAGGAGCACGAGGTGCTGCGGAGGTGGTGCGAGGCGCTGGGACAGGAGTACCGGGGCCAGCGCCTGGCCGGGCTGGCGCACGAGATTTTTTTGAAGCTGCTGAAGGCGAAGCGGGAAGTGCCCGGCGCGGCGGAGAGGCAGAAGACCCTGGCCGCGCAGGGCGGCAAGTGCGCGCTGTGCGGCTGCGGGCTGACGGCCGGCACCTGCGAGCTGGACCACGTGGTGCCGGTGAGGCAGGCCTTTGCGGGCAGCGTGCAAACTTTGCAGGCGCTGTGCGGCGACTGCCACAGCGAGAAGACGCTGCGAGAGAGCGCGCAGCCCACGAGTTTGGAGAGCCGCGTGGCCCCCGGCGTCATGGAGTACGTCCGGAGCCCCAAGCTGCCTCCTCAGGTTTTTGAGGCGCAGACGTGCGCAAAGGACAGCACGTACGTCGGCGTGGACGTGGTGCGCTGCAGGCGCAACGGGCTGGCCAACGCCCCCTTCCCCCTGCCCAACCTGTGCCCGGCGGACGGCGTTGAGCCCGTGGACGGCGTGCTGCCGGACCTGGGCTTTGTGGAGGGCTGCTGCGACGCGAGGCAGTCCTGCCTGAACCTGTTGCCGTACGTGGGGCCCGGCTGGTGCCCGAAGGTTTCGCTGGCCGCGATGCTGGACCTGGGCGTCTGCCGCTGGGACCACATCGTGTTGGGCATCTCCGCGCGGAGCCACGTGGACGCGGCGACGCTGCGGCGCGCGCTGGAGCGCAGTGGCCCGACGGCGAGGAGCACATGGCCAAGCTCAGCGTGAACGCGATGATAGGCCTGTGGGCGCGCAGCACGGAGGTGGTCTACAGCGTGCGCAGCAGCAGCAGCGAGCTGGACGGCGCGGGCGCGGACTTCTCCCAGGCCTTCGCCTACGAGGGGGGCATGGTGTGGGACTTCGTCTACGCCAGAAGGCTGCTGAGCAACGGCACCTACCGCCCCATCCACGACGCGGTGCTGGGCTTTGAGCACTGCATGGTGGCCAAGGCCCGGCGCATCCTGGACGCGCCGCCGCGCTACCTCGCGAAGACGGACTGCCTGCTGACGCAGCGGCTGCCGAAGCGCTTCGCGGAGCGGCTGCGGGCGCTGGAGGCGCTGCGCCACCCGGACGGCACGCCGGTCTACCGCGTGGAAGAGACGAAGCCGTTGCTGGGCAGCAGGGCGCCGCGCATGGAGGCGGAGCGCCCCAAACAGCGGAGGTGGAACGGGGTGGACGACCCCGTGGGCCACTGCCTGGCGGGCACCTCCCTGCTGCTCACGGGCCTGCCGGGCACCGGAAAGACGCACCTGGCCCGGACCATTGTGGCGAGGCTGCGAGAGCAGGGCGAGGCGGTGCACCTGGTGTCCAAGACGCACTGCTCCGCGCAGAACCTGGGCCTGGGGGCGCAGACGGTCGACCACTGGGTGCGCAGGTACGTGCGCGGCGGCAGCGCGCAAAAGCTGGACTGGCTGGTGGTGGAGGAGATCACGCAGCTGGACATGGCGCTCTGGGCGGACCTGGCCTGCGTGGGGCTGAATGACGTGAAGTTCCTGCTGCTGGGAGACTTCCGGCAGTTGCCGGCCGTGCTGGACTCCTGGGCCGGGCGGCCCATCAGCGCGCCGTTGGAGCACAGCCAGCTCATCCGCGACCTGGCCGGCGGGCACAGGCACGAGCTCACGGAGAACATGCGCTCCGACCCCGGCATCTTCAACTTCGTGAAGTGGCTGCGGGTCGGCGAGGAGGCGTGCCCCACGCTGGAGCAGGCCAAGGCGAGGCTGAAGGAGCTCTACCCCTCCAAGCCCGGGTGTGGAGCTGGAGACGCAGGTCATCCACATAGATTTGGGTTGCCGATACCCAAGGGGGTCTTTGTGGCCGTGGCGGAAGTGGAGCCGGACGGAGTGAGGCTGGACAACGGCATGCGGCTGAAGAACCAGGAGCTGCTGCGGGCCACCCGGCCGAGCCACGCAGTGACCTACGCCAGCTGCCAGGGGCTCACCCTCCACAACCGCGACCGCCTGGACCTGGAGTCCTGCCACCTCACGCTGCGCCACCTGTACGTGGGCGCCTCACGGGCCACGAGCTCCGAGCTGCTGGAGGCGGCCTAGAACGGGCAGCACGGCGCCTCCAGGGGCTCCAGCATGAGGTGGCGCACCTCGAAGAGCACGCCCCACTGCCTGCCCATCAGCCACGTGCCGGGCCTCCACAAGCGCGCGGCCCCTGCGGCGCGCGAACTCCGCGGGGCGCGGCACGCGGTTGCCGGCCGGGTCCCAGAAGAGGCAGCGCTCCAAGTCCATCTTGCACTTCACGTGCTTGCCCTTGGCGCTCACCTTGACGGCGCGCTGCAGCTGGCTCTCAAGCTCGGCGCGGGTGACCCCCGGAAAGGGCTTCTGGTAGATGATCATGTCGTCGACGACGGCCTGCTCCACCCCATCCGTCCACGCCCCCAGGTCGGTGTTGCTCGCAAAGCACACGCCCACCCTCTTGGCCCCGTCGTCCTGGAAGTTGCCGGGCTCCCACAGCACCTCCACGTCCACCTTGCACACCAGCGCGCCCTGATGGAGTCCTCCATGGACAAAAACTTCCCCCCCTTGGCATTGGCCTGAACGTCCAGCCCGAGTGCAAGCTTCAGGGTTGCGAAGTTCGGCTCCTTTTTTTATCCGTAGGAAAAAAGTCCGGTCCGATGACCGCGCGAGTCTTCTTGGTCGTCGCAGTGGCGGTGATCTTGCTCTTTAAAAATGCCGAGGCTCCTGGAGCTTTTCTGCGGCACCAAGTCGGTGGGCAGGGCCTTCGAGGCGGCGGGCTGGGAGTCGTCTCCCTGGACATCGTGTCGAAATTTTGCCCAGCTCGTTCACCCGCAGCCAGTCCTGCCGCTCGTCACCCGCGCCCCGCGTTCCCCCCGCTGCCCGCCTGCCCCGAATGATCACCGGCACGCGGATGATCACCGGCACTGGACCAGGACCACCACGTGGACCAGGTACTCGTAGTACTTGTCGCGGAAGAAGCCCTTGCCCAGCTTGGTCAGCCGGTGCTCTCCGCCCTGCAGGGAGCGCACGAGCTTCTTCTGCCCGTTGCGCAGCAGGATGTCGTCGTTGGGCCCCTCGCGGATGAGGGGCTGGTTGTAGTCGAAGTCCTTGCTGGGGGGCCGCAGGCCCAGGTGGGAGTAGTAGTGCTGGCCCGCCCGGGTCAGCTGCCCGTCCGCGCGCGAGAGCAGCGCGTAGGCCCCCCGGCCGCGCCGCAGGTTCAGCACGACGGCACCATCCGCCCCCGTGCGAGCCCGGGCGCCGCCGTCCGCGGCCTCCGTGATCTGCTGTCGTTGTCTCGCCCAACTTGCCATTCTTTTTTTACGGGCCCAGTTTTTTTTTTTGCTCGGCGCGGCCAAGTCGGGGGTGCGTTCAAACGGGTTATCAGGCCGTCAGAGCGTTTTCGCAGCGGGCGGGGTGGTGCCTGTAGGGTTTAAACACAGCTGGCTTTCAACAAAGTCACTATTTGCTCGAGAAGCAAGCTCTGCGACAGTCTGCGACGGCGACTCGATCCGAGTGCGAGCGCGAGGCGCGCGAGGCGGCAGCGAACCTGGTGCTGTCTACCGCCCTTCCGCACTCCGGGAGAATGGGGACTCGCGTGCTCGAGACCCTGGGCGACATGCGGGAGATACTGTCCTACCACAGCATCGGCTGCAAGCAGGCTCTGCCCATCTTTGAAGATCTCGTCAAGGCCGGCCAGGAGCCCGCGGGTGAAGACTACCCGGCGACGAACTTGGAGCATCGCCTGGTGGAGTGGTTGGATCGCCGCGAAGCCGCCCCGGACACTCCGCCCGTGAAGCCTCAGTCTCCGCGCCAGCCCCTTTTCCTGAACTTGAAGAGGAAGGCGAGCGAGGCGAGCGAGGAGAGCGAGCCGGAGAAGCCGGAGCCGGAGGTAACCACCTTCTTGCTGCCAAGGGCCGCCGAGCCGCGAGAGGAGGATTTCATGAGGAACAAGGCCGCTCCCGTCTTCCACAGCAGCAACCACGTTCTGGTTCCCTGCGAGTTCCGCCACATAGGCCCGGGTGTGTCCGAAGCAGAACTGCTGGAGTGCCTTTACAGCGTGGGGGACGACAAGTACCAGGGCAAAGGTTGCGCTTGGATGGCGTGGCGCCTCGTGGGCCTAGCTCAGCCTCCTGACGTCGGCCACCACGTCGTGCTTCGACCCGAAAGAGGGGCAAACTTGTGGGTCTTCTTCCACAAGCCCACCATGAAGCTGCTGCCCCATCCTCCGGCGTCCACCCAGCTCAACAAGCTTGGCAAGGGGAAGCTTCACGATGTCGTGAAGCTGATGGCCAACTGCTTGGAGCAGAAGGGGACCATGCGGGCCATGAGTCGGGGCGAGTACGACGGCCTTGTTGCAGCAAACGAACCTCCGGCGCCAGAGTTCCCCCCACGACGGGTTTTGAAGAACTACGGCGATATGACGACGTCCGAGTTCCAGAGCCATCTCATCAAGCTCGACACGACCTTCCGAGGCGACAAGGCCTTGACCACCGGCAAGCGCCCGCCGAACAGTGAGGACGAGTTCGTGCACTTGCAGAGCAGGGCCCTCTTGCAGCTCCGCAAGCAACTCCAGGACGACCAGTTGCAAACGGAGAGCCTGCTGGTGTCGCGCCATCGCCAACTTCTGAAGACCGACTTCGTCATCAACGAGAGCACCGTGAACTGCTGGTGGTACAACCCCGAGGTCCACCAGAAGCAGCCACTGGACTTTTTCGAGGCCTACGGGCGAGCTCGCGACGAGCGAAGGACTCTGATCTTCTACGGAGACAGCGGCAAGGGGAAAACTCCCCTGGCAATTTGCCTGGCAGCCATGGTGGCCCGCGACGTGGGTCTGGACGAGTTCGTCATGGTGTCCAGCCCGGACATGCTGCGATCCGCGGTCGAGCGCAGCCTCCTGCGCGACGAGAGGCCTTTGCTCCTGGACGAGCTTCAGATCAGCAGCAGCAACATCGGCGCCCAAGGCGGGGGAGTGGACACGCTGAAGCATCTCCTCGGTCTGTCGCCCGACTTGCCAGCCACCAACAAATGTCGCTACAACGACGTGAAGGTGCCTGCGGAGACGTTCAGGATCATCACGGTGCAGGACCTGGCGAAACTCCACCACAACTTGGACGACATGGCAAAGATTCGCCCTCCGGACCTCATGCTCGAAGGGTTTGAGTGGCGCGCTCGCCCGCTTGAAAAGGTCCATGGCGGAGAGTTTGAGGGCCTTGTACAACGGCCAGTAATTCGCGACACAGCCGGGCCTGCCTTTTAAGGGCACAGACCAGGCAGAAGCCCGACCGAACGCATACAGATCACGCGGGCCGCTCTGGCGCACTGCACCCTTGCCGCACGCTCGTGAGACCGCCTTGCCCAAAGACGCACAGTTGGGCGACGCGCTGACCCCCAACCCGCTCCCCCGGGTCCATGCTATACGCGCTATATGTACTATATGCCCCCCCCCCAACCCGCTCCACTCTCCCGGGTTCCTTGCTCTGTGTGCTATATGTGCTATATCTCACAAGACAACCCACTGAACATCCACTCTCCCCGGGTTCCTTGCTATATGTGCTAGAGGTGCTAAATCTCACAAGGCAACCCACTGAACATCCACTCTCCCCGGGTTCCTTGCTATATGTGCTATATGTGCTATATCTCACAAGGCTATATGTACTATCTGTGCTATATGGCCCTATATAGC